>CALYLW010000482.1:304472-523409 GCA_944989445.1 Ampullaceana balthica | reverse complement strand
CTGCCTTTCTCTGTTCTCCTACTCTCCTGTCTCTGTTCTCCTACTCTCCTTGTCTCTGTTCTCCTACTCCCACTGTCTCCTACTCCTGTCTCTGTTCTCTACTCTCCTTGTCTCTGTTCTCCTACTCTCCTTGTCTCTGTTCTCCTACTCTCCTTGTCTCTGTTCTCCTACTCTCCTTGTCTCTGTTCTCCCACTCCTGTCTCGTCTCTACTCTCCTTGTCTCTGTTCTCTTACTCTCCTTGTCTCTGTTCTCTTACTCTCCTTGTCTCTGTTCTCCTACTCTCATTGTCTCTGTTCTCTACTCTCCTGTCTCTGTTCTCTTACTCTCCTTGTCTCTGTTCTCCTACTCTCCTTGTCTCTGTTCTCCTACTCTCTTGTCTCTGTTCTCCTACTCTCCTTGTCTCTGTTCTCCTACTCTCCTTGTCTCTGTTCTCCTACTCTCCTTGTCTCTGTTCTCTTACTCTCCTTGTCTCTGTTCTCTACTCTCCTTGTCTCTGTTCTCCTACTCTCCTTGTCTCTGTTCTCTTACTCTCCTTGTCTCTGTTCTCCTACTCTCCTTGTCTCTGTTCTCCTACTCTCCTTGTCTCTGTTCTCTTACTCTCCTTGTCTCTGTTCTCCTACTCTCCTTGTCTCTGTTCTCTTACTCTCCTTGTCTCTGTTCTCCTACTCTCCTTGTCTCTGTTCTCCTACTCTCCTTGTCTCTGTTCTCTTACTCTCCTTGTCTCTGTTCTCCTACTCTCCTTGTCTCTGTTCTCCTACTCTCCTTGTCTCTGTTCTCCTACTCCCCTTGTCTCTGTTCTCTACTCTCCTTGTCTCTGTTCTCCTACTCTCCTTGTCTCTGTTCTCCTACTCCCTTGTCTCTGTTCTCCTACTCTCCTTGTCTCTGTTCTCCTACTCTCCTTGTCTCTGTTCTCCTACTCTCCTTGTCTCTGTTCTCCTACTCTCCTTGTCTCTGTTCTCCTACTCTCCTTGTCTCTGTTCTCCTACTCTCATTGTCTCTGTTCTCTTACTCTCCTTGTCTCTGTTCTCCTACTCTCCTTGTCTCTGTTCTCTTACTCTCCTTGTCTCTGTTCTCCTACTCTCCTTGTCTCTGTTCTCCTACTCTCCTTGTCTCTGTTCTCCTACTCTCCTTGTCTCTGTTCTCTTACTCTCCTTGTCTCTGTTCTCCTACTCTCCTTGTCTCTGTTCTCCTACTCTCCTTGTCTCTGTTCTCTTACTCTCCTTGTCTCTGTTCTCCTACTCTCCTTGTCTCTGTTCTCCTACTCTCCTTGTCTCTGTTCTCTTACTCTCCTTGTCTCTGTTCTCCTACTCTCCTTGTCTCTGTTCTGCTACTCTCCTTGTCTCTGTTCTCCTACTCCCCTTGTCTCTGTTCTCCTACTCCCCTTGTCTCTGTTCTCCTACTCCCCTTGTCTCTGTTCTCCTACTCTCCTTGTCTCTGTTCTCCTACTCTCCTTGTCTCTGTTCTCCTACTCTCCTTGTCTCTGTTCTCTTACTCTCCTTGTCTCTGTTCTCCTACTCTCCTTGTCTCTGTTCTCCTACTCTCCTTGTCTCTGTTCTCTTACTCTCCTTGTCTCTGTTCTCCTACTCTCCTTGTCTCAGTTCTCCTACTCCCCTTGTCTCTGTTCTCCTACTCCCCTTGTCTCTGTTCTCTTACTCCCCTTGTCTCTGTTCTCCTACTCTCCTTGTCTCTGTTCTCCTACTCTCCTTGTCTCTGTTCTCCTACTCTCCTTGTCTCTGTTCTCCTACTCTCCTTGTCTCTGTTCTCCTACTCTCCTTGTCTCTGTTCTCTTACTCTCCTTGTCTCTGTTCTCCTACTCTCCTTGTCTCTGTTCTCCTACTCTCCTTGTCTCTGTTCTCCTACTCTCCTTGTCTCTGTTCTCCTACTCTCCTTGTCTCTGTTCTCCTACTCTCCTTGTCTCTGTTCTCTTACTCCCCTTGTCTCTGTTCTCTTACTCTCCTTGTCTCTGTTCTCCTACTCTCCTTGTCTCTGTTCTCCTACTCCCATTGTCTCTGTTCTCCTACTCCCATTGTCTCTGTTCTCCTACTCCCATTGTCTCTGTTCTCCTACTCCCATTGTCTCTGTTCTCCTACTCCACTTGTCTGTTCTCCTACTCTCCTTGTCTCTGTTCTCTTACTCTCCTTGTCTCTGTTCTCCTACTCCCATTGTCTCTGTTCTCCTACTCTCCTTGTCTCTGTTCTCTTACTCCCCTTGTCTCTGTTCTCTTACTCCCCTTGTCTCTGTTCTCTTACTCCCCTTGTCTCTGTTCTCCTACTCCACTTGTCTGTTCTCCTACTCTCCTTGTCTCTGTTCTCTTACTCCCCTTGTCTCTGTTCTCTTACTCCCCTTGTCTCTGTTCTCTTACTCCCCTTGTCTCTGTTCTCCTACTCCACTTGTCTGTTCTCCTACTCTCCTTGTCTCTGTTCTCCTACTCTCCTTGTCTCTGTTCTCCTACTCCCATTGTCTCTGTTCTCCTACTCCACTTGTCTCTGTTCTCCTACTCCACTTGTCTGTTCTCTTACTCTCCTTGTCTCTGTTCTCCTACTCTCCTTGTCTCTGTTCTCCTACTCCCATTGTCTCTGTTCTCCTACTCCACTTGTCTGTTCTCCTACTATCCTTGTCTCTGTTCTCCTACTCTCCTTGTCTCTGTTCTCCTACTCCCCTTGTCTCTGTTCTCCTACTCTCCTTGTCTCTGTTCTCCTACTCTCCTTGTCTCTGTTCTCTTACTCTCCTTGTCTCTGTTCTCCTACTCTCCTTGTCTCTGTTCTCCTACTCCCCTTGTCTCTGTTCTCTTACTCCCCTTGTCTCTGTTCTCTTACTCCCCTTGTCTCTGTTCTCCTACTCCCCTTGTCTCAGTTCTCCTACTCCCATTGTCTCTGTTCTCATACTCTCCTTGTCTCTGTTCTCTTACTCTCCTTGTCTCTGTTCTCCTACTCTCCTTGTCTCTGTTCTCCTACTCCCATTGTCTCTGTTCTCCTACTCCCATTGTCTCTGTTCTCCTACTCCACTTGTCTGTTCTCCTACTCTCCTTGTCTCTGTTCTCTTACTCTCCTTGTCTCTGTTCTCCTACTCCCATTGTCTCTGTTCTCCTACTCTCCTTGTCTCTGTTCTCTTACTCCCCTTGTCTCTGTTCTCTTACTCCCCTTGTCTCTGTTCTCTTACTCCCCTGGTCTCTGTTCTCCTACTCCACTTGTCTGTTCTCCTACTCTCCTTGTCTCTGTTCTCTTACTCTCCTTGTCTCTGTTCTCCTACTCTCCTTGTCTCTGTTCTCCTACTCCCATTGTCTCTGTTCTCCTACTCCACTTGTCTGTTCTCTTACTCTCCTTGTCTCTGTTCTCCTACTCTCCTTGTCTCTGTTCTCCTATTTCCCTTGTCTCTGTTCTCCTACTCTCCTTGTCTCTGTTCTCCTACTCTCCTTGTCTCTGTTCTCTTACTCTCCTTGTCTCTGTTCTCCTACTCTCCTTGTCTCTGTTCTCCTACTCTCCTTGTCTCTGTTCTCCTACTCTCCTTGTCTCTGTTCTCTTACTCTCCTTGTCTCTGTTCTCCTACTCTCCTTGTCTCTGTTCTCTTACTCTCCTTGTCTCTGTTCTCCTACTCCCCTTGTCTCTGTTCTCCTACTCTCCTTGTCTCTGTTCTCCTACTCTCCTTGTCTCTGTTCTCCTACTCTCCTTGTCTCTGTTCTCCTACTCTCCTTGTCTCTGTTCTCCTACTCTCCTTGTCTCTGTTCTCCTACTCTCCTTGTCTCTGTTCTCCTACTCTCCTTGTCTCTGTTCTCCTACTCTCCTTGTCTCTGTTCTCCTACTCTCCTTGTTTCTGTTCTCCTACTCTCCTTGTCTCTGTTCTCCTACTCTCCTTGTCTCTGTTCTCCTACTCTCCTTGTCTCTGTTCTCCTACTCCCCTTGTCTCTGTTCTCTTACTCCCCTTGTCTCTGTTCTCTTACTCCCCTTGTCTCTGTTCTCCTACTCCCCTTGTCTCAGTTCTCCTACTCCCATTGTCTCTGTTCTCCTACTCTCCTTGTCTCTGTTCTCTTACTCTCCTTGTCTCTGTTCTCCTACTCTCCTTGTCTCTGTTCTCCTACTCCCATTGTCTCTGTTCTCCTACTCCCATTGTCTCTGTTCTCCTACTCCCATTGTCTCTGTTCTCCTACTCCCATTGTCTCTGTTCTCCTACTCCACTTGTCTGTTCTCCTACTCTCCTTGTCTCTGTTCTCTTACTCTCCTTGTCTCTGTTCTCCTACTCCCATTGTCTCTGTTCTCCTACTCTCCTTGTCTCTGTTCTCTTACTCCCCTTGTCTCTGTTCTCTTACTCCCCTTGTCTCTGTTCTCTTACTCCCCTTGTCTCTGTTCTCCTACTCCACTTGTCTGTTCTCCTACTCTCCTTGTCTCTGTTCTCTTACTCTCCTTGTCTCTGTTCTCCTACTCCCATTGTCTCTGTTCTCCTACTCCACTTGTCTGTTCTCTTACTCTCCTTGTCTCTGTTCTCTTACTCTCCTTGTCTCTGTTCTCCTACTCCACTTGTCTCTGTTCTCCTACTCCACTTGTCTGTTCTCTTACTCTCCTTGTCTCTGTTCTCTTACTCTCCTTGTCTCTGTTCTCCTACTCTCCTTGTCTCTGTTCTCCTACTCCCATTGTCTCTGTTCTCCTACTCCACTTGTCTGTTCTCCTACTATCCTTGTCTCTGTTCTCCTACTCTCCTTGTCTCTGTTCTCCTACTCCACTTGTCTGTTCTCTTACTCTCCTTGTCTCTGTTCTCTTACTCTCCTTGTCTCTGTTCTCCTACTCTCCTTGTCTCTGTTCTCCTACTCCCATTGTCTCTGTTCTCCTACTCCACTTGTCTGTTCTCCTACTCTCCTTGTCTCTGTTCTCTTACTCTCCTTGTCTCTGTTCTCTTACTCCACTTGTCTGTTCTCCTACTCTCCTTGTCTCTGTTCTCTTACTCTCCTTGTCTCTGTTCTCCTACTCCACTTGTCTGTTCTCCTACTCTCCTTGTCTCTGTTCTCCTACTCTCCTTGTCTCTGTTCTCCTACTCCCATTGTCTCTGTTCTCCTACTCCACTTGTCTGTTCTCCTACTCTCCTTGTCTCTGTTCTCCTACTCTTCTTGTCTCTGTTCTCCTACTCCACTTGTCTGTTCTCCTACTCCACTTGTCTGTTCTCCTACTCCACTTGTCTGTTCTCCTACTCTCCTTGTCTCTGTTCTCCTACTCCCATTGTCTCTGTTCTCCTACTCCACTTGTCTGTTCTCCTACTCTCCTTGTCTCTGTTCTCCTACTCTCCTTGTCTCTGTTCTCCTACTCCCATTGTCTCTGTTCTCCTACTCCACTTGTCTGTTCTCCTACTCTCCTTGTCTCTGTTCTCCTACTATCCTTGTCTCTGTTCTCCTACTCTCCTTGTCTCTGTTCTCCTACTCCCATTGTCTCTGTTCTCCTACTCCACTTGTCTGTTCTCCTACTCTCCTTGTCTCTGTTCTCCTACTCCACTTGTCTGTTCTGCTACTCCCATTGTCTCTGTTCTCCTACTCTCCTTGTCTCTGTTCTCCTACTCTCCTTGTCTCTGTTCTCCTATTCCACTTGTCTGTTCTCCTACTCTCCTTGTCTCTGTTCTCTTACTCTCCTTGTCTCTGTTCTCCTACTCTCCTTGTCTCTGTTCTCCTACTCCACTTGTCTGTTCTCCTACTCTCCTTGTCTCTGTTCTCCTACTCTCCTTGTCTCTGTTCTCCTACTCTCCTTGTCTCTGTTCTCCTACTCTCCTTGTCTCTGTTCTCCTACTCTCCTTGTCTCTGTTCTCCTACTCTCCTTGTCTCTGTTCTCCTACTCCACTTGTCTGTTCTCCTACTCTCCTTGTCTCTGTTCTCCTACTCTCCTTGTCTCTGTTCTCCTACTCCACTTGTCTGTTCTCCTACTCTCCTTGTCTCTGTTCTCTTACTCTCCTTGTCTCTGTTCTCCTACTCTCCTTGTCTCTGTTCTCCTACTCCACTTGTCTGTTCTCCTACTCTCCTGTCTCTGTTCCCTACTCACTTGTCTGTTCTCCTACTCTCCTTATCTTGTTCTCCTACTCTCCTTGTCTCTGTTCTCCTACTCCCTTGTCTGTTCTCCTACTCTCCTTGTCTCTGTTCTCCTACTCTCCTTGTCTCTGTTCTCCTACTCCACTTGTCTGTTCTCCTACTCTCCTTGTCTCTGTTCTCCTACTCTCCTTGTCTCTGTTCTCCTACTCTCCTTGTCTGTTCTCCTACTCCCATTGTCTCTGTTCTCCTACTCCCTTGTCTCTGTTCTCCTACTCCCTTGTCTCTGTTCTCCTACTCCCATTGTCTCTGTTCTCTACTCCACTTGTCTGTTCTCCTACTCTCCTTGTCTCTGTTCTCCTACTCTCCTTGTCTCTGTTCTCCTACTCCACTTGTCTGTTCTCCTACTCTCCTTGTCTCTGTTCTCCTACTCTCCTTGTCTCTGTTCTCCTACTCCCATTGTCTCTGTTCTCCTACTCCACTTGTCTGTTCTCCTACTCCCATGTCTCTGTTCTCCTACTCTCCTTGTCTCTGTTCTCCTACTCCCTTGTCTCTGTTCTCTTACTCTCCTTGTCTCTGTTCTCCTACTCTCCTTGTCTCTGTTCTCCTACTCCCATTGTCTCTGTTCTCCTACTCCACTTGTCTGTTCTCCTACTCTCCTTGTCTCTGTTCTCTTACTCTCCTTGTCTCTGTTCTCCTACTCCACTTGTCTGTTCTCCTACTCTCCTTGTCTCTGTTCTCCTACTCTCCTTGTCTCTGTTCTCCTACTCCCATTGTCTCTGTTCTCCTACTCCACTTGTCTCTGTTCTCCTACTCCCATTGTCTCTGTTCTCCTACTCTCCTTGTCTCTGTTCTCCTACTCTCCTTGTCTCTGTTCTCCTACTCTCCTTGTCTCTGTTCTCCTTCTCCACTTGTCTGTTCTCCTACTCCCTTGTCTCTGTTCTCCTACCTCCTTGTCTCTGTTCTCCTACTCCACTTGTCTGTTCTCCTACTCTCCTTGTCTCTGTTCTCCTACTCCACTTGTCTGTTCTCCTACTCTCCTTGTCTCTGTTCTCTACTCTCCTTGTCTCTGTTCTCCTACTCCCACTTGTCTGTTCTCCTACTCTCCTTGTCTCTGTTCTCTTACTCTCCTTGTCTCTGTTCTCCTACTCCACTTGTCTGTTCTCCTACTCTCCTTGTCTCTGTTCTCCTACTCCACTTGTCTGTTCTCCTACTCTCCTTGTCTCTGTCTCCTACTCCCTGTCTCTGTCTCTACTCCCCTTGTCTCTGTTCTCCTACTCCCCTTGTCTCTGTTCTCCTACTCCCTTGTCTCTGTTCTCCTACTCCCACTTGTCTGTTCTCCTACTCTCCTTGTCTCTGTTCTCCTACTCCCCTTGTCTCTGTTCTCCTACTCTCCTTGTCTCTGTTCTCCTACTCTCCTTGTCTCTGTTCTCCTACTCTCCTTGTCTCTGTTCTCCTACTCCCCTTGTCTCTGTTCTCCTACTCCCCTTGTCTCTGTTCTCCTACTCCCCTGTCTCTGTTCTCCTACTCCCCTTGTCTGTTCTCTACTCCCCTTGTCTCTGTTCTCCTACTCTCCTTGTCTCTGTTCTCCTACTCCCCTGTTCTCTCTCTCCTACTCCCCTTGCTCTCTGTTCTCCTACTCCCCTTGTCTCTGTTCTCTCCTACTCCCCGTCTCTGTTCTCCTACTCTCCCTTGTCTCTGTTCTCCTACTCCACTTGTCTCTGTCCTACTCGTCCTTGCTCTGTACTCCCCTTGTCTCTTACTCCCTGCCCTACTCCCTTGTCTCTGTTCTCCTACGTCCCCTTGTCTCTGTTCTCCTACTCTCCTTGTCTCTGTTCTCCTACTCCCCTTGTCTCTGTTCTCCTACTCTCCTTGTCTCTGTTCTCCTACTCTCCTTGTCTCTGTTCTCCTACTCTCATTGTCTCTGTTCTCCTACTCCCCTTGTCTCTGTTCTCCTACTCTCCTTGTCTCTGTTCTCCTACTCCCATTGTCTCTGTTCTCCTACTCCCCCTTGTCTCTGTTCTCCTACTCCCCTTGTCTCTGTTCTCCTACTCTCATTGTCTCTGTTCTCCTACTCTCCATGTCTCTGTTCTCCTACTCTCATTGTCTCTGTTCTCTTACTCCCCTTGTCTCTGTTCTCCTACTCTCCTTGTCTCTGTTCTCCTACTCCCCTTGTCTCTGTTCTCCTACTCTCATTGTCTCTGTTCTCCTACTCTCCTTGTCCCTGTTCTCCTACTCCCCTTGTCTCTGTTCTCCTACTCTCATTGTCTCTGTTCTCCTACTCTCATTGTCTCTGTTCTCCTACTCCCATTGTCTCTGTTCTCCTACTCTCATTGTCTCTGTTCTCCTACTCCCATTGTCTCTGTTCTCCTACTCCCCTTGTCTCTGTTCTCCTACTCCCCTTGTCTCTGTTCTCCTACTCTCATTGTCTCTGTTCTCCTACTCCCCTTGTCTCTGTTCTCCTACTCCCATTGTCTCTGTTCTCCTACTCCCCTTGTCTCTGTTCTCCTACTCCCCTTGTCTCTGTTCTCCTACTCTCATTGTCTCTGTTCTCCTACTCTCATTGTCTCTGTTCTCCTACTCTCCTTGTCTCTGTTCTCTTACTCCCCTTGTCTCTGTTCTCCTACTCCCCTTGTCTCTGTTCTCTTACTCCCCTTGTCTCTGTTCTCTTACTCCCCTTGTCTCTGTTTTCTTACTCCCCTTGTCTCTGTTGTCCTACTCTCCTTGTCTCTGTTCTCCTACTCCCCTTGTCTCTGTTTTCTTACTCCCCTTGTCTCTGTTGTCCTACTCTCCTTGTCTCTGTTCTCCTACTCCCCTTGTCTCTGTTCTCTTACTCCCCTTGTCTCTGTTCTCCTACTCTCCTTGTCTCTGTTCTCCTACTCCCCTTGTCTCTGTTCTCCTACTCTCCTTGTCTCTGTTCTCTTACTCCCCTTGTCTCTGTTCTCTTACTCCCCTTGTCTCTGTTCTCCTACTCCACTTGTCTCTGTTCTCTTACTCCCCTTGTCTCTGTTCTCTTACTCCCCTTGTCTCTGTTCTCCTACTATCCTTGTCTCTGTTCTCCTACTCCACTTGTCTGTTCTCCTACTCTCCTTGTCTCTGTTCTCTTACTCTCCTTGTCTCTGTTCTCCTACTCTCCTTGTCTCTGTTCTCCTACTCCCATTGTCTCTGTTCTCCTACTCCCATTGTCTCTGTTCTCCTACTCCCATTGTCTCTGTTCTCCTACTCCCATTGTCTCTGTTCTCTTACTCCACTTGTCTGTTCTCCTACTCTCCTTGTCTCTGTTCTCTTACTCTCCTTGTCTCTGTTCTCCTACTCCACTTGTCTGTTCTCCTACTCTCCTTGTCTCTGTTCTCCTACTCTCCTTGTCTCTGTTCTCCTACTCCCATTGTCTCTGTTCTCCTACTCCACTTGTCTGTTCTCCTACTCCCATTGTCTCTGTTCTCCTACTCTCCTTGTCTCTGTTCTCCTACTCTCCTTGTCTCTGTTCTCTTACTCTCCTTGTCTCTGTTCTCCTACTCTCCTTGTCTCTGTTCTCCTACTCCCATTGTCTCTGTTCTCCTACTCCACTTGTCTGTTCTCCTACTCTCCTTGTCTCTGTTCTCTTACTCTCCTTGTCTCTGTTCTCCTACTCCACTTGTCTGTTCTCCTACTCTCCTTGTCTCTGTTCTCCTACTCTCCTTGTCTCTGTTCTCCTACTCCCATTGTCTCTGTTCTCCTACTCTCCTTGTCTCTGTTCTCCTACTCCCATTGTCTCTGTTCTCCTACTCTCCTTGTCTCTGTTCTCCTACTCTCCTTGTCTCTGTTCTCCTACTCTCCTTGTCTCTGTTCTCCTACTCCACTTGTCTGTTCTCCTACTCTCCTTGTCTATGTTCTCTTACTCTCCTTGTCTCTGTTCTCCTACTCCACTTGTCTGTTCTCCTACTCTCCTTGTCTCTGTTCTCCTACTCCACTTGTCTGTTCTACTACTCTCCTTGTCTCTGTTCTCTTACTCTCCTTGTCTCTGTTCTCCTACTCCACTTGTCTGTTCTCCTACTCTCCTTGTCTCTGTTCTCTTACTCTCCTTGTCTCTGTTCTCCTACTCCACTTGTCTGTTCTCCTACTCTCCTTGTCTCTGTTCTCCTACTCCACTTGTCTGTTCTCCTACTCTCCTTGTCTCTGTTCTCCTACTCCCCTTGTCTCTGTTCTCTTACTCCCCTTGTCTCTGTTCTCCTACTCCCCTTGTCTCTGTTCTCCTACTCCCCTTGTCTCTGTTCTCCTACTCCACTTGTCTGTTCTCCTACTCTCCTAGTCTCTGTTCTCCTACTCCCCTTGTCTCTGTTCTCTTACTCTCCTTGTCTCTGTTCTCCTACTCTCCTTGTCTCTGTTCCCCTACTCTCCTTGTCTCTGTTCTCTTACTCCCCTTGTCTCTGTACTCCTACTCCCCTTGTCTCTCTTCTCCTACTCCCCTTGTCTCTGTTCTCCTACTCTCCTTGTCTCTGTTCTCCTACTCCCCTTGTCTCTGTTCTCCTACTCTCCTTGTCTCTGTTCTCCTACTCTCCTTGTCTCTGTTCTCCTACTCTCATTGTCTCTGTTCTCCTACTCCCCTTGTCTCTGTTCTCCTACTCTCCTTGTCTCTGTTCTCCTACTCCCATTGTCTCTGTTCTCCTACTCCCCTTGTCTCTGTTCTCCTACTCCCCTTGTCTCTGTTCTCCTACTCTCATTGTCTCTGTTCTCCTACTCTCATTGTCTCTGTTCTCCTACTCCCATTGTCTCTGTTCTCCTACTCCCCTTGTCTCTGTTCTCCTACTCCCCTTGTCTCTGTTCTCCTACTCTCATTGTCTCTGTTCTCCTACTCCCCTTGTCTCTGTTCTCCTACTCCCATTGTCTCTGTTCTCCTACTCCCCTTGTCTCTGTTCTCCTACTCCCCTTGTCTCTGTTCTCCTACTCTCATTGTCTCTGTTCTCCTACTCTCATTGTCTCTGTTCTCCTACTCTCCTTGTCTCTGTTCTCTTACTCCCCTTGTCTCTGTTCTCCTACTCCCCTTGTCTCTGTTCTCTTACTCCCCTTGTCTCTGTTCTCTTACTCCCCTTGTCTCTGTTTTCTTACTCCCCTTGTCTCTGTTGTCCTACTCTCCGTGTCTCTGTTCTCCTACTCCCCTTGTCTCTGTTTTCTTACTCCCCTTGTCTCTGTTGTCCTACTCTCCTTGTCTCTGTTCTCCTACTCCCCTTGTCTCTGTTCTCTTACTCCCCTTGTCTCTGTTCTCCTACTCTCCTTGTCTCTGTTCTCCTACTCCCCTTGTCTCTGTTCTCCTACTCCCCTTGTCTCTGTTCTCTTACTCCCCTTGTCTCTGTTTTCTTACTCCCCTTGTCTCTGTTGTCCTACTCTCCTTGTCTCTGTTCTCCTACTCCCCTTGTCTCTGTTCTCTTACTCTCCTTGTCTCTGATCTGCTACTCTCCTTGTCTCTGTTCTCCTACTCTCCTTGTCTCTGTTCTCTTACTCCCCTTGTCTCTGTTCTCTTACTCCCCTTGTCTCTGTTCTCCTACTCCACTTGTCTCTGTTCTCTTACTCCCCTTGTCTCTGTTCTCTTACTCCCCTTGTCTCTGTTCTCCTACTCCCCTTGTCTCTGTTCTCCTACTCCACTTGTCTGTTCTCCTACTCTCCTTGTCTCTGTTCTCCTACTCTTCTTGTCTCTGTTCTCCTACTCTCCTTGTCTCTGTTCTCCTACTCTCCTTGTCTCTGTTCTCCTACTCTCCTTGTCTCTGTTCTCCTACTCCACTTGTCTCTGTTCTCTTACTCCCCTTGTCTCTGTTCTCTTACTCCCCTTGTCTCTGTTCTCCTACTCCCCTTGTCTCTGTTCTCCTACTCCACTTGTCTCTGTTCTCTTACTCCCCTTGTCTCTGTTCTCTTACTCCCCTTGTCTCTGTTCTCCTACTCCACTTGTCTCTGTTCTCTTACTCTCCTTGTCTCTGTTCTCTTACTCCACTTGTCTGTTCTCCTACTCCACTTGTCTCTGTTCTCTTACTCCACTTGTCTGTTCTCCTACTCTCCTTGTCTCTGTTCTCTTACTCCACTTGTCTGTTCTCCTACTCTCCTTGTCTCTGTTCTCTTACTCCACTTGTCTGTTCTCTTACTCTCCTTGTCTCTGTTCTCCTACTCCACTTGTCTCTGTTCTCTTACTCCACTTGTCTGTTCTCCTACTCTCCTTGTCTCTGTTCTCTTACTCCCCTTGTCTCTGTTCTCTTACTCCCCTTGTCTCTGTTCTCCTACTCCACTTGTCTCTGTTCTCTTACTCTCCTTGTCTCTGTTCTCTTACTCCACTTGTCTGTTCTCCTACTCCCCTTGTCTCTGTTCTCCTACTCCACTTGTCTGTTCTCCTACTCCCCTTGTCTCTGTTCTCCTACTCCACTTGTCTGTTCTCCTACTCCCCTTGTCTCTGTTCTCCTACTCCACTTGTCTGTTCTCTTACTCTCCTTGTCTCTGTTCTCCTACTCTCCTTGTCTCTGTTCTCTTACTCCCCTTGTCTCTGTTCTCTTACTCCACTTGTCTGTTCTCCTACTCTCCTTGTCTCTGTTCTCCTACTCTCCTTGTCTCTGTTCTCCTACTCTCCTTGTCTCTGTTCTCCTACTCTCCTTGTCTCTGTTCTCTTACTCCCCTTGTCTCTGTTCTCTTACTCCACTTGTCTGTTCTCCTACTCTCCTTGTCTCTGTTCTCCTACTCTCCTTGTCTCTGTTCTCCTACTCTCCTTGTCTCTGTTCTCTTACTCTCCTTGTCTCTGTTCTCTTACTCCACTTGTCTGTTCTCCTACTCTCCTTGTCTCTGTTCTCCTACTCTCCTTGTCTCTGTTCTCCTACTCTCCTTGTCTCTGTTCTCCTACTCTCCTTGTCTCTGTTCTCTTACTCCCCTTGTCTCTGTTCTCTTACTCTCCTTGTCTCTGTTCTCCTACTCTCCTTGTCTCTGTTCTCCTACTCTCCTTGTCTCTGTTCTCTTACTCTCCTTGTCTCTGTTCTCCTACTCTCCTTGTCTCTGTTCTCCTACTCTCCTTGTCTCTGTTCTCCTACTCTCCTTGTCTCTGTTCTCCTACTCTCCTTGTCTCTGTTCTCCTACTCCCATTGTCTCTGTTCTCCTACTCTCATTGTCTCTGTTCTCTTACTCCCCTTGTCTCTGTTCTCTTACTCTCCTTGTCTCTGTTCTCTTACTCTCCTTGTCTCTGTTCTCCTACTCTCCTTGTCTCTGTTCTCCTACTCCCCTTGTCTCTGTTCTCCTACTCTCCTTGTCTCTGTTCTCCTACTCTCCTTGTCTCTGTTCTCCTACTCCACTTGTCTCTGTTCTCCGACTCCCCTTGTCTCTGTTCTCCTACTCTCCTTGTCTCTGTTCTCCTACTCTCCTTGTCTCTGTTCTCCTACTCCACTTGTCTCTGTTCTCCTACTCCACTTGTCTCTGTTCTCCTACTCTCCTTGTCTCTGTTCTCCTACTCTCCTTGTCTCTGTTCTCCTACTCCCCTTGTCTCTGTTCTCCTACTCTCCTTGTCTCTGTTCTCCTACTCTCCTTGTCTCTGTTCTCTTACTCCCCTTGTCTCTGTTCTCCTACTCCCCTTGTCTCTGTTCTCCTACTCCCCTTGTCTCTGTTCTCCTACTCTCCTTGTCTCTGTTCTCCTACTCCCCTTGTCTCTGTTCTCCTACTCTCCTTGTCTCTGTTCTTCTACTCTCCTTGTCTCTGTTCTCCTACTCTCCTTGTCTCTGTTCTCCTACTCCCCTTGTCTCTGTTCTCCTACTCCCCTTGTCTCTGTTCTCCTACTCCCCTTGTCTCTGTTCTGCTACTCTCATTGTCTCTGTTCTCCTACTCTCCTTGTCTCTGTTCTCCTACTCTCATTGTCTCTGTTCTCCTACTCCACTTGTCTCTGTTCTCCTACTCCCCTTGTCTCTGTTCTCCTACTCCCCTTGTCTCTGTTCTCCTACTCTCCTTGTCTCTGTTCTCCTACTCCACTTGTCTCTGTTCTCCTACTCTCCTTGTCTCTGTTCTCCTACTCTCCTTGTCTCTGTTCTCCTACTCCACTTGTCTCTGTTCTCCTACTCTCCTTGTCTCTGTTCTCCTACTCCACTTGTCTCTGTTCTCCTACTCCACTTGTCTCTGTTCTCTTACTCTCCTTGTCTCTGTTCTCTTACTCCCCTTGTCTCTGTTCTCCTACTCCCCTTGTCTCTGTTCTCCTACTCTCCTTGTCTCTGTTCTCCTACTCCACTTGTCTCTGTTCTCCTACTCTCCTTGTCTCTGTTCTCCTACTCTCCTTGTCTCTGTTCTGCTACTCTCCTTGTCTCTGTTCTCCTACTCCACTTGTCTGTTCTCCTACTCTCCTTGTCTCTGTTCTCCTACTCCCCTTGTCTCTGTTCTCTTACTCCCATTGTCTCTGTTCTCTTACTCCCCTTGTCTCTGTTCTCTTACTCCCCTTGTCTCTGTTCTACTACTCCACTTGTGTCTGTTCTCCGACTCCCCTTGTCTCTGTTCTCCTACTCTCCTTGTCTCTGTTCTCCTACTCTCCTTGTCTCTGTTCTGCTACTCTCCTTGTCTCTGTTCTCCTACTCCCCTTGTCTCTGTTCTCCTACTCTCCTTGTCTCTGTTCTCCTACTCTCCTTGTCTCTGTTCTCCTACTCTCTTTGTCTCTGTTCTCCTACTCTCCTTGTCTCTGTTCTCCTACTCCCCTTGTCTCTGTTCTCCTACTCCCCTTGTCTCTGTTCTCCTACTCCCCTTGTCTCTGTTCTGCTACTCTCATTGTCTCTGTTCTCCTACTCTCCTTGTCTCTGTTCTCCTACTCTCATTGTCTCTGTTCTCCTACTCTCCTTGTCTCTGTTCTCCTACTCCCCTTGTCTCTGTTCTCCTACTCCCCTTGTCTCTGTTCTGCTACTCTCATTGTCTCTGTTCTCCTACTCTCCTTGTCTCTGTTCTCCTACTCCCCTTGTCTCTGTTCTCCTACTCCCCTTGTCTCTGTTCTGCTACTCTCATTGTCTCTGTTCTCCTACTCTCCTTGTCTCTGTTCTCCTACTCTCATTGTCTCTGTTCTCCTACTCCCCTTGTCTCTGTTCTCCTACTCCCCTTGTCTCTGTTCTGCTACTCTCATTGTCTCTGTTCTGCTACTCTCATTGTCTCTGTTCTCCTACTCTCCTTGTCTCTGTTCTCCTACTCCCCTTGTCTCTGTTCTCCTACTCCCCTTGTCTCTGTTCTGCTACTCTCATTGTCTCTGTTCTCCTACTCTCCTTGTCTCTGTTCTCCTACTCTCATTGTCTCTGTTCTCCTACTCCCCTTGTCTCTGTTCTCCTACTCCCCTTGTCTCTGTTCTCCTACTCTCCTTGTCTCTGTTCTCCTACTCTCCTTGTCTCTGTTCTCCTACTCTCCTTGTCTCTGTTCTCCTACTCCCATTGTCTCTGTTCTCCTACTCCCATTGTCTCTGTTCTCCTACTCCCATTGTCTCTGTTCTCCTACTCCCATTGTCTCTGTTCTCCTACTCCCCTTGTCTCTGTTCTCCTACTCTCCTTGTCTCTGTTCTCCTACTCCCCTTGTCTCTGTTCTCCTACTCCCCTTGTCTCTGTTCTCCTACTCCCATTGTCTCTGTTCTCCTACTCCCATTGTCTCTGTTCTCCTACTCCACTTGTCTGTTCTCCTACTCTCCTTGTCTCTGTTCTCCTACTCTCCTTGTCTCTGTTCTCCTACTCTCCTTGTCTCTGTTCTCCTACTCTCCTTGTCTCTGTTGTCCTACTCTCATTGTCTCTGTTCTCCTACTCCCCTTGTCTCTGTTCTCCTACTCCCCTTGTCTCTGTTCTCCTACTCTCCTTGTCTCTGTTCTCCTACTCTCATTGTCTCTGTTCTCCTACTCCCCTTGTCTCTGTTCTCCTACTCCCCTTGTCTCTGTTAGTTTCAACCTTTAATTAACGTATTCAGATCGAAATATATTCTAAAAACAATCTGAACGAGTACCAGGAAATTTGAAGTACGCAAACATTTTCTTCAAGGATCATCATCATATTTGTCTGGGGTTAGGAGTACATGAATGTTTGGGGACTACAAAATGAGGCGAATGTTCAAGCATCAGAAGATGAGGCGAATACACGAGAGATTGTGATTGACTCAAAGATTTGAGCGACTAGTACTTGGGAAACGATATCCCATTATCCCTAGAGAAATAATACGAATAATTTCCCATTCATTAAATAAGATATTGACAAGTGAAAATATATAATTTAATAGTTACAGATGAAAACTGTTTTAAAACTCTAAAAACAAGAACCAGTGACAGTTTGCTATTTTCCTTGTTAGGTCTGCTACGTGTCTTGTTAGGTATGTCTTGTTAGGTCTGTCTTGTTAGATCTGTCTTGTTAGGTCTGTCTTGTTAGGTCTGCTACGTGACTTGTTAGGTCTGTCTTGTTAGGTCTGCTACGTGTCTTGTAAAGTCTGTATTGTTAGGTCTGCTACGTGTCTTGTAAAGTCTGTCTTGTTAGGTCTGCTACGTGTCTTGTTACGTCTGTCTTGTTAGGTCTGGTATGTGGCTTGTTAACAAAATAAAACTTTATTAAAACAACATCTCCAGTTGACGATCATTGTTTCAAGCGATGTTCAAGAAAAGTAGGCACGTGGACAAAAAAATTACCCTAATATTTGTAACCCTAACCTAAAGTGGACAATAGTAAAAAGAAAAAAATCCCCATATTTTGTTTTCTAGCTTGGATATTTTGTCCCAATCTATACTAGAATATGAATGTTATGAAATGCACCCATCTACAAATGAAAACAGATAAATTATAGGAAATTGAAAAAATAGCTTCAAGTTTTATTACTGAATTATTTTAGTATGAATATTATACAATTTTCAAACTGAAAGGAGTAACTTCATACGTTAAATTACTAAACATAGAAATACAAGAGGATAGAAATAGAATGGGTTGCCTGGACATACCAGGAAAACCAACAATTTATCAACAGTCAAAAGTCTAATGAAGATTCAAGATTAGACTTATCTATATATATAATTCTCTTCATGGGACCATGCCAGGCAAGTAAGATGCAAAAATATGTGCAACCGAGCATGACGAATGACCCTCGCTCGGGTCAACTAAACACAGTTAACGTTTGGCAAGCAATGGTAGTAGTGGTGGGGTGGGGCATGTCTTGAGAGCAGCAATGTTTTTTACATTCACTTTTGATGTTCCTGCTCAGTGTGTATGTATTTCGTAGTGTATTGGTTATTATATCCGCCTGACATGCTGAAGGTCTTAGGTTCAAGCCCAAGCGGCAACATATTTTTTTTTATTTTTAAAAATGCTAATGCCTGTTCTTTTCCCCCCTTTCTTAGCAAACATAAACACCGCTTCGCATGTCACGGAAAAAATCTTAGTTCAATGTTATATCAATTCCTTCACTAGGTACCTGTCTGTTTCTATTGGTCGCATATTTGGTGCATGGACGAATTTGTTGCTCTCCAACTTGGCTTCATGGCTGTAATATTTGTTTATATATTGTGGCGATGTCCGAAATACTTATAAAAAATTCTTCGGTGGTCCCCCAACGTTCACTAGCGTTGTTCCCATTTGTTCGTGCTACTATTTGTGTCCGTTCTCCCCCTCCCCTTTTTTTCTTGCCCGTTCTTTTTCCCCCCTTTCTTAGCGAACATAAACACCACCTCTCCAGGCATGCGTAATAGTGTGTACCCTTAGGAGTGTGTACCTCAGTCGCTCAAGCTCAAGCTGTGTCCTCAGTCGCTTTGTTATCTTCTACAGTCGTCTGAGCCACGTTGCCTTCCATTGTTCTCTTCGTTTGTCCCAGAAGCTTTGTTTTGATTTTGCCCCTTCGTATTGCCATTCGTTTCCTAATCATGGCTACCGCTTCACATATATTTTGTGGAGTCAACGGGTCTTTCAGTGTAGTCGAAATTCCTGCATCAGGTAACTTTTTATTTCTATCTGTCGCATATTTCTGGAAAAATGTCATCGACGAAACTGTTGCTCTCGAACTTCGCAAGATGGCTGTAAGCTTTGTTTGCGAACATTGGGATAACTATGGCGGCGCCCTGTCCGTTGTTGCTACTCACGGAAGCACAGTCATACACTCAGGTCGACAATACGCTGCGTACATGAATACTGCCGGCGTTTATGGTGGCGAGGCTGAAATTGTGAGTCTTTCTGAACAGTCTTACCCCTACTGGCATGCCTCCGCATAAACTGAAAATTAAAATTGGTTCAGTGGTCATGCTTCTTAGAAACCTCATGCCAGCAAGAGGTCTCTGTAATGGCACTAGACTGACTGTTACCAGCATTCACCTCAACGTACTGGAGTGTAAAACTATCGCAGCTGCTACCTCACAAACTGTCCTTATTCCCCGGATATCCCTGACTCCATCAGATTCAAATTTGCCTTTTACCTTTACGCGCAGACAATCCCCTGTGAGATTAGCCTTTGCCATGACAAAAAATAAAGCACAGGGCCAAACGTTCAAAAAGATATGCCTGTATCTTCCAAAACCTGTTTTCAGTCATGGACAATTGTATGTTACTCTCTCCAGAGTTCCTTCTTTTCATTCACTCACAGTCGTTTGCCCAAACCCACCCCATTTGGCCAACTGTGTCTTTCAGGAAGTCTTCACCCGTCACTAAATCATTAGCGGCGTATGCTACGCCGCGGGTCAGCTAGTACGAAATAATCCTCTTCATGTATAGAAATGGAAGAAAAATATATTATGTAATAATTTATCCTTGCAATTTTCCAAATGTCGAATACTTCGCTCAATGCTGTAGGAGGTTTTCAAATTATATATGTTAGCATCACAACAAAGAAATACGACTTAAACTTCGACTGAAACTTGACTCTGATTCTTAAATTGTTGTTTGTCCGTCGTAATCGACTAGGACCACTATCGTTATATTGTCATGTGCTCAGGCAGTCACGTGTGCTCAGGCAGTCACGTGTGTCCTTTGATTCTTAAATTACCAAGAACATAATTTGATTTTTTTTACTCAAGGCATTGGACACGTTTGAAACTATGCTGGGGGAAATTTGTCGTAAAAGGCCAGAATCCAATGACTGTATGTCTTAATGTCCCTATCTCCATAGAGGTTTCTGCGAACCTGGTCTGTACGCAATGGTCAACGACTAGCAGTATCCATCCATCGAAAAGAGTTCTGAGGATGCATCAATGCCAACTGTCACCCGCAGGGCAGGATTTAGACGATGGGGCCCTAAGCTATTTGAGATATGGGGGCCCTTTAGAAGTCCAGATATTCTATGTCAGTGCCAAATATGAAAAAAAATCCGGGAGGCCCCCAAGAAGGCGGGGGCCCTAAGCTATAGCTTGTTTAGAAAATAGGTAAATGAAGCACTGGTCACCCGCTATTTGCGCACGTCGGCGATGTCCAATAAACCTATCGAAGACATTCCGGAAATGAATTCTCATGGAGGTATCCGTATATAAATGTCACAGCCATGAGTTTCCCGGGAAGTTAACAACTCCCCTGATGTGTGTTCCCTGCTGGGTAATAGCCCACCCCCACCTCGTACGGTCCGTGTAACTAACAGTGAGCCACTCAACAGGCACAACACGAAGGTCAGATTTGATTATTAGCTCAGCTGTCTTGTGACTGTGAGCTTCCTGTCCTCATTTCAGCTGTTTGTGAGTGCATGCTGCGACCAAATAAGGGCTTTAATTGTCAGAGATTTTGGAGACGGTCAATATTTTGGGGTGACGTATTCCCTATGAATAAGATTTGTTCATCTCTTTTATTTCTGTAAGCCCAAATCTTGTGCCGAGAGTAAAAATAGATGTCAATCTAGACGTCATGTTTTCGAAAGAAAAAAAGAATTTTTTTGGAAATGTATTGGAGGGCAGCCTTTATTTAAGTACACTAATTAAGTGTTGATAACTGTTAAATATTTAACTTTAACTAGCAACGGCGCAGAAGAGTTGGGAACCCGATTACCATCTGGAAGAAGTAACAAAAAGCGTTGGAAAGTTCAATATGGCGACCGACATTGGCGTCATACCACCGAAATAAGTACGTTCATCGGTTTAAACAAATTTGTATATAGCTATTATTTGTGAAAAAACTACTTTTGGGCCTATCGGCCCCAAGTGAGTGCTAATTTTGTTAAAGTTTATGCCCGAAACTTTTTCCGGAGCGTACCCAACGTTTCATGACGACCCGATGAATAAAATAATATTTTTACAGCTTTTATAAGAAGAAAAAAACCTTAATTGGCACGGGGCCCATTCGGTCCAAGATGTAAAGTTGAAAACACTTGTTGATATCAATCTGGTGATCGTAGTCGTACATTCATATGTTTGTCTATTGTTTAAGATCGAGTAAGATCGAATGAGGAATAAAGTCTAACACGTTTACGAAAAAAAAAGATTCATGGACCTCGGCCCCGAAAGAATTAACATTAGGAGTTTAATTCCATATATTATAATATTAAGGATCATATAGTTTTTAGGTACGAAGTTTGGTCAAATCCATCTATTTACATAGTAGCCAATTTTTAAAATCATTTTTAGATACCTCATGTCAGGAAAAAACTACATTTTGGACAGGGCCCTGGGCCCCAATGAGTGGTAATTTAAAAACTAAAATTTGCCGGTGACCATTGCGAGAGTGTACTCAACAACTTAACAACTTTTCATGTTTCTACCTGCACGGGAAATTGGGGAATTAGTGATGAGTGAGGCTGAGCTTTTTAATTTTATTAGTATAGATCAAAGGTGGCCAAACGGCGTCTCACGAGCCGCATGCGGCTCTTTTGTGTTCAGATTGCGGCTCCCGAACAATTTATGAAATTAAAAATTTTCGTTTCAAATATATAACATCAATGATAAAAAAAAAGTGTTTTTTTTTATTTTTAAAAATCTTGACCGAAACAAAGGTTGGACCATAATTTGGGGTAGATTAAGAGAAAGAAACGGGGAGCTTGCTGAGTTAAGGTTTGGAATGTGTCAGCAACAGACACTACTTTCTTCGTTCAGCAAAAAAGGTGTCACTTCAATTGAGGCAAGTTATGCCATTGCTTGGAATATTGCTCTTGCTAAATAACCATGTTCTGACAGAACCGCACCTTAACTACCTGGAACCATCCGATTGAAAGAAACTTTCGAGTTCTAATGCTTCTCAGATTCTCGGCAGAATTACGGGTATAACAATTAATGTTGACTATAATTAGAGTATATATGTTATGTGTTTCTATTCACATATATATTTTTTTTTGTTTTACGTGTTTAAACATGTGTTAATTGTGTTACATCAAATAAAAAGTTTAAATCATTAAATTTAAATTTTAATTTTAAAAATTATAATTCAGAATATACATTTTTCATTGCGAGTGGGATAGCCAATCGTGGCCCAAAGTTGTTCAATGCGGCTCTCAATTTTTTTTAATTATTAAAATGGCTCTCAGTTACTATAGGCCTGGCGACTCCTGGTATAGATGTTAGATAAATGATAAAATATTTTAAAAGTCAAATTTTGGACACTTGTTGCCAATTTGAATGGAAAATGTGAACATCAATTGTGCTTGTAAGTGAACACTTACATCTGACTCAATTCTCTGAACAACACAAACTAAAACTGACTTGAGAATAATTAAAACGTATCTGGACATGTCAATATTTTAGTCGGGGGCCGTCCATAAAGTACGTCACGCAATTTTTGACCAATTTTAGCTTCCCCCTCCCCCATGTCACAAACTGTCACAAATCTCGGAACCCCCCCCCCAAAGTAAGTCACACTTTCGATTTTTTTTAATTAACAAAATAATTAAAAATTTAATTTAAAACACCGTGACGTCACACATGACCGGACGGGGGGTCCCCCTGTCACACTTTCTTACACCTCCTCCCCCTCTCTCTCTGGATCGTGACATAATTTATGGCTCATGCACCAGACAGTTCCATCAGATAATGCCACCAGACAGTGCCACCAGACAGTGCCACCAGACAGTGCCACCAGACAGTGCCACCAGACAGTGCCACCAGACAGTGCCACCAGACAGTGCCACCAGACAGTGACACCAGACAGTGCCACCAGACATTGCCACCAGACAGTGCCACCAGACCGTGCCATCAGACAGTGCCACCAGACAGCGCCATCAGACAGTGCCATCAGACAGTGCCACCAGACCGTGCCATCAGACAGTGCCATCAGACAGTGCCATCAGACCGTGCCATCAAACAGTGCCACCAGACCGTGCCATCAGACAGTGCCACCAGACAGTGCCAACAGACAGTGCCACCAGACAGTGCATATCTAAGTAACAAATCGTCACAGAAGCAGGGTGCGGTACAGATTGTTGAGATACATGTTATCTACTGAATTCTCCCTCTCGTTGTAAACACCACTCTCAAACACTGTGACCTTTTTCAGGAATAGGATTATTCCCCCCTCCCCCAACACACACACTGGAATGCCGACCAGACAGACTATAAAAGTACATTCGCCCTCAACTAGTTCCATCCCAAAACTGAGTCCCAACGTATGGGTCTGAGACTGACCACGTGACTGAAACCCAATGAATGGGCCTGAGACTCACCATTTCTCTGAACTGTGTGAAAATGATCCTAAACTCCAAGAGTCACCAAATACGTTTTAAGAAACGTTTAAGAAAATCTCTCTCCATGATTGTGATGAAAGTTAGATGTCCGACAACTAAAAGAAAACCAAACCATCCACAGGGGAAACAAACAAAACCATCCACAGGGGAAAGACACTGGAGTAATTTAAAATGTGTAAGTTGAGAAAAGGGAAGTAATTAGCGCTGATAAAAACTTCATTGATCGATAGGTGAGTATTAATAAGTTTTTGTTCCTAGAACTATTTCAGTTTTCAGACATTTCCTTGTAACGTAAGTATTGTGTTTTCGTCATTAGAACTTCGTCTCCATGGTAACTTTTAATCTACGTATTGTACGCGCCTTTCTCTTTACTTTCCTGTTTTTCTGTTCAGTTATTAATTTTGTTTGGTAACTTATTTTGTATTTACAGAAATTAGTTTAATTTGGTTGAGAAACTAGAGGCCGTCCATAAATTATGTCACGATCCAGAGAGAGAGGGGGAGGAGGTGTAAGAAAGTGTGACAGGGGGACCCCCCGTCGGTCATGTGTGACGTCACGGTGTTTTAAATTAAATTTTTAATTTATTTTGTTAATTAAAAAAAATCGAAAGTGTGACTTACTTTGTTCCGAGATTTGTGACAGTTTGTGACATGGGGGAGGGGGAAGCTAAAATTGGTCAAAAATTGCGTGACGTACTTTATGGACGGCCCCGACTAAAATATTGACATGTCCAGATACGTTTTAATTATTCTCAAGTCAGTTTTTAGTTTGTGTTGTTCAGAGAATTGAGTCAGATGTAAGTGTTCACTTACAAGCACAATTGATGTTCACATTTTCCATTCAAATTGGCAACAAGTGTCCAAAATTTGACTTTTAAAATATTTTATCATTTATCTAACATCTATACCAGGAGTCGCCAGGCCTATAGTAACTGAGAGCCATTTTAATAATTAAAAAAAATTGAGAGCCGCATTGAACAACTTTGGGCCACGATTGGCTATCCCACTCGCAATGAAAAATGTATATTCTGAATTATAATTTTTAAAATTAAAATTTAAATTTAATGATTTAAACTTTTTATTTGATGTAACACAATTAACACATGTTTAAACACGTAAAACAAAAAAAATATATATGTGAATAGAAACACATAACATATATACTCTAATTATAGTCAACATTAATTGTTATACCCGTAATTCTGCCGAGAATCTGAGAAGCATTAGAACTCGAAAGTTTCTTTCAATCGGATGGTTCCAGGTAGTTAAGGTGCGGTTCTGTCAGAACATGGTTATTTAGCAAGAGCAATATTCCAAGCAATGGCATAACTTGCCTCAATTGAAGTGACACCTTTTTTGCTGAACGAAGAAAGTAGTGTCTGTTGCTGACACATTCCAAACCTTAACTCAGCAAGCTCCCCGTTTCTTTCTCTTAATCTACCCCAAATTATGGTCCAACCTTTGTTTCGGTCAAGATTTTTAAAAATAAAAAAAAACACTTTTTTTTTATCATTGATGTTATATATTTGAAACGAAAATTTTTAATTTCATAAATTGTTCGGGAGCCGCAATCTGAACACAAAAGAGCCGCATGCGGCTCGTGAGACGCCGTTTGGCCACCTTTGATCTATACTAATAAAATTAAAAAGCTCAGCCTCACTCATCACTAATTCCCCAATTTCCCGTGCAGGTAGAAACATGAAAAGTTGTTAAGTTGTTGAGTACACTCTCGCAATGGTCACCGGCAAATTTTAGTTTTTAAATTACCACTCATTGGGGCCCAGGGCCCTGTCCAAAATGTAGTTTTTTCCCTGACATGAGGTATCTAAAAATGATTTTAAAAATTGGCTACTATGTAAATAGATGGATTTGACCAAACTTCGTACCTAAAAACTATATGATCCTTAATATTATAATATATGGAATTAAACTCCTAATGTTAATTCTTTCGGGGCCGAGGTCCATGAATCTTTTTTTTTCGTAAACGTGTTAGACTTTATTCCTCATTCGATCTTACTCGATCTTAAACAATAGACAAACATATGAATGTACGACTACGATCACCAGATTGATATCAACAAGTGTTTTCAACTTTACATCTTGGACCGAATGGGCCCCGTGCCAATTAAGGTTTTTTTCTTCTTATAAAAGCTGTAAAAATATTATTTTATTCATCGGGTCGTCATGAAACGTTGGGTACGCTCCGGAAAAAGTTTCGGGCATAAACTTTAACAAAATTAGCACTCACTTGGGGCCGATAGGCCCAAAAGTAGTTTTTTCACAAATAATAGCTATATACAAATTTGTTTAAACCGATGAACGTACTTATTTCGGTGGTATGACGCCAATGTCGGTCGCCATATTGAACTTTCCAACGCTTTTTGTTACTTCTTCCAGATGGTAATCGGGTTCCCAACTCTTCTGCGCCGTTGCTAGTTAAAGTTAAATATTTAACAGTTATCAACACTTAATTAGTGTACTTAAATAAAGGCTGCCCTCCAATACATTTCCAAAAAAATTCTTTTTTTCTTTCGAAAACATGACGTCTAGATTGACATCTATTTTTACTCTCGGCACAAGATTTGGGCTTACAGAAATAAAAGAGATGAACAAATCTTATTCATAGGGAATACGTCACCCCAAAATATTGACCGTCTCCAAAATCTCTGACAATTAAAGCCCTTATTTGGTCGCAGCATGCACTCACAAACAGCTGAAATGAGGACAGGAAGCTCACAGTCACAAGACAGCTGAGCTAATAATCAAATCTGACCTTCGTGTTGTGCCTGTTGAGTGGCTCACTGTTAGTTACACGGACCGTACGAGGTGGGGGTGGGCTATTACCCAGCAGGGAACACACATCAGGGGAGTTGTTAACTTCCCGGGAAACTCATGGCTGTGACATTTATATACGGATACCTCCATGAGAATTCATTTCCGGAATGTCTTCGATAGGTTTATTGGACATCGCCGACGTGCGCAAATAGCGGGTGACCAGTGCTTCATTTACCTATTTTCTAAACAAGCTATAGCTTAGGGCCCCCGCCTTCTTGGGGGCCTCCCGGATTTTTTTTCATATTTGGCACTGACATAGAATATCTGGACTTCTAAAGGGCCCCCATATCTCAAATAGCTTAGGGCCCCATCGTCTAAATCCTGCCCTGCGGGTGACAGTTGGCATTGATGCATCCTCAGAACTCTTTTCGATGGATGGATACTGCTAGTCGTTGACCATTGCGTACAGACCAGGTTCGCAGAAACCTCTATGGAGATAGGGACATTAAGACATACAGTCATTGGATTCTGGCCTTTTACGACAAATTTCCCCCAGCATAGTTTCAAACGTGTCCAATGCCTTGAGTAAAAAAAATCAAATTATGTTCTTGGTAATTTAAGAATCAAAGGACACACGTGACTGCCTGAGCACACGTGACTGCCTGAGCACATGACAATATAACGATAGTGGTCCTAGTCGATTACGACGGACAAACAACAATTTAAGAATCAGAGTCAAGTTTCAGTCGAAGTTTAAGTCGTATTTCTTTGTTGTGATGCTAACATATATAATTTGAAAACCTCCTACAGCATTGAGCGAAGTATTCGACATTTGGAAAATTGCAAGGATAAATTATTACATAATATATTTTTCTTCCATTTCTATACATGAAGAGGATTATTTCGTACTAGCTGACCCGCGGCGTAGCATACGCCGCTAATGATTTAGTGACGGGTGAAGACTTCCTGAAAGACACAGTTGGCCAAATGGGGTGGGTTTGGGCAAACGACTGTGAGTGAATGAAAAGAAGGAACTCTGGAGAGAGCAACATACAATTGTCCATGACTGAAAACAGGTTTTGGAAGATACAGGCATATCTTTTTGAACGTTTGGCCCTGTGCTTTATTTTTTGTCATGGCAAAGGCTAATCTCACAGGGGAATTGTCTGCGCGTAAAGGTAAAAGGCAAATTTGAATCTGATGGAGTCAGGGATATCCGGGGAATAAGGACAGTTTGTGAGGTAGCAGCTGCGATAGTTTTACACTCCAGTACGTTGAGGTGAATGCTGGTAACAGTCAGTCTAGTGCCATTACAGAGACCTCTTGCTGGCATGAGGTTTCTAAGAAGCATGACCACTGAACCAATTTTAATTTTCAGTTTATGCGGAGGCATGCCAGTAGGGGTAAGACTGTTCAGAAAGACTCACAATTTCAGCCTCGCCACCATAAACGCCGGCAGTATTCATGTACGCAGCGTATTGTCGACCTGAGTGTATGACTGTGCTTCCGTGAGTAGCAACAACGGACAGGGCGCCGCCATAGTTATCCCAATGTTCGCAAACAAAGCTTACAGCCATCTTGCGAAGTTCGAGAGCAACAGTTTCGTCGATGACATTTTTCCAGAAATATGCGACAGATAGAAATAAAAAGTTACCTGATGCAGGAATTTCGACTACACTGAAAGACCCGTTGACTCCACAAAATATATGTGAAGCGGTAGCCATGATTAGGAAACGAATGGCAATACGAAGGGGCAAAATCAAAACAAAGCTTCTGGGACAAACGAAGAGAACAATGGAAGGCAACGTGGCTCAGACGACTGTAGAAGATAACAAAGCGACTGAGGACACAGCTTGAGCTTGAGCGACTGAGGTACACACTCCTAAGGGTACACACTATTACGCATGCCTGGAGAGGTGGTGTTTATGTTCGCTAAGAAAGGGGGGAAAAAGAACGGGCAAGAAAAAAAGGGGAGGGGGAGAACGGACACAAATAGTAGCACGAACAAATGGGAACAACGCTAGTGAACGTTGGGGGACCACCGAAGAATTTTTTATAAGTATTTCGGACATCGCCACAATATATAAACAAATATTACAGCCATGAAGCCAAGTTGGAGAGCAACAAATTCGTCCATGCACCAAATATGCGACCAATAGAAACAGACAGGTACCTAGTGAAGGAATTGATATAACATTGAACTAAGATTTTTTCCGTGACATGCGAAGCGGTGTTTATGTTTGCTAAGAAAGGGGGGAAAAGAACAGGCATTAGCATTTTTAAAAATAAAAAAAAATATGTTGCCGCTTGGGCTTGAACCTAAGACCTTCAGCATGTCAGGCGGATATAATAACCAATACACTACGAAATACATACACACTGAGCAGGAACATCAAAAGTGAATGTAAAAAACATTGCTGCTCTCAAGACATGCCCCACCCCACCACTACTACCATTGCTTGCCAAACGTTAACTGTGTTTAGTTGACCCGAGCGAGGGTCATTCGTCATGCTCGGTTGCACATATTTTTGCATCTTACTTGCCTGGCATGGTCCCATGAAGAGAATTATATATATAGATAAGTCTAATCTTGAATCTTCATTAGACTTTTGACTGTTGATAAATTGTTGGTTTTCCTGGTATGTCCAGGCAACCCATTCTATTTCTATCCTCTTGTATTTCTATGTTTAGTAATTTAACGTATGAAGTTACTCCTTTCAGTTTGAAAATTGTATAATATTCATACTAAAATAATTCAGTAATAAAACTTGAAGCTATTTTTTCAATTTCCTATAATTTATCTGTTTTCATTTGTAGATGGGTGCATTTCATAACATTCATATTCTAGTATAGATTGGGACAAAATATCCAAGCTAGAAAACAAAATATGGGGATTTTTTTCTTTTTACTATTGTCCACTTTAGGTTAGGGTTACAAATATTAGGGTAATTTTTTTGTCCACGTGCCTACTTTTCTTGAACATCGCTTGAAACAATGATCGTCAACTGGAGATGTTGTTTTAATAAAGTTTTATTTTGTTAACAAGCCACATACCAGACCTAACAAGACAGACGTAACAAGACACGTAGCAGACCTAACAAGACAGACTTTACAAGACACGTAGCAGACCTAACAATACAGACTTTACAAGACACGTAGCAGACCTAACAAGACAGACCTAACAAGTCACGTAGCAGACCTAACAAGACAGACCTAACAAGACAGATCTAACAAGACAGACCTAACAAGACATACCTAACAAGACACGTAGCAGACCTAACAAGGAAAATAGCAAACTGTCACTGGTTCTTGTTTTTAGAGTTTTAAAACAGTTTTCATCTGTAACTATTAAATTATATATTTTCACTTGTCAATATCTTATTTAATGAATGGGAAATTATTCGTATTATTTCTCTAGGGATAATGGGATATCGTTTCCCAAGTACTAGTCGCTCAAATCTTTGAGTCAATCACAATCTCTCGTGTATTCGCCTCATCTTCTGATGCTTGAACATTCGCCTCATTTTGTAGTCCCCAAACATTCATGTACTCCTAACCCCAGACAAATATGATGATGATCCTTGAAGAAAATGTTTGCGTACTTCAAATTTCCTGGTACTCGTTCAGATTGTTTTTAGAATATATTTCGATCTGAATACGTTAATTAAAGGTTGAAACTAACAGAGACAAGGGGAGTAGGAGAACAGAGACAAGGGGAGTAGGAGAACAGAGACAATGAGAGTAGGAGAACAGAGACAAGGAGAGTAGGAGAACAGAGACAAGGGGAGTAGGAGAACAGAGACAAGGGGAGTAGGAGAACAGAGACAATGAGAGTAGGACAACAGAGACAAGGAGAGTAGGAGAACAGAGACAAGGAGAGTAGGAGAACAGAGACAAGGAGAGTAGGAGAACAGAGACAAGGAGAGTAGGAGAACAGACAAGTGGAGTAGGAGAACAGAGACAATGGGAGTAGGAGAACAGAGACAATGGGAGTAGGAGAACAGAGACAAGGGGAGTAGGAGAACAGAGACAAGGGGAGTAGGAGAACAGAGACAAGGAGAGTAGGAGAACAGAGACAAGGGGAGTAGGAGAACAGAGACAATGGGAGTAGGAGAACAGAGACAATGGGAGTAGGAGAACAGAGACAATGGGAGTAGGAGAACAGAGACAATGGGAGTAGGAGAACAGAGACAAGGAGAGTAGGAGAACAGAGACAAGGAGAGTAGGAGAACAGAGACAAGGAGAGTAGGAGAACAGAGACAAGGGGAGTAGGAGAACAGAGACAAGGGGAGTAGGAGAACAGAGACAATGAGAGTAGGAGAACAGAGACAAGGAGAGTAGGAGAACAGAGACAATGAGAGTAGCAGAACAGAGACAAGGGGAGTAGGAGAACAGAGACAAGGGGAGTAGGAGAACAGAGACAAGGAGAGTAGGAGAACAGAGACAATGAGAGTAGCAGAACAGAGACAATGAGAGTAGCAGAACAGAGACAAGGGGAGTAGGAGAACAGAGACAAGGGGAGTAGGAGAACAGAGACAATGAGAGTAGGAGAACAGAGACAAGGAGAGTAGGAGAACAGAGACAATGAGAGTAGCAGAACAGAGACAAGGGGAGTAGGAGAACAGAGACAAGGGGAGTAGGAGAACAGAGACAAGGAGAGTAGGAGAACAGAGACAATGAGAGTAGCAGAACAGAGACAAGGGGAGTAGGAGAACAGAGACAAGGGGAGTAGGAGAACAGAGACAAGGAGAGTAGGAGAACAGAGACAATGAGAGTAGGAGAACAGAGACAAGGAGAGTAGGAGAACAGAGACAATGAGAGTAGCAGAACAGAGACAAGGGGAGTAGGAGAACAGAGACAAGGGGAGTAGGAGAACAGAGACAAGGGGAGTAGGAGAACAGAGACAAGGAGAGTAGGAGAACAGAGACAAAGAGAGTAGGAGAACAGAGACAAGGAGAGTAGGAGAACAGAGACAAGGAGAGTAGGAGAACAGAGACAAGGGGAGTAGGAGAACAGAGACAAGGAGAGTAGCAGAACAGAGACAAGGAGAGTAGGAGAACAGAGACAAGGAGAGTAGGAGAACAGAGACAAGGGGAGTCGGAGAACAGACACAAGTGGAGTAGTAGAACAGAGACAAGGGGAGTAAGAGAACAGAGACAAGGGGAGTAAGAGAACAGAGACAATGGGAGTAAGAGAACAGAGACAAGGGGAGTAGGAGAACAGAGACAAGGAGAGTAGGAGAACAGACAAGTGGAGTAGGAGAACAGAGACAAGGAGAGTAGCAGAACAGAGACAAGGAGAGTAGGAGAACAGAGACAAGGAGAGTAGGAGAACAGAGACAAGTGGAGTAGGAGAACAGAGACAAGGAGAGTAGGAGAACAGAGACAAGGGGAGTAGGAGAACAGAGACAAGGGGAGTAAGAGAACAGAGACAAGGAGAGTAAGAGAACAGAGACAAGTGGAGTAGGAGAACAGAGACAAGTGGAGTAGGAGAACAGAGACAAGGAGAGTAGGAGAACAGAGACAAGTGGAGTAGGAGAACAGAGACAAGGAGAGTAGGAGAACAGAGACAAGGAGAGTAGGAGAACAGAGACAAGTGGAGTAGGAGAACAGAGACAAGGAGAGTAGGAGAACAGAGACAAGGGGAGTAGGAGAACAGAGACAAGGGGAGTAGGAGAACAGAGACAAGTGGAGTAGGAGAACAGAGACAAGGAGAGTAGGAGAACAGAGACAAGGAGAGTAGGAGAACAGAGACAATGAGAGTAGGAGAACAGAGACAAGGGGAGTAGGAGAACAGAGACAAGGGGAGTAGGAGAACAGAGACAAGGGGAGTAGGAGAACAGAGACAAGGAGAGTAGGAGAACAGAGACAAGGAGAGTAGAAGAACAGAGACAAGGAGAGTAGGAGAACAGAGACAAGGGGAGTAGGAGAACAGAGACAAGGAGAGTAGGAGAACAGAGACAAGGGGAGTAGGAGAACAGAGACAAGGGGAGTAGGAGAACAGAGACAAGGGGAGTAAGAGAACAGAGACAAGGAGAGTAGGAGAACAGAGACAAGGAGAGTAGGAGAACAGAGACAAGGGGAGTAGGAGAACAGAGACAAGGAGAGTAGGAGAACAGAGACAAGGAGAGTAGGAGAACAGAGACAAGTGGAGTAGGAGAACAGAGACAAGTGGAGTAGGAGAACAGAGACAAGGAGAGTAGGAGAACAGAGACAAGGAGAGTAGGAGAACAGAGACAAGGGGAGTAGGAGAACAGAGACAAGTGGAGTAGGAGAACAGAGACAAGGAGAGTAGGAGAACAGAGACAAGGAGAGTAGGAGAACAGAGACAAGGGGAGTAGGAGAACAGAGACAAGGAGAGTAGGAGAACAGAGACAAGGAGAGTAGGAGAACAGAGACAAGGAGAGTAAGAGAACAGAGACAAGGGGAGTAAGAGAACAGAGACAATGAGAGTAGGAGAACAGAGACAATGGGAGTAGGAGAACAGAGACAAGGAGAGTAGGAGAACAGAGACAAGGAGAGTAGGAGAACAGAGACAAGGAGAGTAGGAGAACAGAGACAAGGAGAGTAGGAGAACAGAGACAAGGAGAGTAAGAGAACAGAGACAAGGAGAGTAGGAGAACAGAGACAAGGAGAGTAGGAGAACAGAGACAAGGAGAGTAGGAGAACAGAGACAAGGGGAGTAAGAGAACAGAGACAAGGAGAGTAGGAGAACAGAGACAAGGAGAGTAGGAGAACAGAGACAAGGAGAGTAGGAGAACAGAGACAAGGAGAGTAGGAGAACAGACAAGTGGAGTAAGAGAACAGAGACAAGGAGAGTAAGAGAACAGAGACAAGGAGAGTAGGAGAACAGAGACAAGGAGAGTAGGAGAACAGAGACAAGGAGAGTAGGAGAACAGACAAGTGGAGTAAGAGAACAGAGACAAGGGGAGTAAGAGAACAGAGACAAGGAGAGTAGGAGAACAGAGACAAGGAGAGTAGGAGAACAGAGACAAGGAGAGTAGGAGAACAGAGACAAGGAGAGTAGGAGAACAGACAAGTGGAGTAAGAGAACAGAGACAAGGGGAGTAAGAGAACAGAGACAAGGAGAGTAGGAGAACAGAGACAAGGAGAGTAAGAGAACAGACAAGTGGAGTAGGAGAACAGAGACAAGGGAGTAGGAGAACAGACAAGTGGAGTAGGAGAACAGAGACAAGGGGAGTAGGAGAACAGACAAGTGGAGTAGGAGAACAGAGACAAGGGGAGTAGGAGAACAGACAAGTGGAGTAAGAGAACAGAGACAAGGAGAGTAAGAGAACAGAGACAAGTGGAGTAGGAGAACAGAGACAAGGGGAGTAAGAGAACAGAGACAAGGGGAGTAAGAGAACAGAGACAAGGAGAGTAGGAGAACAGACAAGTGGAGTAAGAGAACAGAGACAAGTGGAGTAGGAGAACAGAGACAAGGAGAGTAAGAGAACAGACAAGTGGAGTAAGAGAACAGAGACAAGGAGAGTAGGAGAACAGACAAGTGGAGTAAGAGAACAGAGACAAGGAGAGTAGGAGAACAGACAAGTGGAGTAAGAGAACAGAGACAAGTGGAGTAGGAGAACAGACAAGTGGAGTAAGAGAACAGAGACAAGGAGAGTAAGAGAACAGAGACAAGTGGAGTAGGAGAACAGAGACAAGGGGAGTAAGAGAACAGAGACAAGGGGAGTAAGAGAACAGAGACAAGTGGAGTAGGAGAACAGAGACAAGGGGAGTAGGAGAACAGAGACAAGGGGAGTAAGAGAACAGAGACAAGGGGAGTAAGAGAACAGAGACAAGTGGAGTAGGAGAACAGAGACAAGGAGAGTAGGAGAACAGAGACAAGGAGAGTAGGAGAACAGAGACAAGGAGAGTAGGAGAACAGAGACAAGAAGAGTAGGAGAACAGAGACAAGGAGAGTAGGAGAACAGACAAGTGGAGTAGGAGAACAGAGACAAGGGGAGTAGGAGAACAGAGACAAGGGGAGTAAGAGAACAGAGACAAGGGGAGTAAGAGAACAGAGACAAGTGGAGTAGGAGAACAGAGACAAGGGGAGTAAGAGAACAGAGACAAGGGGAGTAAGAGAACAGAGACAAGGAGAGTAGGAGAACAGAGACAAGGAGAGTAGCAGATCAGAGACAAGGAGAGTAAGAGAACAGAGACAAGGGGAGTAGGAGAACAGAGACAAGGAGAGTAGGACAACAGAGACAAGGGGAGTAAGAAAACAGAGACAAGGGGAGTAAGAGAACAGAGACAAGGGGAGTAGGAGAACAGAGACAAGGGGAGTAGGAGAACAGAGACAAGGAGAGTAGGAGAACAGAGACAAGGGGAGTAAGAGAACAGAGACAAGGGGAGTAGGAGAACAGAGACAAGGAGAGTAGGACAACAGAGACAAGGGGAGTAAGAAAACAGAGACAAGGGGAGTAGGAGAACAGAGACACGGAGAGTAGGACAACAGAGACAAGGGGAGTAAGAAAACAGAGACAAGGGGAGTAAGAGAACAGAGACAAGGGGAGTAAGAGAACAGAGACAAGGGGAGTAGGAGAACAGAGACAAGGGGAGTAAGAGAACAGAGACAAGGAGAGTAGGAGAACAGAGACAATGAGAGTAGGAGAACAGAGACAATGAGAGTAGGAGAACAGAGACAAGGGGAGTAGGAGAACAGAGACAAGGGGAGTAGGAGAACAGAGACAATGGGAGTAGGAGAACAGAGACAAGGGGAGTAGGAGAACAGAGACAATGAGAGTAGGAGAACAGAGACAAGGGGAGTAGGAGAACAGAGACAAGGGGAGTAGGAGAACAGAGACAATGGGAGTAGGAGAACAGAGACAATGAGAGTAGGAGAACAGAGACAATGAGAGTAGGAGAACAGAGACAAGGGGAGTAGGAGAACAGAGACAAGGGGAGTAGGAGAACAGAGACAATGGGAGTAGGAGAACAGAGACAAGGAGAGTAGGAGAACAGAGACAAGGGGAGTAGGAGAACAGAGACAATGAGAGTAGGAGAACAGAGACAAGGAGAGTAGGAGAACAGAGACAAGGAGAGTAGGAGAACAGAGACAAGGGGAGTAGGAGAACAGAGACAAGGAGAGTAGGAGAACAGAGACAAGGGGAGTAGGAGAAGAGAGACAAGGGGAGTAGGAGTACAGAGACAAGGGGAGTAAGAGAACAGAGACAAGGAGAGTAGGGGAACAGAGACAAGGAGAGTAGGAGAACAGAGACAAGGAGAGTAAGAGAACAGAGACAAGGGGAGTAGGAGAACAGAGACTAGGAGAGTAGGAGAACAGACAAGTGGAGTAGGAGAACAGAGACAAGGGGAGTAGGAGAACAGAGACAAGGGGAGTAGGAGAACAGAGACAAGGGGAGTAAGAGAACAGAGACAAGGGGAGTAGGAGAACAGAGACAAGGAGAGTAGGAGAACAGACAAGTGGAGTAGGAGAACAGAGACAAGGAGAGTAGGAGAACAGACAAGTGGAGTAGGAGAACAGAGACAAGGAGAGTAAGAGAACAGAGACAAGGAGAGTAGGAGAACAGACAAGTGGAGTAGGAGAACAGAGACAAGGAGAGTAAGAGAACAGAGACAAGGAGAGTAGTAGAACAGACAAGTGGAGTAGGAGAACAGAGACAAGGAGAGTAGGAGAACAGACAAGTGGAGTAGGAGAACAGAGACAAGGAGAGTAAGAGAACATAGACAAGGAGAGTAGGAGAACAGACAAGTGGAGTAGGAGAACAGAGACAAGGAGAGTAGGAGAACAGAGACAAGGAGAGTAGGAGAACAGAGACAAGGAGAGTAGGAGAACAGAGACAATGGGAGTAGGAGAACAGAGACAAGGAGAGTAGGAGAACAGAGACAATGGGAGTAGGAGAACAGAGACAAGGAGAGTAGGAGAACAGAGACAAGGAGAGTAGGAGAACAGACAAGTGGAGTAGGAGAACAGAGACAAGGAGAGTAAGAGAACAGAGACAAGGAGAGTAGGAGAACAGACAAGTGGAGTAGGAGAACAGAGACAATGGGAGTAGGAGAACAGAGACAAGGAGAGTAGGAGAACAGAGACAAGGAGAGTAAGAGAACAGAGACAAGGAGAGTAGGAGAACAGAGACAAGGAGAGTAGGAGAACAGAGACAATGGGAGTAGGAGAACAGACAAGTGGAGTAGGAGAACAGAGACAATGGGAGTAGGAGAACAGAGACAAGGAGAGTAGGAGAACAGAGACAAGGAGAGTAGGAGAACAGACAAGTGGAGTAGGAGAACAGAGACAAGGAGAGTAAGAGAACAGAGACAAGGAGAGTAGGAGAACAGACAAGTGGAGTAAGAGAACAGAGACAATGGGAGTAGGAGAACAGAGACAATGGGAGTAGGAGAACAGAGACAATGGGAGTAGGAGAACAGAGACAATGGGAGTAGGAGAACAGAGACAAGGAGAGTAGGAGAACAGAGACAAGGAGAGTAAGAGAACAGAGACAAGGAGAGTAGGAGAACAGACAAGTGGAGTAGGAGAACAGAGACAAGGATAGTAGGAGAACAGAGACAAGGGGAGTAAGAGAACAGAGACAAGGGGAGTAAGAGAACAGAGACAAGTGGAGTAGGAGAACAGAGACAAGGGGAGTAAGAGAACAGAGACAAGGGGAGTAAGAGAACAGAGACAAGGAGAGTAGGAGAACAGAGACAAGGGGAGTAGGAGAACAGAGACAAGGAGAGTAGGAGAACAGAGACAAGGGGAGTAAGAGAACAGAGACAAGGGGAGTAGGAGAACAGAGACAAGGAGAGTAGGACAACAGAGACAAGGGGAGTAAGAAAACAGAGACAAGGGGAGTAGGAGAACAGAGACAAGGAGAGTAGGACAACAGAGACAAGGGGAGTAAGAAAACAGAGACAAGGGGAGTAAGAGAACAGAGACAAGGGGAGTAAGAGAACAGAGACAAGGGGAGTAGGAGAACAGAGACAAGGGGAGTAAGAGAACAGAGACAAGGAGAGTAGGAGAACAGAGACAATGAGAGTAGGAGAACAGAGACAATGAGAGTAGGAGAACAGAGACAAGGGGAGTAGGAGAACAGAGACAAGGGGAGTAGGAGAACAGAGACAATGGGAGTAGGAGAACAGAGACAAGGGGAGTAGGAGAACAGAGACAATGAGAGTAGGAGAACAGAGACAAGGGGAGTAGGAGAACAGAGACAAGGGGAGTAGGAGAACAGAGACAATGGGAGTAGGAGAACAGAGACAATGAGAGTAGGAGAACAGAGACAATGGGAGTAGGAGAACAGAGACAATGAGAGTAGGAGAACAGAGACAATGAGAGTAGGAGAACAGAGACAAGGGGAGTAGGAGAACAGGGACAAGGAGAGTAGGAGAACAGAGACAATGAGAGTAGGAGAACAGAGACAAGGGGAGTAGGAGAACAGAGACAAGGAGAGTAGGAGAACAGAGACAAGGGGAGTAAGAGAACAGAGACAATGAGAGTAGGAGAACAGAGACATGGAGAGTAGGAGAACAGAGACAATGAGAGTAGGAGAACAGAGACAAGGGGAGTAGGAGAACAGAGACAAGGGGAGTAGGAGAACAGAGACAATGGGAGTAGGAGAACAGAGACAAGGAGAGTAGGAGAACAGAGACAAGGGGAGTAGGAGAACAGAGACAATGAGAGTAGGAGAACAGAGACAAGGAGAGTAGGAGAACAGAGACAAGGAGAGTAGGAGAACAGAGACAAGGGGAGTAGGAGAACAGAGACAAGGAGAGTAGGAGAACAGAGACAAGGGGAGTAGGAGAACAGAGACAAGGGAGTAGGAGAACAGAGACAAGGGGAGTAAGAGAACAGAGACAAGGAGAGTAGGGGAACAGAGACAAGGAGAGTAGGAGAACAGAGACAAGGAGAGTAAGAGAACAGAGACAAGGGGAGTAGGAGAACAGAGACAAGGAGAGTAGGAGAACAGACAAGTGGAGTAGGAGAACAGAGACAAGGGGAGTAGGAGAACAGAGACAAGGGGAGTAGGAGAACAGAGACAAGGGGAGTAAGAGAACAGAGACAAGGGGAGTAGGAGAACAGAGACAAGGAGAGTAGGAGAACAGACAAGTGGAGTAGGAGAACAGAGACAAGGAGAGTAGGAGAACAGACAAGTGGAGTAGGAGAACAGAGACAAGGAGAGTAAGAGAACAGAGACAAGGAGAGTAGGAGAACAGACAAGTGGAGTAGGAGAACAGAGACAAGGAGAGTAAGAGAACAGAGACAAGGAGAGTAGGAGAACAGACAAGTGGAGTAGGAGAACAGAGACAAGGAGAGTAGGAGAACAGACAAGTGGAGTAGGAGAACAGAGACAAGGAGAGTAAGAGAACATAGACAAGGAGAGTAGGAGAACAGACAAGTGGAGTAGGAGAACAGAGACAAGGAGAGTAGGAGAACAGAGACAAGGAGAGTAGGAGAACAGAGACAAGGAGAGTAGGAGAACAGAGACAATGGGAGTAGGAGAACAGAGACAAGGAGAGTAGGAGAACAGAGACAATGGGAGTAGGAGAACAGAGACAAGGAGAGTAGGAGAACAGAGACAAGGAGAGTAGGAGAACAGACAAGTGGAGTAGGAGAACAGAGACAAGGAGAGTAAGAGAACAGAGACAAGGAGAGTAGGAGAACAGACAAGTGGAGTAGGAGAACAGAGACAATGGGAGTAGGAGAACAGAGACAAGGAGAGTAGGAGAACAGAGACAAGGAGAGTAAGAGAACAGAGACAAGGAGAGTAGGAGAACAGAGACAAGGAGAGTAGGAGAACAGAGACAAGGGAGTAGGAGAACAGACAAGTGGAGTAGGAGAACAGAGACAATGGGAGTAGGAGAACAGAGACAAGGAGAGTAGGAGAACAGAGACAAGGAGAGTAGGAGAACAGACAAGTGGAGTAGGAGAACAGAGACAAGGAGAGTAAGAGAACAGAGACAAGGAGAGTAGGAGAACAGACAAGTGGAGTAAGAGAACAGAGACAATGGGAGTAGGAGAACAGAGACAATGGGAGTAGGAGAACAGAGACAATGGGAGTAGGAGAACAGAGACAATGGGAGTAGGAGAACAGAGACAAGGAGAGTAGGAGAACAGAGACAAGGAGAGTAAGAGAACAGAGACAAGGAGAGTAGGAGAACAGACAAGTGGAGTAGGAGAACAGAGACAAGGAGAGTAGGAGAACAGAGACAAGGAGAGTAGGAGAACAGACAAGTGGAGTAGGAGAACAGAGACAAGGAGAGTAGGAGAACAAAGATAAGGAGAGTAGGAGAACAGACAAGTGGAGTAGGAGAACAGAGACAAGGAGAGTAGGAGAACAGACAAGTGGAGTAGGAGAACAGAGACAAGGAGAGTAGGAGAACAGAGACAAGGAGAGTAAGAGAACAGAGACAAGGAGAGTAGGAGAACAGACAAGTGGAGTAGGAGAACAGAGACAAGGAGAGTAGGAGAACAGAGACAAGGAGAGTAGGAGAACAGACAAGTGGAGTAGGAGAACAGAGACAAGGAGAGTAGGAGAACAGAGACAAGGAGAGTAGGAGAACAGAGACAAGGAGAGTAGGAGAACAGAGACAAGGAGAGTAGGAGAACAGAGACAAGGAGAGTAGGAGAACAGAGACAAGGAGAGTAGGAGAACAGACAAGTGGAGTAGGAGAACAGAGACAAGGAGAGTAGGAGAACAGAGACAAGGAGAGTAAGAGAACAGAGACAAGGAGAGTAGGAGAACAGACAAGTGGAATAGGAGAACAGAGACAAGGAGAGTAGGAGAACAGAGACAAGGAGAGTAGGAGAACAGAGACAATGGGAGTAGCAGAACAGACAAGTGGAGTAGGAGAACAGAGACAAGGAGAGTAGGAGAACAGACAAGTGGAGTAGGAGAACAGAGACAATGGGAGTAGGAGAACAGAGACAAGGAGAGTAGGAGAACAGAGACAAGGATAGTAGGAGAACAGAGACAAGGAGAGTAGGAGAACAGACAAGTGGAGTAGGAGAACAGAGACAATGGGAGTAGGAGAACAGAGACAAGGAGAGTAGGAGAACAGAGACAAGGAGAGTAGGAGAACAGACAAGTGGAGTAGGAGAACAGAGACAATGGGAGTAGGAGAACAGAGACAAGGAGAGTAGGAGAACAGACAAGTGGAGTAGGAGAACAGACAAGTGGAGTAGGAGAACAGACAAGTGGAGTAGGAGAACAGAGACAAGAAGAGTAGGAGAACAGAGACAAGGAGAGTAGGAGAACAGACAAGTGGAGTAGGAGAACAGAGACAATGGGAGTAGGAGAACAGAGACAAGGAGAGTAGGAGAACAGAGACAAGGAGAGTAGGAGAACAGACAAGTGGAGTAGGAGAACAGAGACAAGGAGAGTAAGAGAACAGAGACAAGGAGAGTAGGAGAACAGACAAGTGGAGTAAGAGAACAGAGACAAGGAGAGTAAGAGAACAGAGACAAGGAGAGTAGGAGAACAGGACAAGTGGAGTAGGAGAACAGAGACAATGGGAGTAGGAGAACAGAGACAAGGAGAGTAGGAGAACAGAGACAAGGAGAGTAAGAGAACAGAGACAAGGAGAGTAAGAGAACAGACAAGTGGAGTAGGAGAACAGAGACAAGGAGAGTAGGAGAACAGAGACAAGGATAGTAGGAGAACAGACAAGTGGAGTAGGAGAACAGAGACAATGGGAGTAGGAGAACAGAGACAAGGAGAGTAGGAGAACAGAGACAAGGAGAGTAAGAGAACAGAGACAAGGAGAGTAAGAGAACAGACAAGTGGAGTAGGAGAACAGAGACAAGTGGAGTAGGAGAACAGAGACAAGGAGAGTAAGAGAACAGAGACAAGGAGAGTAAGAGAACAGACAAGTGGAGTAGGAGAACAGAGACAATGGGAGTAGGAGAACAGAGACAAGGAGAGTAAGAGAACAGAGACAAGGAGAGTAGGAGAACAGACAAGTGGAGTAGGAGAACAGAGACAAGGGGAGTAAGAGAACAGAGACAAGGGGAGTAAGAGAACAGAGACAAGGGGAGTAAGAGAACAGAGACAAGGAGAGTAGGAGAACAGAGACAATGGGAGTAGGAGAACAGAGACAAGGAGAGTAAGAGAACAGAGACAAGGAGAGTAGGAGAACAGACAAGTGGAGTAGGAGAACAGAGACAATGGGAGTAGGAGAACAGAGACAATGGGAGTAGGAGAACAGAGACAATGGGAGTAGGAGAACAGAGACAATGGGAGTAGGAGAACAGAGACAAGGAGAGTAGGAGAACAGAGACAAGGAGAGTAAGAGAACAGAGACAAGGAGAGTAGGAGAACAGAGACAATGGGAGTAGGAGAACAGAGACAAGGGGAGTAGGAGAACAGAGACAAGGGGAGTAAGAGAACAGAGACAAGGGGAGTAGGAGAACAGAGACAAGGGGAGTAGGAGAACAGAGACAAGGAGAGTAGGAGAACAGAGACAAGGAGAGTAGGAGAACAGAGACAAGGAGAGTAGGAGAACAGAGACAAGGAGAGTAGGAGAACAGAGACAAGGAGAGTAGGAGAACAGAGACAAGGAGAGTAGGAGAACAGAGACAAGGAGAGTAGGAGAACAGAGACAAGGAGAGTAGGAGAACAGAGACAAGGAGAGTAGGAGAACAGAGACAAGGAGAGTAGGAGAACAGAGACAAGGAGAGTAGGAGAACAGAGACAAGGAGAGTAGGAGAACAGAGACAAGGGGAGTAGGAGAACAGAGACAAGGAGAGTAAGAGAACAGAGACAAGGAGAGTAGGAGAACAGAGACAAGGAGAGTAGGAGAACAGAGACAAGGAGAGTAGGAGAACAGAGACAAGGAGAGTAGGAGAACAGAGACAAGGAGAGTAGGAGAACAGAGACAAGGAGAGTAGGAGAACAGAGACAAGGAGAGTAGGAGAACAGAGACAAGGAGAGTAGGAGAACAGAGACAAGGGAGTAGGAGAACAGAGACAAGGAGAGTAGGAGAACAGAGACAAGGAGAGTAAGAGAACAGACAAGTGGAGTAGGAGAACAGAGACAATGGGAGTAGGAGAACAGAGACAAGGAGAGTAGGAGAACAGAGACAAGGAGAGTAAGAGAACAGAGACAAGGAGAGTAGGAGAACAGACAAGTGGAGTAGGAGAACAGAGACCAGGGGAGTAAGAGAACAGAGACAAGGGGAGTAAGAGAACAGAGACAAGGGGAGTAAGAGAACAGAGACAAGGAGAGTAGGAGAACAGAGACAATGGGAGTAGGAGAACAGAGACAAGGAGAGTAAGAGAACAGAGACAAGGAGAGTAGGAGAACAGACAAGTGGAGTAGGAGAACAGAGACAATGGGAGTAGGAGAACAGAGACAATGGGAGTAGGAGAACAGAGACAAGGAGAGTAGGAGAACAGAGACAAGGAGAGTAAGAGAACAGAGACAAGGAGAGTATGAGAACAGAGACAATGGGAGTAGGAGAACTGAGACAAGGGGAGTAGGAGAACAGAGACAAGGGGAGTAAGAGAACAGAGACAAGGGGAGTAAGAGAACAGAGACAAGGGGAGTAGGAGAACAGAGACAAGGAGAGTAGGAGAACAGAGACAAGGAGAGTAAGAGAACAGAGACAAGGAGAGTAGGAGAACAGAGACAAGGAGAGTAGGAGAACAGAGACAAGGGGAGTAGGAGAACAGAGACAAGGAGAGTAGGAGAACAGAGACAAGGATAGTAGGAGAACAGACAAGTGGAGTAGGAGAACAGAGACAATGGGAGTAGGAGAACAGAGACAAGGAGAGTAGGAGAACAGAGACAAGGAGAGTAAGAGAACAGACAAGTGGAGTAGGAGAACAGAGACAAGTGGAGTAGGAGAACAGAGACAATGGGAGTAGGAGAACAGAGACAAGGAGAGTAGGAGAACAGAGACAAGGAGAGTAGGAGAACAGACAAGTGGAGTAGGAGAACAGAGACAAGGGGAGTAAGAGAACAGAGACAAGGGGAGTAAGAGAACAGAGACAAGGGGAGTAAGAGAACAGAGACAAGGAGAGTAGGAGAACAGACAAGTGGAGTAGGAGAACAGAGACAAGGGGAGTAAGAGAACAGAGACAAGGGGAGTAAGAGAACAGAGACAAGGGGAGTAAGAGAACAGAGACAAGGAGAGTAGGAGAACAGAGACAATGGGAGTAGGAGAACAGAGACAAGGAGAGTAAGAGAACAGAGACAAGGAGAGTAGGAGAACAGACAAGTGGAGTAGGAGAACAGAGACAATGGGAGTAGGAGAACAGAGACAAGGGAGTAGGAGAACAGAGACAATGGGAGTAGGAGAACAGAGACAATGGGAGTAGGAGAACAGAGACAAGGAGAGTAGGAGAACAGAGACAAGGAGAGTAAGAGAACAGAGACAAGGGGAGTAAGAGAACAGAGACAAGGAGAGTAGGAGAACAGAGACAAGGAGAGTAGGAGAACAGAGACAAGGAGAGTAGGAGAACAGAGACAAGGAGAGTAGGAGAACAGAGACAAGGAGAGTAGGAGAACAGAGACAAGGAGAGTAGGAGAACAGAGACAAGGAGAGTAGGAGAACAGAGACAAGGAGAGTAGGAGAACAGAGACAAGGAGAGTAGGAGAACAGAGACAAGGAGAGTAGGAGAACAGAGACAAGGAGAGTAGGAGAACAGAGACAAGGAGAGTAGGAGAACAGAGACAAGGGAGTAGGAGAACAGAGACAAGGGGAGTAGGAGAACAGAGACAAGGAGAGTAGGAGAACAGAGACAAGGAGAGTAGGAGAACAGAGACAAGGAGAGTAGGAGAACAGAGACAAGGAGAGTAGGAGAACAGAGACAAGGAGAGTAGGAGAACAGAGACAAGGAGAGTAGGAGAACAGAGACAAGGAGAGTAGGAGAACAGAGACAAGGAGAGTAGGAGAACAGAGACAAGGAGAGTAGGAGAACAGAGACAAGGGAGAGTAGGAGAACAGAGACAAGGGAGTAGGAGAACAGAGACAAGGAGAGTAGGAGAACAGAGACAAGGAGAGTAGGAGAACAGAGACAAGGAGAGTAGGAGAACAGAGACAAGGAGAGTAGGAGAACAGAGACAAGGAGAGTAGGAGAACAGAGACAAGGAGAGTAGGAGAACAGAGACAAGGAGAGTAGGAGAACAGAGACAAGGAGAGTAGGAGAACAGAGACAAGGAGAGTAGGAGAACAGAGACAAGGAGAGTAGGAGAACAGAGACAAGGAGAGTAGGAGAACAGAGACAAGGAGAGTAGGAGAACAGAGACAAGGAGAGTAGGAGAACAGAGACAAGGAGAGTAGGAGAACAGAGACAAGGAGAGTAAGAGAACAGAGACAAGGAGAGTAGGAGAACAGAGACAAGGAGAGTAGGAGAACAGAGACAAGGAGAGTAGGAGAACAGAGACAAGGAGAGTAGGAGAACAGAGACAAGGAGAGTAGGAGAACAGAGACAAGGAGAGTAGGAGAACAGAGACAAGGAGAGTAGGAGAACAGAGACAAGGAGAGTAGGAGAACAGAGACAAGGAGAGTAGGAGAACAGAGACAAGGAGAGTAGGAGAACAGAGACAAGGAGAGTAGGAGAACAGAGACAAGGAGAGTAGGAGAACAGAGACAAGGAGAGTAAGAGAACAGAGACAAGGGAGTAGGAGAACAGAGACAAGGAGAGTAGGAGAACAGAGACAAGGAGAGTAGGAGAACAGAGACAAGGAGAGTAGGAGAACAGAGACAAGGAGAGTAGGAGAACAGAGACAAGGAGAGTAGGAGAACAGAGACAAGGAGAGTAGGAGAACAGAGACAAGGAGAGTAGGAGAACAGAGACAAGGAGAGTAGGAGAACAGAGACAAGGAGAGTAGGAGAACAGAGACAAGGAGAGTAGGAGAACAGAGACAAGGAGAGTAGGAGAACAGAGACAAGGAGAGTAAGAGAACAGAGACAAGGAGAGTAGGAGAACAGAGACAAGGAGAGTAGGAGAACAGAGACAAGGAGAGTAAGAGAACAGAGACAAGGAGAGTAGGAGAACAGAGACAAGGAGAGTAGGAGAACAGAGACAAGGAGAGTAGGAGAACAGAGACAAGGAGAGTAGGAGAACAGAGACAAGGAGAGTAAGAGAACAGAGACAAGGAGAGTAGGAGAACAGAGACAAGGAGAGTAGGAGAACAGAGACAAGGAGAGTAGGAGAACAGAGACAAGGAGAGTAAGAGAACAGAGACAAGGAGAGTAGGAGAACAGAGACAAGGAGAGTAGGAGAACAGAGACAAGGAGAGTAAGAGAACAGAGACAAGGAGAGTAGGAGAACAGAGACAAGGAGAGTAGGAGAACAGAGACAAGGAGAGTAGGAGAACAGAGACAAGGAGAGTAAGAGAACAGAGACAAGGAGAGTAGGAGAACAGAGACAAGGAGAGTAGGAGAACAGAGACAAGGAGAGTAGAGAACAGAGACAAGGGAAACGAGACAAGGAGAGTAGGAGAACAGAGACAAGGAGAGTAGGAGAACAGAGACAAGGAGAGTAAGAGAACAGAGACAAGGAGAGTAGGAGAACAGAGACAATGGGAGTAGGAGAACAGAGACAAGGAGAGTAGGAGAACAGAGACAAGGAGATTAAGAGAACAGAGACAAGGAGAGTAGGAGAACAGAGATAAGGGGAGTAGGAGAACAGAGATGAGGGGCGTTGGGCGGGTGGAGGACCAGTTATGATACAGAGATTTAAATGTGATAAAAAAAATGTATGGTCCGAATGGTATTTTATCCAATTTTATGATTAAGAAAGCAATAATACAAAGAAATGTGTTTAAATAGCAGCCATTTAAATTATAAATGTCTTTATAGCTCGCCTTGGCGGCTTGGTGGTGATTTTGTTCCTAGAATCAATATACATAATTTGCAATCTCTGTCACGTCTGTCCGTGACGCTACTAATTTTAGAAAGCAGCGCACCAAATTACTGCACCAATGCATCAAAAGGTGTTCAAATTAAAGATGCGCAGTAAAAAATATATGACGTCATTGTTTTAGCTCATATTTTAATTTTGGAAAAGGGAACAATGTAAAAAGAGGATTTGATGATGGTTAATTATAAAATCAAAAAATAAAGGGGGCGCCGTAGGCGCCCTACTACACCTATTATAAATTACTTTGTGTGCATTTTAGAAAGTTTAATATTTCGTATTTAACAAACAAGGACAAGTTAGTTGGGCTTTTGAAAAGGTGGGCGCCGTAGCAGCGGCGTAGCGTGGGTATGTGCCGCACGGGGCAGAACCCAAATTTGCCGCCCCCCCCCCAAAAAAAAACGGAAAAAAAAACCCCTGTAAAAAGCTATGACGAAGATACATGTATGGTTTGTATTAGAAATGAATAAGGAGACTATAATTTTGATGTTCAAAATAAAAAAGAAAACTTTTCATTTCGTGAATAAAATTGAAGTTTTCTTTTTTTCCTCATGGAACAACCTTCATGTATCAATGTTGTCAGCCATGCCCTGCTCAATAGCCAAAATAGCTATAGATTAGTCAATCATCACAGATCGAAATTAATTTTTCAGTAAATTAATTTTAGAGTACTGTAAGCAATGTTCGAATTTATTATATTATTTTAAGCACGATACCTTCGAGTCTGAATATCTTAATAAACTTGAATAGTACAACTGTTCTTGAATTCAGTTATTCTTTTTTTAACCCGCGAGGTAAAATATTCCTTGGTTGACAATGTCATGTGAGATAATTTGAATTTGAAGGCTAAATTTCCAAGTCCAGTAGATAGGCTGGTGTATGAAAATCATTTCTGTTTTCCAAATTCTATATAACTGTCAAAACCTCTAATGAGTTTCTACATTTACCTCATCTAATGAAGAATACAACTTTCCTCTCAACTGCTTTCTATGTAACATAGGTACATATTCGCTTCGATCACCCAAAAAAAATTGCTCTCTCGTTTTTTGAATGGAAGGTTCGATTCAAATAATGAGGTCTTCCAATACAATTTTAGCAAATATCAAAGCATCCTTAAGTATTCCATTCCATTAGTTTCTCTGTGAGTAGCCCCTGATAAGAATTTTTTTGTTGAGCACTATTCGTTTGTAAAGAATTTCGTGCAGTTTTTTAAAATATTACTTTGAAAATAAAAAGATTTCATTGTGACTAGCAAATTTTCTGCGTCTGTTCGTGTGTTGAACTTCTTGTCTGCATCTTTCAGTTCTATAGCTTACAAAGCAACCTCAAAATGGCTCCATGGTATATATTCACTATTTTGTATCCTGAAGTCTGAATGCTTTGCTTGTAGAAGCCATTAGGTATTTCCATCAGTGTATGGACTTGGAAAAGAATGCGTAACAACGCTAAAGTTGACTAAAATAGTTTGAGAATTCGTTTCAGTTGGAGTATCATGTTAACAAATTAGGTTTAACTGTTTGGACGAGTTTGACATGAGATTTTATGTTTTTGTGCCTTTGTTGAACTCTTGTATTCTTTCCAGCCCTTAAGAAGTATTAACACACGTTGGGCCTATGCAGTCCATTATTTTAAGATCATCATTTATTCAAAATCATTTCAGAAATGTTGTAAGCAGATTCACTCTTGTTTGAATGAAATCTTTGAAAGATTCTACAGCGTACACTTTTTTATTTTCAATCTTTACATATCACACAACTGGACTTGTTTGATCCTTATGTCAAATATATGAAGAGCTATCAAATACAATGAAACAATATTTGGTATCTTGTTATTGAAGAAAGATGATGTTGCGTGAACTGTATCTCTTACAATTGCTATGAGCTCAGTTTGAATTTTAGATGACAAGTTTTGTTTACCCCTTTTCCCACAATGTTCTCGGAGTGCACGAACGTACTTTGCAGCTAATGCATTATTTCCAGAATATTGCCATTATTCGCAACAGTATTGCCCTCTCTGTGACCTCAAAAAAGTCACATTCAATTTCACCAGGATTTAATAATGTCAAATATTCTAACAAGAACTTCATGCCACTTTGTTTTCTCTTTTACAAAAACTAATTGTCGGTCTATATAATTAATATATTCTTTTTTATCCAATTTCTGATTCCTTCCATTTGCAAAAAACTTTGGTAATGTTGAGCACTAATTGCCACTAATTGAGTACTTATCTTGGCGTTTCTTTTCTTTTATAACAAAATTATTTTCACGTTTTAACAATTAGCTAATTAACAACTAGGAATTTGCCGTCCCCCTCCCCCCCCCCAAATTTTGTATTTATTTGTGCCAAGTTTTAATTCCAGTAGATAAGAAATTGTTTCCATTATTTTTGTTTATGCCACATAACAAGACACTAAAATTAAAATAAGCCATATAAAACCGCCAATAATTATGTTAAAATCAAACTTGAATCAATTATATATACCAGGCACCAGGACATTATTGTCATACTGTCAGCCCCTACGTTTTCCAGCTCAATAACATTAGTATCAGAAGACTTAAAATTTAAAATGGAGTTTGAAGTTTTGGCATTGGAAGCGCTCGTGTATTTTAATATAGTTCTTCATTTCGTTTATTTTTTAATCTTGGCTTTTCTTTTATAAAAAATTATTTTTACGTTTAACAATTAGCTAATTAACAAGATGAATTTGCCGCCCCCCCCCTAAATTTACAACAGGGGCGGCTGTCAAATTTTAAGAATTTATCACCACATCAGTGTCACGTTCTCATACCAATTTAGCCTCTGTTTTTTTTATTACAGTAGTATTAGTATCAGAAAAAATTATATCCAATAAGGAGTTTGAAGTTTTGGCAGTTAAAACGTTCACATGCTTTTGGATAGTTCCTTTATTTCTTTTATTAATTTCTTATTTGGCTTTTCTTTAATTTCGATTTTTAAAAACTCCTCTTTTTAAAAAAAAATTTCATTTTAAGAAACTAATTAACGACTAGGAATTTGCCGCCCCTGGCAAAGTGCCGCCCGGGCTTTTGTCCCCCCCCCCTTGCCCCCCTCGCTACGCCACTGCGCCGTAGGCACCCTAAAAAAATTGCATTTTTTCAGCTGAAAATTTCCGTCATTTTTGACGGGTAATAGTAATACATTAGTTATTTAGATAATGTAAGATTCTAACAATGTTCTGTATAGTGTATGTCTTAAGGACCAATAAAGGTTGTCAATACTTGAACATTTGGTTTTCCCCGTTTCCAGCACATCAGTACTATCACTTACACCAGTACCATCACTTACACCAGTACCATCACTTACACCAGTACGATCACTTACACCAGCACCATCACTTACACCAGCACCATCACTTACACAAGCACCATCACTTACACCAGCACCATCACTTACACCAGTACCATCACTTACATCAGTACCATCACTTACATCAGTACCATCACTTACACCAGTACCATCACTTACACCAGCACCATCACTTACACCAGCACCATCACTTACACGAGTACCATCACTTACACCAGCACCATCACTTACACCAGTACCATCACTTACACCAGTACCATCACTTACACCAGCACCATCACTTACACTAGTACCATCACTTACACCAGCACCATCACTTACACCAGCACCATCACTTACACCAGTACCATCACTTACACCAGTACCATCACTTACACCAGTACCATCACTTACACCAGTACCATCACTTACACCAGTACCATCACTTACACCAGTACCATCACTTACACCAGCACTTACACCAGTATCACTTACACCAGCACCATCATTTACACCAGCACCATCACTTACACCAGTACCATCACTTACACCAGTACCATCACTTACACCAGTACCATCACTTACACCAGTACCATCACTTACACCAGTACCATCACTTACACCAGTACCATCACTTACACCAGTACCATCACTTACACCAGCACCATCACTTACACCAGTACCATCACTTACACCAGTAGAGATGAAACCACACGTATCCGCCATGCATTTTCCCAACAGGACGGTGTCAGCGCCACACTGACCCCTGAGATTAGTCAGCCGTGAGTTCAAGCACGTGTCAGACTCTAGGGCCATATATTAGGTCCCAGTGTCCATGTTGTTGAGTGGACGCCAGAATATAATGTTGATGGTCGAGATAAACCTCAGCCCCCCCCCCAACTACTAGCCATTAGATGTGATGTGAGTGAAACAACGGTGCGGGAGAAATAGGGGGTGGGTGGGTTACTGTGATTATAAAGATTCTTATGATTCCAATGAATCGACGCTTCTAATAAGGTGATCTGTGAGTGAGCTGTGCCCACAACCAACTGTCTCTAGACACCCAACTGTCTCTAGACAACCAACTGTCTCTAGACAACCAACTGTTTTTAGACAACCAACTGTATCTAGAAAACCAAGCGTCTCTAGACAACCGTCTCTAGACAACCAACTGTCTCTAGACAACCAACTGTCTCTAGACAATCAACTGTTTCTAGACAACCAAATGTCTCTAGACAACCAACTGTCTCTAGACAACCAACTGTCTCTAGACAACTAACTGTTTCTAGACAACCAACTGTCTCTAGACAACCAAGCGTCTCTAGACAACCGTCTCTAGACAACCAACTGTCTCTAGACAACCAACTGGCTCTAGACAACCAACTGTCTCTAGACAACCATCTGTCTCTAGACAACCAACTGTCTCATGCATTCATTGTCTCGTGTTTTCTACACTTTGGAGGTTTTCCCCTGTGGAACGCTACCCCATCTGTATATAAATAGATATACTTTTATATTTCAGAATGATTACTTCCACCCTCTCCAATTTAAAAATCTAATAGAAAATTTCTATTCGTGCCTTATCTTTTAAATCCTTTATTTATTATTCCTCGTGGCGTCTGCTTGCTTGATTGCTTGCCGCAAAAACGTTTGAACGATTTTTAACCTACTTCCCCGTATCCTATCGAGCTTAAATTTTGCAGGCAGACTCGTGGCGACGATAAAAATTATTTGTCAAAATTTCTCATCGATCGAATGTACTATAATTAAATTAATGAATTTTTAGATTATCTCTGTGTATCTCTGTGTGGCTTGTAAATGTTTATGCTAGTCTGTCCCGCGTTGCGTATTATAATGAACGCGCGGTTCGTATTACATTGAACATACTTTTATATTTTCCCGTTCTGTAAATGTTTATGCTAGTCTTTCGGGCGGTGCGTATTCATTGAACATACTTTAGTTATGTCTCATATATAAAGGATTTATAGTAAAAAAAAGTTTTGTATTTATTTTTTACGTTTTTTTTAAAATTATCCTTTTATATAAGTACTAGAAAAATACCCGCACTTTGTAGCGGGAGTGTGCTGACCCTTTATCCAAGTATAAGTTGCTGGTTATTACAATTTTTATTTGCCAAGTTAAATTTCAGAATTATCTATTTAGTTAAAATCTTATGAGAAACAGAGATATGCCATTTTACCGCGTGAGTTGTTTTCACTTAATGCAGTGCTTTTTAACATAACCTTACTATTTTAAAGATATAATTTACTAAATAATGATTCTTGCCGACCATAATAACTAAATTGACAATTTCATTCCAACTTGCACAAAATTAACATAACTTACAGGTTTTCCGAAAGAGCTCTACCACCCTCGTCACTCAAAAATTTAATACATAATTACGAAACTGCATCGAATCACAATTGTAAGTTATATAATATTTTTAACCACGTCTATGAGATAAAGAACATGTGGCACTATCCCTTTAAAAGGCATAAGCTAAGTGACTTATAGCGCAAATAAACAAAATTATAAATGTACTTTCTAAAATATTTTAAAAAAAAACCGGTCGTATTAAAATGATATAAAAAAATGTGCACACCATATTTAGACAATATAGAAAGCTGGCCGCAAAAAATAAAGTCTTGATATAAAGTAAATGTACTGGACCAAAATAACTCCTCCTTTTGACGTATTCACAATTGTTTTCACTTGGAAATAATATTGATTATTTTTTATGTATTTATATTTTACTATTTATATTTAAGGTTTATAAGCAATGTGTATAATTTCAAAAAGGAATCTTTTTTTTATTCCCTTTTTCGGATAAGGCATCATATTTTGTAAATTATATTCAATGCACACACACACACACACCAGATTTTAAATCTGTAAAATAAAATAAAAATTAAAAAAAAAGATTCAACCGTCTGTTCATAAGTGCATCTTAAAAATGATTAAAAGGCAATTTTAGAAATGACCTATGCTATTCTGAATACAAAGGAATGAACATAAAAACATAATCAATTCGCAAATCATATTAATTAAACGTTTTCAGGATCACTTCATTAAATTTACTCAAGTTTTGTTAATAAATTTGGTATCGAAAGTTTATAATGTATAATGTATATAAAGCTTAAGTAAACAGTTTTAAAGTGTAAGTTTATTTGACATAGGTCATCACTTTCAACATAAAATAAATTCGCTACATCTATGGTTTTTAATTAAATGTCGAGTTATGAATTAAATTTTAAAAAATCCCAATTTTATTCATTGCATGTAAAATATTCATACAATGCATCGTGAAAATAATTGAAATAAAATAATTTAAACGCATAGGTAATATATAAAGCTCATTTGATAATTTTATACTTGTTTGTTTGAATCCATTAAAAAAAGGCCACTGCTTTACTGACATTTTCCAAAAGATCTCTGCCACACTCTTCTCTAAAAAAGCTCTTATATATTTACGACACTGCATCTTAACACAATTGTTATTAATACAATATTTGCAACAGCGTCTATGAGATAAAGATAATAAAGATTAATAAAGAAATTAGGCTATATTCCTAATAAAAAAAACACAACAAAACAAATCAATTTTATGTTAAAAACGCATGTGAAACCATGACAAAAATTGATTTTAAAAATGACCTATGCTAATCCATCATCAAAGGAATGAACATGACATATTAAATTCGCAATACAAAATAATTAAGCGTTTTCAGGATCACTTTATTTAGTTTAATCTACTTATGTTAATAGGTCCGGTAGCCTAAATTTAAATAGTTTGAAAAAAATACTGACACAATTATTACATAAATAGGTTTTTATTAAATGTCGAGTTATGGAACAGAAAATAGTTAAAACAAATTCGCAATTAAATTTAAACGTGTAAACAATTAAATGTAATGCATCGTGTGGCAGTTGTAATTAAATATGTTTACGTGTCTATCTAATATATAGGAAGTAACAGTAAAGAAAATGACAATTTTTGTACTACACAGCTCAAATTATGGAGCGTACACGAAAATGTGCGCTTCGTAATTAGACATTATAATATTTTTTGAATGCGCACCGCTGAAAATAAAATATTTGGGGAAAAAAACGTCACCAAAAGTAACTCGCTTTGAACGGCATTTGAACGTCCGCGTAAATTTGTTCAATACAGAAATAATGTTAAATTTTTTATTCTTTGTGTCTGCATTTTCTGATTATTTAATTTACGGCATTCGGGCAAAAGGGACAATTACAAAAAACTAACTTAAAACCACCTTCAGGGTAAAAGGAAGCGTCCTGCCAAATTTGGTCCCCGTCCGTCATTTGGTTTTTCCTTGATTGTCTAACAGAAAGTCGAAAAGTGAAACATACAAACATACAAACATACAAAGATACAAACACCAACTGAGCTTTATATATTAGATAAGTTCTATTTTGTTCTCTAGAATCTTGAATGAGGTACAAGTAAAAATACGACTTTCAAACATTTGAAAAATGTTTCTTGATCATAGGAGGTTTGAACAAGTCTGCATTCTTGTACCCATAAAAAAAATACATTGCAGACTAAAAGCTTCTGTATTGTTACAATTAAAATAAGACGTGGCTTCACACAGGTCAACTGAAGATACCATGTGGCCAGACGGGTTTCCAAATGTTATAATGTCCAAACTCATTTCCTGTAACGATAGACAAACGACGACGGATTTAAATTTTCCGTTGATATTTATCTGGAGAGCGAAACAAGTCCAGGGGGTGGGGGGCAGCGACGTAGTGTGGGTATGTGCCGCCCGTGGCAGAAACCAAATTTTCCGCTAACCGAAAAATATGTTAACGCTTTAAAGTACAAAAAAATAATAATTAGAAACTAATAATAAGAACATTATATTTTTATATTAAAAAGAAAGGTTTCATTTCTTAAATGTAATTAAGGTTTTATGTTGTTCCTCATGGCTCAATCTTTCATGCATCAATGTTTTCAGCCATGGCATGCTCATTAGCCAAAACCGCAATAGTTTAGAAAATTTTGGTGTATTCGTAATTGATCGTCATTAATGTTTTCATTAAAATTATTTTATAGAAACCTTTTTAACACCTTTCATTTCTTGAGACAGTTGTAAGCAATGTTCACATTAATTATTTTATTTTAGGCAGGGTAACTTCGAGCCTAAATATCTTTATAAACTTAAATAAAGCACCTAGTCTTGAATTCTATATTATTTTTTCAATTCATGGGGTTAAAATATGCCTTGCCTATGTCATGTGGGATATTTTGAATACTCTAATTTGAAGACAAAATTTCAAAGTCCAGTAGATTACTTGTGCGAAATTCATGTCTCTTTTCTAAATTCCATGAAAAGGTCTACAGATCAGAAGAGAAATGGTATCCAGTGGACATTATGGAAACAACTTGATGATCTGGATTTTGCGTTTGATCTGGCCTTAATATCACACACACAGAAAAAGATGTAGGAGAAAACTAACTATGTAGCACAGTTTTCTGCTTCCGTTTGCCTGAACATCCATACGGAAAAAAGCAAAGTCCTTAAAATAAATACATCAAGCAACACCCCAATAACATTGAAAGGAAAAAATCTTAAGGAGCTTTACATACCTTGGTAGCATCATTGGCATACAAGGAGGGACAGACGCCGATGTAAGAGTGAGAATTGGCAAAGCAAGAACAGCATTTAAACAGCTAAAAAAGTTTGGAGCTGCAACAACTTGACCCTCCAGACCAAGGTCAGGATATTCAACACCACAATAAAGCCTTTCTTGCTGTATGGAGCAGAAACATGGCGAATAACAGCAGCCATTTCAAAAAGCTTCAAACATTTATAAACACATGTCTCCGAACAATTCTACGAATCCGCTGGCCCAATGTCATCACCAACGAGGACCTCTGGCAACGCACACAACAAGAGCCAGTGGAAGAGCTAATACGCCAGCGCAGATGGAGATGGATTGGCCACACCCTCAGAAAGCCTACATCCAGCATTGTGAGACAAGCCCTCATTACAGTTTCTGCGTCTGTTCGTGTGTTGAGCTTTTTGTCTGCATCTTTCAGATCTATAGCTTACAAAGTAACCTCAACATGGCTCCATGGTATATTCACTGTTTGTATCCTGAAGTCTGAACGCCTTGCTTGTAGAAGCAATTGTCTTGTCTTATCTAGACAAGACAATTGCTTCTACAAGCAAGGCGTTCAATTGCGTATTTCCAACAGTGTATGGACTTGGAAAAGAATGCTTAAAACGCTCAAGTGTACTAAAATAGTTGGAGAACTCGTTTCAGTTGCATTATCATGTTAACAAATTAGTTTTAGCTGTTTGAACGAGTTTTACATGAGATTTTATTTTTGTGTGCCTTTGTTGAACTCTTGTATTCTTTCCAGCCCTAAAGAAGTATTAACACGCGTTGGGTCCGTGCAGTCCATTATTTAAGATCATCATTTATTCAAAATCATTTCATAATAATGTCGTAAGCAGATTCACTTTTGCTTGAATGAATTCTTCGAAAGATTCTACAGCGTCTACTTTTTTATTTTCAATCTTTACACAGCACACAACTGGACTTGTCTGATCCTTATGTCAAATACACGAAGAGCTTTCAAATACAATGGAACAATAATTGGTATCTTTTTATTGAAGAAAGATGATTTTTCGTAAAGGTTATCTCCTAATATTGCTATGAAATCAGTTTGAATTTTAGATGACACGTTTTTAGTCATTTTCCCACTATGTTCTCGAGGTGATCGAACGTACTTTGCAAGCTAATGCATTAGTTCCAGAATATTACCTTTATTCGCAATAGTATTACCCTCTCTGTGACCTCAAAAAGTCACATCCAATTTCGCCAGGATTTATTCATGTCAAATATTTTAACAATAACTTCTTGCCACTTTGTTTTCTCTTTTACAACTAATTGTCGGTCTTTATTAATAGTCTATTCTTTTTTATCCAATTTCTGATTCCTTCCATTTGCAAAAAACTTTGATTAAAAAAAATTTCACCTGTAAACAATTAGCTAATTAACGAGGAATTTGCACAAAAAAAATAAATAAATAAATAAATAAAAAATTGTGTATTTATTTGTGCCAAGTTTTAATTCCACTTGATAAGCAATTGTTTCTATTATTTTTGTTTATGCCACAAAACAGAAGAAATTAAAACAAGCCATATAAATACGCCAACAATTTTGTCCAGTAGTTTCACTTACGTTAAAATCAAACTTGAATCAATTATATTTACCAGCAAATTATTGTCATACTGTCAGCCCCTATGCTTTCCAGATCCGTAACATTAGTATCAGAAGACTTTGGATTTATAATGGAGTTTGGAGTTTTGACATTAGACGCGCTCTTGTATTTTAATATAGTTATTCATTTCGTTTATTTTTTTTTATCTTGGCTTTTCTTTTATGTTATTAAAATGTATTTTCACGTTGAAACAATTAGCTATTTAACAACAAGGAATTTGCCGCCCCTCCCACCCAATTTTACAACAGGCGCGGCTCTAAAATTTTAAGAATTAATGAATTTATCACCACACCAGTGTCACGTTCTCATACTAATTTAGCCTCTTTGTTAGTTTTTTATTAATATTACAGTAGTATTAGTATCAGAAGAACTTATATCCAATAAGGAGTTTGAATTTTTGGCAGTTAAAACGCGCTCGTGCTTTTGGATAGTTCCTTTATTTCTTTGATTAATTTCTTATTTGGCTTTTCTTTAATTACGATTTTTTTTTAAAACTCCCATTTCAATTCAAATTTTCATTTTAAGAAACTAATTAACAACTAGGAATTTGCCGCCCCTGGCAAAGTGACGCCCGGGGCAATCGCCACCCTGCCCCCCCTCGCTACGCCACTGGTGGGGGGTGGGGGGGTAATATCGCCAGTTTAATATTCCAATGATGACAAAATTCCCTAGCGATGTATTTGCAAGGCAAATCAAAACACAGCTTACTTACAGAAACCTTATTTTCCTTGCGTCTTCATCTTTTTTTGTCAAGCACGAGGAGTTTTGAAATGTACAATGAATCCGTTTTACAACTGTCGCCTTGTTGACAATATCTGATCCAATGTCCAGGCTGTCCCTCTAATTTTACCTCTAATTTTAAATGTGTTTGTAGCACGGCGTATTGATCTTCCAAACCCAATGCAACAAATCTCAGTGAGAGCTTCTCTAATGTAAAATATTTATACATCAAGGCAATGAGAGAGAGAGGGAGAGAGAGAGAGATAGAGAGAAAGAGAGAGAAAGAGAGAGTGAGAGAGAGAGAGAGGGAGTGTAAAAGAGAGTAGTATGTGACCTTACGTCGTGCAGTTGTTAACAGGAGTTCCCTATCTTTGTCACATAACTAGACTAGAATGTTTTACAACTTGTCTATAAAAACAACCACAGAAAATGTTTTTATTCCAAGTAGTTCCCCAAAATAGCTCCGTATCTGGTCCTCAGACACTATTAGTCGGGTCTATAGCCTCGGAGCCAAGAGGAGTGCGAGAGAATCAATACTCTCTAAGCACCACTCATCATGCTACGACGATTTTCTCTACGTACTGGTAATGCCACACGCCCCAAATAAAATTTGCTTTCGTGATAGTCTATGGTTAGTTCATTGTAATAAACAGTCTATGGTTAGTTCATTGTAATAAACAGTCTATGGTTAGTTCTTTGTGATAAACAGTCTATGGTTAGTTCATTGTAATAAACAGTCTATGGTTAATTCATTGTAATAAACAGTCTATGGTTTGTTCATTGTAATAAACAGTCTATGGTTAGTTCATTGTAATAAACAGTCTATGGTTAGTTCTTTGTGATAAACAGTCTATGGTTTGTTTATTGTGATAACAGTCTATGGTTAGTTCATTGTAATAAACAGTCTATGGTTAGTTCTTTGTGATAAACAGTCTATGGTTAGTTCATTGTAATAAACAGTCTATGGTTTGTTTATTGTGATAAACAGTCTATGGTTAGTTCTTTGTGATAAACAGTCTATGGTTAGTTCATTGTAATAAACAGTCTATGGTTTGTTTATTGTGATAAACAGTCTATGGTTAGTTCTTTGTGATAAACAGTCTATGGTTAGTTCATTGTAGTAAACAGTCTATGGTTAGTTCGTTGTGATAAACAGTCTATGGTTAGTTCTTTTGAGAATGTTCATTACCTAATGTTATTAGTGTTGTTGTTTTGAATAAATGAGTTTGGGGACTAGATATTCTTCGTAACCATCGATAGTTGGACATGTATAGTTGGGACATCTATAAATAAATCTATAAATCTGTAGTTGGGACATTTAGGACATCTTGGGACATTTAGGACATCTTGGGACATTTAGGACATCTTGGGACATTTGGGACATCTTGGGACAATTAAGACATATTGGGGCATTTAGGACATCTTGGGACATTTAGGACATCTTGGGACATTTAGGACATCTTGGGGCATTTAGGACATCTTGGGACATTTAGGACATCTTGGGACATTTAGGACATCTTGGGACATTTAGGAAATCTTGGGACATTTAGGACATCTTTGGGCATTTAGGACATCTTGGGACATTTAGGACATCTTGGGACATTTAGGACATCTTGGGACATTTAGGACATTTAGCACATCTTCATCTTGAAATTTATTGTTAGGATGGCTTGAAATCTATTGTTAGGATGGCTTGAAATCTATTGTTAGGATGGCTTGAAATCTATTGTTAGAATGGCTTGAAATCTATTTTTAAGATATCTTGAAATCTATTGTTAGAATACCTTGAAATCTATTGATAGGATGGCTTGAAGTCTATTGTTAGGATAGCTTGAAATCTATTGTATGGACATCTTTAGTTATGAGATTAACTGTTAAAATATTTGTGGGTAAGACATGTAAATTTAGGATAGCTACCATCAAAAAAATTATGATTAGGACAATGATAATTAGGACATGTGTAGTTAGGATATCAACAATTAGGACATCTACACTTAGAACACATTTAGTTAACAGTTATTGACAATTGAGTTGCTCATTTGACTTTATGTGATGTTTATTGCCTATGCAATTGTAGCTCGTTTTATTTTATGCTTTAAATATCACAGATGGACTTCATCAATAAACATCAAAACTCACCTTCGTTTCTCGTAGTTTCGATCCTAAGGACGTCAAGATTTACATTCTTGATCGAATGGAACTATTCAATCGATCTCTGTTAGGTTAAATCCGATAACAGTGTTTTTCAGTAGCATTCTGTCAATATTCAAATAGGTAAACTCCTTACTGCAATGAGTCCGTAGAAAGTTTGGTACTACATTGTTTCACAGCCAAGTAACGTTTATCAAAGAAACACAAGAAAAGGGAACATTGACGGAATTTGTCTTTTATCAACTGTTAGAACATATGAATTAAAAAAGTAATATTTTCTTTAAAATTGATATCTCTAATAGATACACAAAATTAAAGCGATGAGATGGCATGGGATCACCCACCCAACCTCAGAGACGGTTAAATAGCAGAGTTGCTTGACGCAAAATTTAATGGTTACGAATAGAGAGTATCGTAAGCTTATGGCCCTATTATAATTATAGAACTGTTGTTAGTTAGACTTGGACCCAAGAAAACACAGGGCAACAGTAACTCTTCAAGCATCATCTTTGAAACAGTTATAAATGAAAGTCATATTATGATTTTGACATAGAATCTAGGAATGGATCCTTCTTAACTTAAACATTTGACTGGCTGCGTGCAGGGCTGGCCTTAGACCCCTCAGCCGGGCCGGCCTTAGGCCCCCCAGCATGGCCGGCCATAGACCCCTCAGCCGGGCCGGCCTTAGGCCCCCCCAGCAGGGCCGGCCTTAGACCCCTCAGCCGGGTCGGTCCTAGGCCCCCAGCAGGGCCGGCCCTAGACTCCTCAGCCGACGCCGCATACGCCGCCGAATTTTCGTCCACCAAAAATCCGCCGGGAAATATGCGGCGCGCCGCATTAGCCTAACAGCTGATAAACTACATCGCGTTTTTTTTATTCATGACAATTATAAACTGATATTCTAAGTGCCTATCAGGTATTAAGTGACAGAAACTGAATGAGTGGGATGCATTCATGCACTGTATTAGTAGGACAGCATATAACACTTTCTTTTCTATTGTTAAAAGTAATAAAACTTTTTCTGAAGTATTTTAAAAGTGTTTTATTGCTGAAGTTTTATTACTTCATTATTGGCCAGGCTTCGGCCGAATTTCAGCCGAATATTTAGAAATCAGTCGAAAATCAACCGAAAATGTCAATTTACGGAGAAATCCTACTAATCCGAATATCCAAAAGAAAAAATATGTCAGCCAGCAGAAATTTAAACAAAAATTGGCTGGCAGGTCTAACCAGCTCTAGGGTGTGTGGGGCTCAAGGCGGTTGCCTCGTTCCTCTTGCCCTAAGGCCGGCCCTGGGTGCGTGGTCACTGTCTTTGACTAAGACTTTCAACACAACGTCTTTCAGTTCAGGCTGAACGTCCACTAGCTCCAACTCTACCTTACACATGATTCTCAGCGTCATGGCTCGCCCGCTCATCAATGACCGGCACATCTGCTCTAATTTCATGTCATTTACCAACCTCTGTCATAGCTACAATCGTTTCCTGAGAATTCTGAATGTCCTTAAAGAGATAACATTAATAATTAATATGGATGATATCATGGAAAGAAGCGAGTCCCTATATCTCGTTGTTAGAATCTTTCCACTTTAACCTCCAGTCGTTTTGCCTGCCTAAGAATCTGCTATAAGTGGGGGTGGGATTTTATTTAAACTTTTATTTAAATTGGTTTCATTTGTAAATGGCGGCAATCTTTGCAGCTGTCAGAAAATAGCAGCCAGCTGTGATCTACAAAATGAAAAAAAAATGTTGAAAAAAAAACACACACTATTTTCTGTATCTTTCAGGTAGGAAGAGCCCAAAATGGCATCATTGATCAATGTTGATTTCTCTGGTTTAGGAGCACTCAGAAACGTCCAAATGACAAAGATAGTTGATTATTTTGATCTTGATTTATGGTATCTTGAATTTTGTGATCGGCTTCTGTTTCTGAAGAGTTTCAAATAACATGTTCAAATTTAAACATTTTTTGGGGTGTTTTCAATAGTTTCTTTAGCTCCAGCCATCTGTCATATATTGTTCATTACAGAAGGTCAACACATGCCAATGAGGGTCCAGGTCAGGGGTCACTGTTGCCATCACTTCAATTTTACTAATAGTATTGGAAGCCACTGAATCAGTCCCAAACAAACAGAAATTCCCCGAGGGCTTCCTGTTGCTGACTTGCTCACACACGATACCGATACTTGTATGAATGAGTTCCACTGAGCATCGTTGGTGTTATTGATCCAATACAGTGGAGTAATCAGGTTTCCTTTCTTTCCAGCGTAGATCGATTCGAATACGATACCATTCGTGATCATTTCCAATATTGGCGTTTATGATGCCGTGTAGGGCAATTAAAGCCCGGGCGCTGCGTAAGGGAGGTGTGTAGTTCTCGAGGGCATGTGTAGCACGTGACTATCTTTGTCTTGGTGACGTGTCATACTGAGAAATTATATTATTTCCCAGACACGTCTTGTTAACACTGCCCATGTTGAAATCCATATGGTCTCACTGCCTAAGGGTGTTCATGACACTGTCAATGATGGGGCTCACACATTCGTGGCTTATCATAGACTAGACATAATGGCGGGCTTGACGTGTCTGCAGCATTGGCCCAATGGTCAGAGTGGAACATTCCTGAAAAATGAATCTTCGGGGTAACACAGAAGCACATAATGAATCTTCGGGGTAACACAGAAGCACATAATGAATCTTCGGGGTAACACAGAAGCACATAATGAATCTTCGGGGTAACACAGAAGCACATAATGAATCTTCGGGGTAACACAGAAGCACATAATGAATCTTCGGGGTAACACAGAAGCACATAATGAATCTTCGGGGTAACACAGAAGCACATAATGAATCTTCGGGGTAACACAGAAGCACATAATGAATCTTCGGGGTAACACAGAAGCACATAATGAATCTTCGGGGTAACACAGAAGCACATAATGAATCTTCGGGGTAACACAGAAGCACATAATGAATCTTCGGGGTAACACAGAAGCACATAATGAATCTTCGGGGTAACACAGAAGCACATAATGAATCTTCGGGGTAACACAGAAGCACATAATGAATCTTCGGGGTAACACAGAAGCACATAATGAATCTTCGGGGTAACACAGAAGCACATAATGAATCTTCGGGGTAACACAGAAGCACATAATGAATCTTCGGGGTAACACAGAAGCACATAATGAATCTTCGGGGTAACACAGAAGCACATAATGAATCTTCGGGGTAACACAGAAGCACATAATTAATCTGGCCCTGAAACATCAACTTGGGCCCCTGAAACACCAACCTGGGGCTGCTGAATCCAGAGTGATAGAAATTTTAAGGTCAAAGAAAAGAAACCGTGGTGGGGACGACAAAACTGAAAAGTGGCCCGGGGGGGGGGTGCTTCCGAAGAAGACGTGACGACTCTGGGGAGGGGGTCTAACAAATACAATCAAGTTTATTCTATGAATATGTCGTGACTGTGACCCATATGTGCGGTACATAGTCTGATATGTCGTGACTGTGACCCATATGTGGCGGTACATAGTCTGATATGTCGTGACTGTGACCCATATGTGCGGTACATAGTCTGATATGTCGTGACTGTGACCCATATGTGGCGGTACATAGTCTGATATGTCGTGACTGTGACCCATATGAACTTCCGGTTGTTCAAAATGGCGGAACCTAAATTTCTCTGCTGTCATTAAAAGACAAAAACAATCAAGCGCTGGAGAAATAAACAACATACAAATGCAAATTAAGGAAATTAAAGTTTTCAAGGAACTGATCTTCGAAATGAATTCCTTCAATGCTCGTCTGGTTGTATTTTACTTGGTTTTGTCATTTTGTGGCTGTTAATACTATTAATATTAATCCGGAAGTTGTCTCACAGCTCTCACCAGTGGCTCATAGAAACTGCAACGTGCGCAGTAGCCACACCCCGGGCAACGGCTTCGACTGGCTTGCTAAACCTGGTGAGGGTAGCCGACGGGTCTCAAACCCTCGGTGATCTAGATATGTCTATCTATGCACGTGAAGACTGGATTCGGTGGACAGAGCGGAGGAACCACTAGTTGGTCAACGGTCAAAAAGGCGAATCTCAGCAAAGCGTTGTGGAACGCTAAGGGCATGACAAGACACACAGGACATCATGGCCATCCACTGCACCCGTTTCCATCACCAGCCGTCTCGACTTAGTCCTGCCGCTGGATAAGATGGCCTCGGGCGAGAGAGTGAGATCGACGAATTGCGCAACTCCTTCTCACTTAAATCCAAATCACCGCGCAAGTCACTTTTGTCATCCATCCCATACCAGCGGTCTACAACCCTCGGATGACTAGAGTGGTCCTCGTCGTATCGACGGACGAACGAACGAACGAACATAGTCTGATATGTCGTGACTGTGCATGACCCATATGTGGCGGTACATAGTCTGATATTCCGTGACTGTGACCCATATGTGCGGTACATAGTCTGATATGTCGTGACTGTGACCCATATGTGCGGTACATAGCCTGATATGTTGTGACTGTGACCCATATGTGCGGTACATAGTCTGATACCGTCACAGAGAATAACTTACCTCCCCTTGCCCACCCCTTTAAAATTGAACCAAAGCTACACGTGGATTTCAGTTAGGTGTAAATATTTCAAAGTACAGACGTTCTGACTCGGTTCGGTTTACAAGTTTCTCGTTGAGACAAACGTGGTAGATTTTTGTACATTCACTAATACACGTCAGATAATCCACAAACAGACACACGCTTAAGATAACACTAGGAATCAAACACCAAACTGATACACTTAACGTCTTCACTGCACATGATCATTTGAAGTCATTACGCTTGTGACGAAACTGAATGAAAACAATCCAAAGGCGTCGGGGTGAATCCACCGAGTGGAAGGGTGGAAGTTAATGGCACAATCCGATAGTTGGTGGACGCCAGTGTCCGACTATAGGTACAGCCACTCACGGCCAACAGGCAGCCACTAGGATAACATCGGACAACATTACAAGCAACAGAAGAGTGGGCGCGGGGTGGGGTTGGGAGGGGGGAGGCAGTGGTTGGTGCCGATGACTGGCGAGGTGGTTGGCGTGAAGCTGCTGGCGTGGTGCTGGTGTGGGGGGAGGCTGCAGTGGTGCCAGGAACACGGCGGTGATGTTGTGACGCGCGGAGTCGGCAACCACAGGGCAGTGGCGGAGATCGATAGGAGCTCAGTGCACTCACACAAACACGGAACAATGGCTCGGCGCTCAGCCGTCTGCTGGGACGAAATAGAGGTCTGGGGGTGGAGGGGTGGGGGTGCATGAATGAATGAGTCTGAGGTGGGGTGTACTTTACTATCAACAGTTTATTGTTAAAATTGCAGGTATAGGATAGACTGGAATAAGCTTTGACTCACTCGAGGATGCGGCCAGAAGAACAGCTAATGATTGTTTACCTTCCTCACGCGCGGTCTTAGTCTTTATTTCCTAAAAAATTTGCGGTGTGCGACGATGACGTCATCCAAACTAGTGTTGTAATAAGACGATCGAGACATACGCCAACCTGCCACAATTACCGAGAGTATAATGCCATTAGACGAGGCCCCGTCATTATTACTATGTACTTCCGGCTAGTATGTTTGGGGCTTGGGGTAACTAAAGTTAACACAATTGAATGAAAAATTCACCAATGTACACGCGGTTAGTGTTTGGGATAACTAAAGCTACTAAGACACTTCCTAAATCTAAGACAGTTGAATGAAAAATTCACCTATGTTCATGAGGTTACAGTGTTTGGAGTAACTAAAGTTAAGATGGCACAATGAACATTTCATATATCATATCTATATCTTTTTATTATGTACATATAAGAGGCATTTGTTGTCTGTCTGTCTGTCTGGATGTTCCCTATTAACTCAAGATCCAGACAACCAAATAACGTGAAATTTGGTACACGTGCACAAAATTATACCGGAAAGGTTATTAAACAGGTTTCGTTCCATATATATATATATATATATATATATATATATATATATATATATATATATATATATATATATATTTAAGATACTGGGGGCCGGGGGCCCAAAATGTAGTTTTTCCTTATATGAGCTCTATAAAAAATAAAAATAAAACATTATCATATATCCCGTTTAGGTAGAAGCATAAAACTTTCGGTAGTTGTTAAGTATCATTTGGCGACGGTAACAGGTAAAAACAATTACATAAATTATCACTTACTGGGGACCAGGGGCCCTATTGTAGTTTTTTTTCTTATATTTAAAACTAACTCTCACACTAATTCTTCGATTTCTTGTGACGGTAGAAGCATGAAACTATGGGAACTTGCAGAATACACTCTTATGACGATAATTGGCGAAAAATAATTACAAAATTTTCTTTCATGGGTGGCCGGGGGCCCCAAACCGTTTTTTTCCTTATATGGGCTATATAAAACTAAATCAACCCTTATTACTTATCTTTCTTTGTAGGTAGAAACATGAACTTTGGAAAGTTGTTGAGTACCCTCCTGTGATGGCAGCAGTCGAAAAAAAATATTACTAACTGGGGGGCCGGGGGCCCAAATGTTATACATATAAGACGCATTTGTTGCCTGTTTTTCTGTTCCATAATAACTCAAGATCCAGACAACCAAATAACGTGAAATTTGGTACACATACACAAAATTACATGGGAAAACTTCTTAAACAGGTTTCGTTCCATATATATAAGATACTGGGGGCCGGGGGCCCAAAGTGTAGTTTTTTCCTTATATGTGCTTAATAAAACATAAAAATAAAAAAAATATCCTATTTCCCGTGTAGGTAGAAGCATGAAACTTTCGGTGGTTGTTAAGTATCATTTGGCGATGATAACAGGTAAAAATAATTATATAAATCATCACTTACTGGGGGCCCTAATGTAGTTTTTTTCTTATATTTAAAACTGACTCAACACTAATTTTTCAACTTCCCGTGAAGGAAGAAGCATGAAACTTTGGGAACTTGCTGAATACACTCTTATGACGATAAATGGCGAAAAAATGTTTACAATTTTCACTCATGGGTGGCCGGGGGCCCAAAACCTTTTTTCCTTATATGGGTTATATAAAACTGAATCAACACTAATAATTCCTCATCTTTCTTTGTAGGTACAAACATAAACTTTGGAAAGTTGTTGATAACCCTACCGCGATGGTAGTAGTCAAAACAAATTATCACTTACTGGGGTGCTGGGGGCCCAAATATTATACATATAAGACGCATTTGTTGTGTGTTTGTCTGTTCCCTACAAGGTCCATACAACCAAATAACGTGAAATTTGGTACACATACACAAAATAACATTGGAAAAGTTCTTAAACAGGTTTCGTTCCATATCTCTATATATATCTCTATATATATAAGACGCATTTGTTGTCTGTCTGGTTGTCTGTCTGTTCCCTAATAACTCAAGATCCAGACAACCAAATAACGTGAAATTTGGTACACGTACACAAAATTATACCGGAAAGGTTATTAAACAGGTTTCGTTCCATATATATAAGATACTGGGGCCCGGGGGCCCAAAATGTAGTTTTTCCCTATATGAGCTATATAAAATAAAAATTATTGAAAATTAAGACGTAAAATAATGACGCAAATTAATAAACATTTTGGTGTCGAGATTAACAAGAAGGCGATTATCGCCATAAAATAATTTTGTTGTTGTTGTTGCTTTGTTGTTGTTGCTTTTGTTGTTGTAGTTGTTGTTTTGTTGTTGTTGCTTTGTTGTTGTTGCTGTTGTTGTTGTAGTTGTTGTTTTGTTGTTGTTTTGTTGTTGATGTTTTTGTTGTTGTTTTGTTTTTGTTGTTGTTGCTGTTGTTGTTTTTGTTGTTGTTGCTGTTGTTGTTGCTGTTGTTGCTTTTGTGTTGTTTTTGCTGTTGTTGTTGTTGTCCACATCCCTTGCCCTGCGACGACAATGTCCTTCATGTTGTTGCTGCTTTGTTGTTGTTGCTGTTGTATTTGTTGTTTTGTTGTTGTTGCTGTTGTTGTTGTAGTTGTCGTTTTGTTGTTGTTGTTGTAGTTGTTGTTTTGTTGTTGTTTTGTTTTTGTTTTGTTGTTGTTTTTGTTTTGTTTTTGTTGTTTTGTTGTTGTTTTTGTTGTTGTTTTGTTTTTGTTGTTTTTGTTGTTGTTTTGTTTTTGTTGTTGTTTTTGTTGTTTTTGTTTTGTTGCTGTTAAACCCGGGCGGGAGCCGGGTACTTGCCCCTAGTATATATATAAGACGCATTTGTTGTCTGTCTGGTTGTCTGTCTGTTCCCTCATAACTCGAGATCCAGACAACCAAATAACGTGAAATTTGGTACACGTACACAAAATTATACCGGAAAGGTTATTAAACAGGTTTCGTTCCTTACATATAAGATACTGGGGCCCGGGGGCCCAAAATGTAGTTTTTCCCTATATGAGCTATATAAAATAAAAATTATTGAAAATTAAGACGTAAAATAATGACGCAAATTAATAAACATTTTGGTGTCGAGATTAACAAGAAGGCGATTATCGCCATAAAATAATTTTTTTGTTGTTGTTGCTTTGTTGTTGTTGCTTTTGTTGTTTTGTTGTTGTAGTTGTTGTTTTGTTGTTGTTGTTTTGTTATTGTTGTTGTTGTAGTTGTTGTTTTGTTGTTGATTTTTTTGTTGATGTTTTGTTTTTGTAGTTGTTGCTGTTGTTGTTTTTGTTGTTGTTGCTGTTGTTGTTGCTGTTGTTGTTGCTGTTGCTTTGTTGTTGTTGCTGTTGTTGTTGTAGTTGTTTTATTGTTGTTTTGTTGTTGATTTTGTTGTTTTTTTGTTGTTGTTTTGTTTTTGTTGTTTTGTTGCTGTTGCTGTTGTTGGTTTTGTCGTTGTTGCTGTTGTTGTTGCTGTTGTTGTTGTAGTTGTTGTTTTGTTTTTGTTGCTTTGTTGTTGTTGCTGTTATTGTTGTAGTTGTTGTTTGTTTTTGTTGTTTGTTTTTGTTGTTTTGTTGCTGTTGTTGTTTTTGTTGTTGTTGCTGCTGTTGTTAAACCCGGGAGAAGCCGGGTACTTGACCCTAGTCTCTATATATATATAAGACGCATTTGTTGTCTGTCTGTTCCCTAATAACTCAAGATCCAGACAACCAAATAACGTGAAATTTGGTACACGTACACAAAATTATACCGGAAGGGTTATTAAACAGGTTTCGTTCCATATATATAAGATACTGGGGCCCGGGGGCCCAAAATGTAGTTTTTCCCTATATGAGCTATATAAAATAAAAATTATTGAAAATTAAGACGTAAAATAATGACGCAAATTAATAAACATTTTGGTGTCGAGATTAACAAGAAGGCGATTATCGCCATAAAATAATTTTGTTGTTGTTGTTGCTTTGTTGTTGTTGCTTTTGTTGTTGTAGTTGTTGTTTTGTTGTTGTTGCTTTGTTGTTGTTGCTGTTGTAGTTGTTGTTTTGTTGTTGATGTTTTTGTTGCTGTTGTTGTTTTTGTTGTTGTTGCTGTTGTTGTTGCTGTTGTTGCTTTTGTGTTGTTTTTGCTGTTGTTGTTGTTGTCCACATCCCTTGCCCTGCGACGACAATGTCCTTCATGTTGTTGTTGCTTTGTTGTTGTTGCTGTTGTATTTGTTGTTTTGTTGTTGTTGCTTTGTTGTTGTTGCTGTTGTTGTTGTGTTGTTTTTGTTGTAGTTGTTCTTTTGTTGTTGTTTTGTTTTTGTTTTGTTGTTGTTTTTGTTGTTGTTTTGTTTTAGTTGTTTTGTTGTTGTTTTTGTTGTTGTTTTTGTTGTTTTTGTTGTTGTTTTGTTTTTGTTGTTTTGTTGTTGTTTTTGTTTTGTTGCTGTTGTTGTTAAACCCGGGCGGGAGCCGGGTACTTGCCCCTAGTATCTCTATACATATAAGACGCATTTGTTGTCTGTCCGTCGTCTGTCTGTTCCCTTATAACTCAAGATCCAGACAACCAAATAACGTGAAATTTGGTACACGTACACAAAATTATACCGGAAAGGTTATTAAACAGGTTTCGTTCCATATATATAAGATACTGGGGGCTGGGGGGCCCAAAATGTAGTTTTTCCCTATATGAGCTATATAAAATAATAAAAATTATTGAAAATTAAGACGTAAAATAATAAACATTTTGGTGTCGAGATTAACAAGATGGCGTTTATTGCCATAAAATAATGTGATGTGACGTCATAGTTTGAGTTCATATTAATTTGTAACAAAGTGAAAAGAGCAGTGATTATTTTAATTTATTTTTTTAATTGTTAATATACCGCTGTGGGTGTGCGTTTAAGTATTTGTGTGCACATGTGTGAATCAGTGAGTGTGTGTTTTTTGTTGTGAACTAAATGTTATGAAACGGTTTATTTTTTATGCCTGTTAATGTTGCGCATCTAACAAGGTTACGTATATATTTTTTATAAAATTTGTTTGCAAATTACATCTTTTTTACTTTACACTGTTTCTTTTATGTATATTCTATATGTATTTTATCCAGTCGTTCGATCAAGCTTTTTCCTTTTATTGGTGAGGGTAGGAGTCAATAATATCGTCCATCCCTGGGTGGCATAAATACTGTAGCTAAGCAACTGTGTTTATACTTTTTGCATAACTTAAACTAAACCAGCAGGGCACATTTTAAGCTCAAACATTGCGTTTCGAAATGTTTCTTTAAAACAAATAAACCCCATACAACAGGTAAATGAATTATATAAATTATCACTTACTGGGGGCCGGGACCCTAATGAAGTTTTTTTTCGTATATTTAAAACTGACAAAACACTAATTCTCCAACTTCACGTGAAGGTAGAAGCATGAAACTTTGGGAACTTGCCAAATACACTATTATGACGATAATTGGTGAAACATAATGTAAGCATTTCCACTCATGGTTTGCCGGGGGCCCCAAAACCGATTTTTCCCTATATGGGCTATATAAAACTGAATCAACACCAACTCCTCATATTCCCGAGTAGGTAGAAGAATGAAAATTTGGAAAGTCGTTGAGTACCCTCCCGCAATGGTAACAGTCGAAAAAAATATAAAATTATCACTAACTGGGTAGGGGGGCGGGTGGGGGCCCAAACGTAGTTTTTTCTTAAATGAGCTATATAAATCAGGCTCATCATTAAATCTCCTATTTTCTGTGTAGGTAGAAGCATGAAACATTGGGAAGTTGTTATATACCCTCCCAAAATGGTAACTGGCGAAACATTAATAAAAATTATCACTCTCTGGGTGGTCAGAGGCCTGAATGTAGTTTTTTTTATATATCAAACTGACTCATCAATAATTCTCCAACTTACCGTGTAAGTAGAAGAATGAAACTTTGGGAAGATTTTGAGTACCCTCGCGCGACGGCAACATGCGAAAAAAATATATAAAATTATCACTCACTAGGGGGCCTTGGGCCAAAATGTAGGTTTTTTCCTAATATGAGCTATATAAAACAGACTCATCATAAATATCCAGTTTCCCGTGTAAATAGGAGCATGAAACTTTGGGAAGTTGTTAAGTACTCTCCCGCAATGATAACATACGAAAAAAAATTACATTATCAGCTCGGTCATCATCATCAGTCCCGTGACCGTTGCGATCGTTGGGGGGAGCGAATGGACACATCAACAGATAACGATCCCCACATATGCCTATTTTGAGCGGCGGCCAATAATTCATGGAATTTCATCCCTGTCAATTTCTTTATGTTGTCCAGCCAGCTTTACCGTTGTCGACCTCTTCGCCGGCCCCCTTCTACAGTGGCCTGAAGGATAATTGTCAGGGTATCATGTCGCAGTACATAAACAAAACATGCCATGGATCTTGCGTCTCTTAATTGTTGTTACGATTGTTTCTTGATGACCCGCAATAGATTTGATTCGGTCCCAGACATATTCAATGATCTTATGTTCTAAATATGAGATCTAGAGAATTTTCCTCATGCATTTGTTTTCAAATGCCTTCAGCTTGCTTTCAGCTCGATCGAATGCAAATAAACAGTTTTGTACGCCTCTACAGAAAACCGTATTTTAAACCCGGGTTAAGCCGGGTACTTGCCCATATAGCATACATCTAATATATAAAGATGAAAGTTTGTGTGTTTGTTTGTTTGTGTGTTTGTTTGTTACCAATGGAAATCCACACCGTTGGACCCAGGATGCTGAAATTTTGCATGGGGCTCTCATTCGACCCTAGACAGGTCGTAGGCTATGTTTCAACCCCAGGTGACCACCCCTAGGGTAAGGGGGCCCATAATCAGAAAATGTAGAGCCAAATAAAGACAAAATAAATTCTCATTTCGATATTGAACAGCTTCATGCGGGCATTCAAAACGAGTTCATTTTGGTGCGTTATTTTTTACAATACTTTATTTTTAGCTGTGCGCTTTCAAAAATCTTTTATTGTCAAATTACGGTGCGCACCTTTTCGTGTACGCATCTAAAAGTGAGCAGTGTAATTTTATTATAATAACATTCATATTTGTTTTGGCCTTGCGGTACAAAACAGTGGCCTTTTATACAAATACTTTCTTGATATTATAGATCTGTTAACACTATTTCATTACATTTGTCACACGATGTATGGTATTTATTTTTAAATTAAGAGTTTTATTATGTTGTTTCTAATGACTCAAATTTTAATTTAAACAAATACTAATTATGTGAGGGTATTTTATGTGGAAAGAAATTGCCCAAGTCAAAAAAGCTTAATCGTAATTTAGAGGAACTATACGTTTGTTTTTCTTAAAATTTGTTGCGTGTTCTATATTAATTTTTCTTGCTTATTTTACTTGCTCAATCCCTTAAATTTAATTATTAAAGTTAATCATCAATGAATATTACATGCATATAAAAGCCTACGACCAATGCTGTGTTTTTTTTATTACATAAGCTCTATAAATTTACAATTTAAACCTTTCTACCGGACTTATAAACATAAGCATATTAAACTCAATACAAGTGAACCTATAAGCAATTAATTAAGTTGGGCGGCGAATTGAATATGCCATGGTCATTACGCTGTTGCGGAATAACAAAAGCCATTTTAAAAATAGATGTTTAGTCAAACATAGCATCTTTTTTTCCTATTTCGTAAATAATTTATTTATTTTTTCAGAAACTAAATCTGGTGTTTGAAATATAATTTACAAACTATGATGTCCCATCGGGAAACATGGTCCAAAACATACTTGAATTCTTTTTTAAAATTATACCTATTACATAAAAGCCGTAAATTTAAATCGTATAACATAGAGACAAATATAAAAAAGCATTATATATCATTTCCATATTAAAACACTAATAAATAAAGACTATCAAAAAGTATACAATTTATTTTTGGAGCAGTACTGCATTACAAGACTTCATTTTAAGCGCCCGCATTTAAATTGACTAAAAACGGTGCGCAAATTTTATTGCAGGCTTTTTAAATAAGACTGATTTAGTTTCTTCAAATTCTTTTAGAAACTTCATTACATTTACTAATGAAGTTTCTAAAAGAATTTAAAGAAACTAACTCAGTCTTATTTAAAAAGCTTGCAATAAAAAAAATGACTTAAAAAGGGCATTAATTTAATTTAAAATCCTGCAAACAAACATTTCTCATTGCTATAGATTCAACGTATCAAGAGATTACATTCGGAATGAAACTCGTGTAGTCTTTAATGCGCTGATAAAACATAAAAGAAAAAAGGTAAAATGACCCATCGGGAAACATGGTCCAAAACATACTTGAATTCCTTTTTAAAATTATACCTATTACATAAAAGCCGTAAATTTAAATCGTAAAACATAGAGACAAATATATAAAAGCATTATATATCATTTCCATATTAAAACACTAATTAATAAAAACTATAAACAAGTATAAAATTTATTTTTGGAGCAGTACTGCATTATAAGACTTCATTTTAAGCGCCCACCTTTAAATTAACTTTAATTGACTAAAAATTGACTATAATTTTTTCACTTTTGTCTCTTTCTACAAAACGGTCCCATTTAGCGATGGATTCCAAAATCTTATATGTTGCTGTTTCAACAAGGTATTCAATTCTTTTTTGATACCCGTTTTCAGATAAGACATTATATTTTGTAAAAAAAAATTCCTGTTTTTGTTTCTGGAAATTAGATAAAGGGCGATTTTTACTCATTACTTTTAGTTCAGAGTTCAGTCGTGCTTAATTGTTTTTAGTATGATTCGTAAATTTTACAGACTTTTAGTCAAATGGGAAGTTGGACCATTAGTGAGAGGGGGCATAGGCTTTTATTAGTATAGAAAAGGGGAGGGCACTAAATGAAGTTAATCAAGAGAAATACAAAAAAATAAGAAGAAAGTAAATCGTTGCATACACATACATACTTAACAAATAACTATTTGAATATTTTCAACAACATAATAAAACTTGCTCATTACAATAAACTTACTTATTAAAGTTAAGAATCAATGATCTTGACATGCATATAAAGGCCTAGGACCTATGTTGTCATTTCATGTTTACATAATTTTATGTTTACATAAGCTAAACAAATTAACTATTTAAACTTTAGCTAACGAACTTATTAAGAAAGTCATTAAACTTAACGCAAGTGAACCTAAAGATCACTAATTCCGTGTAGTTAGAAGCATAAAAATCTGGGTGGTTGTTAAGTACACTTCCGTGGTGGTAACGAGCAAAAAAAATATTTAAATATCAATTTTCATATAGCCCATATAATGAAAAAAACGTCTTTGTTCCCCCGGCCCCCATGACTGAATTGCAACTTTTTTACGCAAATGATCGTCGTGAGAGGCTACTCAACAACTTCCCAAAGTTTCATGCTTCTACCTACACGCGAAGTTGGAGAATTCAATTAGTGATGAGTCAGTTTTTTATATAAGAAAAAAACTACATAGCCTATGACCTGTCCCGGGTCAAATGAGTGTCCCATGCAAAATTTCAGCACCTAGGTCCAACGGTGTGGCATTCTATGAGTAACAAAACAAACAAAAGAAATAAACAAACAAACTTTCATCTTTATATATTAGATGGGGTTTTCCCGCTTTGGGAATGTCAATGTTTGACTGTTGCACAGTGCGCACTATTTTGACACATGCTTGGTGTGACGTAGTTTGGTGTGGGAGGACGTCAATAGAGAGATATGCTAGAGGGACGATTTTGTAGCGGAGAGCACGCACAGTGTTGTTATTATTTTGCCTTGAAGGATTTCTTTGTTCAATTAAAATATTGATTCTTCTGATGGTGTTTTTACTTATTGAGTTGAAGCCTTGTGAGTCATAAAAATCATTAGAACTTGACATTCTTAAGAAGAACAAATGAAATTAATCTCTTTAGAATGTGTTTTTTAAGATTTTACAATAACTAACCTTACCTAACCAAACTTGAAGTAGTAAACAAGTTTATATATTAGCCTTTCTAATACCTTTCAGCCATTTAGTGGTGCTAATAGAATACATTAAATTCATCTGTTCATTGATTTTAAGAAGGATGAATTAAATACATATATTTATTGATCCGGTGAAGGTTAAATTAAATTAATCTCTTCTGAATATTTTTTTTTGGATCTTATAATCAATACAAAATATCACTAAACAAATTATATATCCAAAACTTAAATTAACACTTCACCTGTTTTACAAATGTCCAAACACAATTGATGTGTCCGAATTAAACAAATAGTCATGGGGTAGCAAAATTTAAACTAATTTAATAATTTACTTATAAGTTACTTATTTATCTAAGTTACTTATAAGTTTATTGATGCTAAAAGGGGGGGGGGAAACCTTCAGTATGGTATTTAAGAAGAAAGTTTAACAAAGGGAAATACTTAAAAGCAGTTGTACACTAAAACAATATATAAGCTATTATGTTCCAATCTTTCTTCAGAGAAATCATGCCCCCAAAAAGAAAAACTCAATTAGGTCGTGTTTCTAAAACGGCAAAGAAGCAAGCCTTACATAGAGAAAATGAAACGAATGAACAAACACAGGCAAGACTTGCTGTTGAGAGAGAAAGAGTTTCAATCAGAAGAGCTAATGAAACCAGTGAACAAACACAGGCAAGACTTGATGATGAGAGAGAAAGAGGTTCCATAAGAAGAGCTAATGAAACAGGGTGAACAAACACAGGCAAGACTTGATGATAAGAGAGAAAGAGTTTCAATCAGAAGAGCTAATGAAACCAGTGAACAAACACAGGCAAGACTTGATGATGAGAGAGAAAGAGTTTCAATCAGAAGAGCTAATGAAACCAGTGAACAAACACAGGCAAGACTTGATGATGAGAGAGAAAGAGTTTCAATCAGAAGAGCTAATGAAACCAGTGAACAAACACAGGCAAGACTTGATGATGAGAGAGAAAGAGTTTCAATCAGAAGAGCTAATGAAACCAATAAACAAACACAGGCAAGACTTGATGAAAAAAGAGTCAGATCTTCAATGAGAAGAGCAAATGAAACAAATAAACAAACCCAAATAAGACTTGCAGACCAGAGAAATGGAAATTTAAACAGAAGAAGAAATGAAATGCAGCAAGACCTAAAAGGTGCTGCTCATCAATATGACCCAGATATTCCATACCATCAACATGAAAAGGTCAACATTGGTGAGATGAACTTGATCTGCAAGCATTGCAGTGCATTTAAATGGAAAGATGAGCACCCTGGAATGTGCTGTTCAAATGGCAAAGTTAAACTAGAGACTCTGCAACATCCACCTGAGCCACTTGATCATTTGCTTCAAGGTGTATCTCAAACGTCTAAACGCTTCCAGAAAATACAACTCATGCTTTCAAATGACATCTTTTGGTGCCAGCAAAGAAATTCGTGAACAAGGATTCATGCCAACATTTAAAGTTCAAGGCCAAATTTATCACAGGGCTGGATCTCTGCTGCCAGCTGAAGGCGAACCTCAGTTTCTGCAGATCTATTTCATGGGAGACCAAGCTAGAGAAGTCCAACAAAGATGTGCAAACTTTCCAGACTTGCAACAAAATGTTGTTTTGGAGTTGCAAGAACTCCTACATGCAAACAATGCCTACCTTCAAATTTTCAAGACAGCTCTAGAAAGAATGCCAACTGATGAATACAAAGTTGTGATACGAGCTGACAAAGCACCAAGACATGAACACCAAAGGCGGTTCAATGTACCAACATTTGATGAAGTGGCCATTGTCATGGTAGGAAATGAATTTGACAGACGTGACATTGTCCTTCAAAAGCGAAACAACCTTCTCCAAAGAGTTGCAGAAACTCATCGCTCTTATGATGCTCTGCAATACCCCCTAATGTTTTGGCAAGGTGAAGATGGGTACTCCTTTGGCATTCCTCAGACAAACCCAGACACGGGAAACAATGTTTTGGGTAAAAAGGTTACAGCAATGGACTTTTATGCATATCGAATCATGATTCGCAGTGGTGAAGATAACCATCTCTTGAAATTTAGACAGCTGTTCCATCAATTCATCGTAGATATGTACGCGAAAATTGAAAGTGAACGCTTGCTCTACATCCGTCTAAATCAAAAGAAGCTGAGAGTTGAAGACTACATTCACCTCAGAGATGCCATTACAAATGATGCCAATCCAAATGATCTGGGGAAAATGGTTATCTTGCCAGCAACATTTACAGGAAGTCCAAGACACATGCATGAGTACACTCAAGATGCTATGACTTATGTCAGAAATTATGGAAGGCCAGATTTGTTTATCACCTTTACATGCAATCCACTATGGCAAGAAATTCAGGCTCATCTTTTACCTGGCCAATCAGCAGTGGATCGACATGATTTGGTTGCTAGAGTCTTCAAACGAAAACTATCAAAATTAATGGGAGTCATTACAAAAAGTCATGTCTATGGTGAAACGAGATGCTGGATGTACTCAATTGAATGGCAGAAGAGAGGCTTACCCCATGCACACATCCTAATCTGGCTGATGAAAAAATTACGACCTAATCAAATTGACAATGTAATCTCAGCAGAAATACCAAACTCTACACAAGATAATTTTTTGTTTGAAATTGTTGTGAAAAATATGCTGCATGGACCCTGTGGAAACTTGAACAGAAACTCTGCTTGCATGGTTGATGGGAAATGCTCAAAAAAATATCCAAGGAATTTGATACAAGAAACTAAAACTGGTGAAGATGGCTATCCTGTGTACAGACGCCGTAAACCAGGAGATGGTGGTTTTACTGCAAAAATCAAAATGAAGGTTGGTTCAACATATCAAGAAATAGAAATGGACAACAGATGGGTGGTTCCCTACACTCCAATTTTGACAAAAATGTTTCAAGCTCACATAAATGTCGAATCTTGCCAATCTGTCAAGGCCATCAAATACATCTGCAAGTACGTCAATAAAGGAAGTGACCAGGCCGTTTTTGGTCTTGAAGGAAACCAAGAGAATCCAGATGAGGTGCAAAAATTTCTAATGGGTCGTTACATCAGCAGTAATGAAGCAGTCTGGAGAATTTTGAATTTCCAAATTCATGAGCGGTATCCAACAGTTGTTCACTTGAGTGTTCATCTTGAAAATGGGAAAAGAGTATACTTCAACCAAGAAAATATATATCATCAAATTCTGGAGCCACCAAGAACAACTTTGACAGCTTTTTTTCAACTGTGCCAACAAGACGACTTTGCAAAAACCATTCTCTATTGTGTGGTTCCAAGGTACTATACTTGGAATGCTTCTCAAAAATTATTTAAACGCCGAAAACAAGGAGCAGATGTTGAATATCATCCAGGGATAAAATCTTCAGATGCATTGGGACGTGTGTACACCGTTCACCCATCTAATGCAGAATGCTTCTTTTTGAGGATGCTACTTCATGTTGTTAGAGGACCAACATCCTACACTGACTTAAAAACTGTTGATGGTCATGTGTGTGCTACATTTAGGGAAGCTTGCCAAATGCAAGGGCTACTAGAAAACGATCACCATTGGGTCTTGAACACGGAGGAGGCATGTACATCTCAATCACCTACCCGTTTGAGACATCTGTTTTCAATTTTGCTGACAACATGCTCTGTTTCTAATCCACTTGCTCTCTGGGATACATTTAAAACATATTTGAGTGAGGACATTATGTTGCAAACCAAGAGAGAGAATCAAACACTGCTAATTGAGTTCTCTAATGAGATTTACAACAGGTGTCTTATGTTGTTGGAGGATTTGTGTGTATCAATGTCAGGAAGGAACCTTGACCAGTTTGGGTTACCAACGCCTCAAAGAAATGAAAACAATCTTCAGAATAGTGAAATTCTACGAGAACAAAATTATAACACAAATGAATTGATGGCCTATGTCTCAGAAAATCAACCACGTTTAGTTGAGGATCAAAGAGCTGCCTACATTCACATCTTAGAACTGGTTACCTCAAAAAAAGGTGGAATCATATTCCTTGATGCTCCAGGAGGTACAGGTAAAACATTTGTGATCAATTTGCTCTTGGCTACAATCAGACGAGACAAAGGTATTGCTATAGCCGTTGCTTCTTCTGGCATAGCATCAACATTGCTTGCAGGGGGTAGAACAGCTCATTCTGCCTTCAAGTTACCTTTGAACATGAACCATTCTGAGAATGTAACCTGCAACATATCAAAAGGATCAGGAAAGGCCAAGGTACTAGAACAGTGTTCTCTCATTGTCTGGGATGAGTGTACAATGTCACACAAGCGAGCCCTTGAAGCCTTGAACAACACTCTTCAGGATTTAAAAGGAAACACAAAACTAATGGGAGGAACAGTTGTGGTATTAGCTGGAGATTTTCGACAAACTTTGCCTGTCATTCCAAGGTCAACACCAAGCGATGAGTTGAATGCATTCCTCAAAGCTTCAACTCTGTGGAAACAGGTCAAGAAAATGACTCTGACCACCAACATGAGAGTCCATTTACATGGAGATAATGCAGCAGGCTACTTCTCACATCAATTGCTTCAACTTGGCGATGGAAAGTGGCAGGTAGACCCAGCATCAGGAACAGTTTCTTTCCCATCAAATTTTTGCACTGTAGCAAAGTCACTTGAAGAGTTGAAACTTGCCGTTTTTCCAAACATCCAAGACCAGTTTAAAAATCCTGAGTGGTTGTGCGAAAGGGCCATTCTTGCTCCAAAGAATTCAAGTGTCAACAGCATCAATTCTCAAATTCACAATTTTCTACCAGGCATTTCAAAAAACTACAAATCTATTGATACGGTTACAGATCCGGCCCAAGCTGTTTACTATCCAACAGAATTTTTGAATTCATTAGATCCTCCTGGCATGCCATCACATAACTTGGAACTTAAAATCGGAGCTCCTATCATACTTCTGAGAAATTTGGATCCCCCTAAACTATGCAATGGAACACGATTGAGCATCAAGCATCTCTTACCTCATGTAATAGAAGCCACAATTTTGACAGGCTGCGCCAAAGGAGAAGATGTCTTCATCCCAAGAATTCCACTCATACCAACAGATATGCCTTTTGATTTCAAGCGCCTCCAGTTTCCAATCAGGCTTGCATTTGCCATGTCTATGAACAAGGCACAGGGACAGTCTTTAAAAGTGGCAGGCATTGTACTTGAGGAAGCATGCTTTGCCCACGGACAGCTATATGTGGCATGTTCTAGAGTTGGGTCACCAACAAATCTTTTCATTTTTGCACCAGACGGAAAAACCAAAAATATAGTCTATCGACAAGCCTTAATATAAGCTATATATAAATTACATGTACTTATTTTTAATTACATTTCAATTTATTTTTTAAATTGTTTTTCAATGAATGAATTGAAATAATTTTGTTTTTAAAAATCTGTTGACTATTATTTTAATCGTGCGACGCCGGGTAACCCGGCTAGTATAATATAAGACGCATTTGTTGTCTGTCGTCTGTCTAGATGTTCCCTATTAACTCAAGATCCAGACAACCAAATAACGTGAAATTTGGTACACGTACACAAAATTATACCGGAAAGGTTATTAAACAGTTTCGTTCCATATATATAAGATACTGGGGGCCGGGGGCCCAAAATGTAGTTTTTCCTAATATGAGCTCTATAAAAAATAAAAAAATATCATATTTCCCGTGTAGGTAGAAGCATAAAACTTTCGGTAGTTGTTAAGTATCATTGGCGATGGCAACAGGTAAAAAAATTATATAATTTATCTCTTACTGGGGGCCAGGGGCCCTATTGTAGTTTTCTTTCTTATATTTAAAACTGACTCAACACTCATTCTTCAAATTCCCGTGAATATAGAAGCATGAAACTATGGGAACTTGCTGAAAACACTCTTATGGCGATAATTGTCGAAAAATAATTTAAAAATGTTCATTCATGGGTGGCCGGGGGCCAAAACCGTTTTTTTTCCTTATATGGGCTATATAAAACTGAGTCAACACTAATTCCTCATCTTTCTTTGTAGGTAGAAACATGAACTTTGGAAAGTTGTTGAGTACCCTCGCACGATGGTAGCAGTCCAAAAAAAAATTATCACTAACTGGGGGGCCGGGGCCCAAATGTTATAGGTACACATAAGACGCATTTGTTGTGTGTTAGTCTGTTCTCTAATAACTCAAGATCCAGACAACCAAATAATGTGAAATTTGGTACACATACACACAATGACATGAGAAAGGTTGTTAGACAGGTTTCGTTCCATATATATAAGATACTGTGGGCCGTGGTCCCAATATGTACTTTGTTCCTTATATGAGCTCTATAAAAAATAAAAATATAAAAATTATCCTACTTCCCGTGTAGGTAGAAGCATAAAACTTTCGGTGGTTGATAAGTATCATTTGGTGATGGTAACAGATAAAAAAAAGTATATACATTATCACTCAGTCTCTTGGGATTGCTGGTATAGACTTGCAGTCATCATGCTTTTCTCCTGGACAGTTGTATGTGGCCTGCTCCAGAGTTGGCAAAGAAGAAAATCTTTTTGTACACACTCCAAATGGAACTGCCAAAAATTTTATCTATCACATTGCTTTAAGTTAAATGTACCCTTTATTGCATGTAAATAAACAGTACTGTACGCTTCTATAGAAAACCTTATTTAAAACCCGGGAGAGGCCGGGTCCTTGCCCCTAGTATAAGATAATGGGGGCCGTGTAGGTAGAAGCATGAAACTTTCGGTGGTTGTTAAGTATCATTTGGCGATGGTAACAGGTTAAAAAATTGCTGGTATTGCTGGTATAGACAGACTTGCAGACACTATGCTTTTCTCATGGACAGTTGTATGTGGCCTGCTCCAGAGTTGGCAAAGAGGGTAATCTGTTTGTACACACTCCAAATGGAACTGCCAAAAATGTTGTCTATCACATTGCTTTAAGTTAAATGTACCCTTAAATGTAAATAAACAGTACTGTACGCTTCTACAGAAAACCTTATTTTAAACCCGGGAAAGCCGGGTTCTTGCCCCTAGTAAGTAATTTCTGAAGGTGGTGTGTACTGTCTGGAGGTGGAGTGTAATGTCTAGAAGTGTTGTGTAATGTCTGGAGGGGGTGTGTATTGTCTAGAAGTGGTGTGTAATGTCTGGAGGGGGTGTGTAATGTCTCGAAGTGGTGTGTAATGTCTGAAGTGGGTGTTCAAGCTTCATATGGAGAGTTCACAGAGGCGCCAGACACTCACAAAATAAGACTGGGACTGTCAGGTGACCTTAGACCTCTCAGCCGACCGCGCGCCGAGTACGCCGCAAAATTTTCGTCCGCCGAAAATCCGCCGGAAATATGCGTTTATCCGCCGTATTTTGTCTCCCCTCCCCCCCCCCGTCCCCCCGTAAATCTGCAGAAAAATGAACGAGCCGCCGTAACGTAATGTTTTTTTTAAATCCCTTATATTAACTTCACCGCCGGTCATCTCTGTCTGTCTGTCTTGGGCGGGCGGAAAAACAAAAGTCAAAAATGACCCACTTCCCGTGATGCGATCGGGCTGAAATTTGGCACACGGACCCGTCTAACCTAACAATGCATCGTATCAAAATCAGATCAATCGAACGTACCGTAATTAAATTAATGCATTTTTGTTTATCCTTATATGAGGTATGTAATTCAAATTCACGGTTTGCTATTGTTTTTTTCCCACGTGAGAGTTTGAGATGATGCGTTGAAGCGAACCATCGACGTACCTGCGTGCTTTTGTTTACATTTTACGTGTCATGCTGAGCTCAGTCGCCCTAGGGTTATGAAGCAAAGTTGAGTTAAGAGTTTGAAAATAAAAAATACTGTTAGTTATGTCTTATATATAAGGGATTTATAGTCCAAAAACTTTGTTTTTACGGGTTTGTTTTATTTAAATCCCTTATATTAACTTCGCGGCCGTCTCTGTCTGTCGTCATCTCATGGGCGGGCTGGAGGAAAAACAAAAGTAAAAAATGACCCACTTTCCCGTGATCCGATCGAGCTGAAATTTGGCACACGGACCCGTCTGACCTAACAATGCATCGTAACAAAATTTCAGATCGATCGAACGTACCGTAATTGAAATTAATGCATTTTTAGTTTATCCTTAAATGAGGTATGTAATTCAAATTCACGGTTTGTTACTGTTTTTTTTCCACGTGAAAGTTTTGAGTTGACGCATTGAGGCGACCCATCGAAGCACCGGGGTGCTTTTGTTTACATTTTACGTGTCACGCTGACCTCGGTCAAGCGAATCGGTGACCAGACTTTTCCCCTCTCCCCCTCCCACCCACCCCTCCCCCCCCCTTGGGTTATGAAGCAAAGTTGAGTTAAGACAGATTCAGTCTGTAAATGCTTGTCGCGTTTAAAAATAATCAATACTGTTAGTTATGTCTCATATATAAGGGATTTATAGTCAAAAACTTTGTTTTTACGGGTTTCTTTTATTATTTGTTTTTCTTAAGATTAATTGCGTTCCGTTTTAAGATAAAAGTGCATTTTTTGAATAACCGTCAGCGAAAGTGTGACAAAAATGAGTAATTCGTACAATTTTAAAAAAAATCGAAATAATCATTGATACAGTTCTTGCAAGTTATCTTTTTCTTACAATCTTAATTTATAAAATACTAATTAAAATAGAAATAAATAAATTAATTAATTTAAGTTATCTTTAAGCTTTGTCGTAAATAGGCGGTTTATTATTACTCATTATGGCTCAACGATCTTCTACTAGCAGATATGTAAGCCCAAATACTAAATAGTGCTAGATAAACAAAATGGATGTATCCTACTCTACCCTGATTATGTAGCGCCAAGGGCCAAAAACAGCCTTAAAAATTAAAAAGCCTTACAAAATAACTATAATAGCTAAAATATAACATAATATATAAATGCATTTAATAATTTAAAAACGAAAGTTCTCACGAGAAAATTAAAAATTGCAGTGAAATAATATACGTGCTAAGGGACCGTCCATAAATGACGTCACGCGATTTTTGTCCTCCCTCCCCTCGTCGTCACAAAAACTTAGACCCCCCCCTCCAAAAATACGTCACAAATCTTTGACCACGAAAGAAAAAAAACAACAAAAAACAACACACTTTATTTTCTATTTGAAAATAAGTATGTTTCAAATCAGTTTTATTGTCATTTAAGTATTCATTATTTATTTAGAAAAGATCTACATTGTAATATCGTAACCCGCGTTAAGCATTTTTAAAAACGTTTAACCGGCCTCCAGAAAACGACCTGTGTTAACATCCTTAGATTATATTTATTTTAATGCATACAAATTAAACATTGACTATTAATCATCACGGTTAACCGGCCTCCAGAAAACGACCTGTGTTAACATCCTTAGATTATATTTATTTTAATGCATACAAATTAAACATTGACTATTAATCATCACGGTTAACGTCTTTGTTTAGATTTTTTTTAAACTTAAAAATAACATTTTTAAAATGTAATTTTAAAAAATCCCTCAATTGACTGACTGGCATCCCGTAAGAAAGAGGTCGGCGAACAGAGGTAAATAACCTCAACTGGGGTCAAAAAGAGAATTCTTGGGGGTAATGCAGACTCATTTGGGACATATAAAATCCACTACAATCCACTAGATATATTAAAAAACGTCATGTGTACGTGTACGCTTGGAACATAGGCCCATTATTGAACCGGTTCCTTCCAGAAAATGCATTTTTTTAAAATTTGACAACTATGTAGATTTCTTACCTACGTACTATATACGAAGACACCTAAATCTACCCTACTTTCATTTATATTGACACGAGTGTCAATAATCTTAATCCACATGACTTGTCTGTATCACATATCCTTTCTGTGATATTTAAAATAAATGCCTTAAAAACTGAGCTAAGAAGAAAAGTTGTTTTGTGCTCCTCTCGAATTGCGATGTCAAGAATTTGATGCATTCAATAAAGTTAATGAATACTTGACTAATTTTAAATGGGCTCATTTACCATTATATCTAGAACAGTGCTTCTCAAACTTTTTAGTATGGTGGACTGGCAGGAATTTTTTCCATTGCACCAGAGAGCGGTGCACTATTTTCCCTGCACTGACAATTTATTTCGGTCCTTTTTTTGAGAACACCTGCGGACCGGCAGCGGATGGCCCACGGACCGGCACCGGTCCGCGGACCACCACTTTGAGAAGCACTGATCTAGAATACTAGAATGGCCAGGGGGCGTTTTGACCAAAAAACCAATCGAACAATTATATCAAAACTTAGAAACTTTTTTTAATTCTATCAAATAGATCCCCCCCCCCTTTTTTTTCCCTTTTAAAGAAAAAAAGGATATTCCGTGTCGTTTTGACTTGAAAATATCTACACATAATCCTATTCAGATCATTTTTTAGACACTTGTCATGCTTGTAAAACTCACCAGTAGCATTTTTCGGGTGTGTGTGGTGTGTGTGTGGGCTAACGACGCTCCCCCAAAAATCCCCGAGTCATGTGAGCAGGACCTAGAGTCTGGGGGTTTGGGGGGGGGGTAAACATACACATAAGCTTGTATATTTTTGGGGTAACGGGCAAAAAAAGTCCATGAGAGAAACCAAACGGAGCTGCGGTTACATCACAAATGCTTTGATGTCAACATCAAACGACGCAGTGTAACAATTTTCATACGTTATCTTGTGGATTTCTCAAACTTAAGGATTATAAATTAGATTTAATTTTTCATGTCTTGATAGCTTACGCCAACCAGCGTCTGATGGCCTACCGACCTGCACATTGAGAAGCACTGATTTTTTTTAAAAAAAAAGTCATTAAATAAAATTGTAAGCGACCCAAAATATTTTCAGTGGAAGTTTTTATTTAAAGTTACCCTTTTTGATGTGACGTCACATTTTCTTCAACCCCCCCCTCCCCCCCCTCGTCACAAAAGTGTGGACACCCCTCCCCCCCTAGGTGCGTGACATTTTATGAACGGCTCCTAAGACTGCAGGATTACCTTTTTTACGTTACACCATTTTTTAATGTAACAATTCTTTATGACTAAATGATGATTTTTAGGTGAACTCAAAATGTCAGCAAATGTCATCTAAAACCAGGAAGAGAGGCAGTTCATTAAAAAACCTACAAGTAAAACCTAAACCGCCTAGCCTACATGGAAAATTTCTAAAGAAACAATGCTGGAAAATATTTTTTGGTGGCCTGTTTCTCTGCTGATGGGAGAAAATGTAGACGAAGGTCGAGTTTATTGTCAGCTGTGTCTCCACTGCTCAGCAGTCATTGGGTGACAAGGGGTCGCATTTCAAAAGTAGACAATTTTGCTACAATTTTCATCAAGTGACTATATCAATCTTCACTTAAGTGTCAAGCACGATGTGTCAGTACAAGGTCAAGAAAAGTCAATAAAAATTTTTGGGGATTTTTTCCCGTAAGTATGGAGAAGGCACCAGTCAATGTCAGGCAAACATCATGTCATGAACTGACAAGAGATATTGTTTATCTGGTTTCTTTAGAGACTTGCTCGCCTTTTGAAAAATCTGGCTAAAGATGGTTTTTTGTTGACTTCTTCAAAAATTAATTGCCCAGCTCTCAACATACCGGCACCTGTAAACACTTGCTGGAAACAGCCCCTGGATGATGTTTTACGAAATATTTTTGCTGCAAATGTCAATTTACGGAGAAAATCCGGATATCAGCCGAAAAAATTATGTCAGCAAAACCGAAATGTTTAAAAATCCGGATATCAGCCGAAAAAATTGTGTCAGCAAAACCGAAAATTTTTAAAACAAATTCGGCTGGCAGGTCTAGGTGGACCTCCATGGGCTGAAAAGAACTTCACCATTTGGATGAAATGTTGGATAGTTTGTCAACGGTGCACAGTTTTAACTGCCTGTCTTAAAGTAAATATGTTATTGTCATGTCATCTGTGTTGTACCTGGATCATTCAGTCCAGTGGATTAGGACAATCCAAAAAAATGTTGACAATCCAAGAACTACAAAATGTGAATAGTTGTCAAAGGTCATATTTTTGTGGTTTTCAAACACAAATTAATCACCTGTTTGAATAGATGTTGATTGACATTTGAAATGATGCTTTTATGTAATTTAATATTATTTACCTTGCATAAGTGAGGTGTAATGAAAACATAAGTAAGGTAAAGTGAAGACAATAAGTGAGTTTCTTGTCAATGTAGTGAAAAATAGGGATAATAGCAGAGCTTAGCATGAGACAACACCAAGTATTCCTTCATCAACTAATACTGTGTCCCCTGATGATAAAAATTCAATGGCTCTATTTAACTTTATTTTTAAAAAATATTTTTTTTTAGATATAGTTTTCTGTAGAAAATAATCTCAAAACTTCCAACCCCAGAGCTTCTGACAAGATCTTGAATTAATAACTTCTTGCCTATCAAAAACGTAACATTTTTATCTACTTTCAATGGTGCCAGACATGTGTTTTTTAAAAATTATCATAAGGGGGAACTTGCATTCTGAAAAGTAGGGGGGGGGGTTTTCAAAATGATTGTGTCAAATATAAAATGTATATATAGGTTTTACAGTTGTTTTAAATTAAGTACCAATGCTAGTACTGTCATATTAAGTACCAAAAACTTGTACTGTCATATTAAGTACCAATACTTACTGTCATATAAAAGTACCAATACTTGTACTGCCATATTAAGTACCAATACTGATACTGCCATATTAAGTACCAATACTTGTACATGTACTGTCATATTAAGTACCAATACTGATACTGCCATATTAAGTACCAATACTTGTAATGCCATATTAAGTACCAATACTTGTACTGCCATATTAAAATACCAATACGGATACTGCCATATTAAGTACCAAAAACTTGTACTGCCGTATTAAGTACCAATACTTGTACTGCCATATTAAGTACCAATACTTGTACTGCCATATTAAGTACCAGTACTTGTACTGCCATATTAATTACCAGTACTTGTACTGCCATATTAAACTACCAATACCTGTAATGCCATATTAACTACCAATACTTGTACTGCCATATTAACTACCAATACTTGTACTGCAATATTAAGTACCAATGCTGGTACTGTCATATTAAGTACCAAAAACTTGTACTGTCATATTAAGTACCAATACTTGTACTGTCATATTAAGTACCAATACTTACTGTCCATATAAAAGTACCAATACTTGTACTGCCATATTAAGTACCAATACTGATACTGCCATATTAAGTACCAATACTTGTACATGTACTGTCATATTAAGTACCAATACTGATACTGCCATATTAAGTACCAATACTTGTAATGCCATATTAAGTACCAATACTTGTACTGCCATATTAAATAACAATACGGATACTGCCATATTAAGTACCAAAACTTGTACTGCCGTATTAAGTACCAATACTTGTACTGCCATATTAAGTACCAATACTTGTACTGCCATATTAAGTACCAGTACTTGTACTGCCATATTAACTACCAATACCTGTAATGCCATATTAACTACCAATACTTGTACTGCCATATTAACTACCAATACTTGTACTGCAATATTAAGTACCAATGCTGGTACTGTCATATTAAGTACCAAAACTTGTACTGTCATATTAAGTACCAATACTTGTACTGTCATATTAAGTACCAATACTTACTGTCATATAAAGTACCAATACTTGTACTGCCATATTAAGTACCAATACTGATACTGCCATATTAAGTACCAATACTTGTACATGTACTGTCATATTAAGTACCAATACTGATACTGCCATATTAAGTACCAATACTTGTAATGCCATATTAAGTACCAATACTTGTACTGCCATATTAAGTACCAATACTTGTACTGCCATATTAAGTACCAGTACTTGTACTGCCATATTAATTACCAGTACTTGTACTGCCATATTAACTACCAATACCTGTAATGCCATATTAACTACCAATACTTGTACTGCCATATTAACTACCAATACTTGTACTGCAATATTAAGTACCAATGCTGGTACTGTCATATTAAGTACCAAAACTTGTACTGTCATATTAAGTACCAATACTTACTGCCATATTAAGTACCAATACTTGTACTGCCATATTAAGTACCAATACTGGTACTGCCATATTAAGTACCAATACTGGTACTGCCGTATGGTCTCAGCATCAGCACAAAATCAGTTCACATTTTTCTAAATCTTGTTTATGGTTATTGAGGCATAATCTTAATATCAGAAAACAAGAATTTGTCATAATGGTAAAAAAAAATATTAAGCATACTGCATCACAAACATATACAAAATTGAACTCATAATTTATTTAAAATGACTTAATTTAACATTCACAAAGAATATTTCATCAATTTTATTTTGTTCAAAGTGAAACAAATCTGTACACCAGAAATGGAGTATGAAAAATGTACGCAAATATTCCTAAAATGCAATGATTGCCAGAGTCATATTTCATAAATGTATGTAATGACTCTGGCTCTAGAATGCTTTGATTACTAGAGTCACATTTCATACATTCAGATAGTACAAGCTGGCTAATTTCACATTTCTTAAATTCAGATAGTACAATCTGGCTAATTTCACATTTCATGCATTCAGATAGTACAAGCTGGCAAATTTCCCATTTCATACATTCAGATAGCACAATCTGGCTAATTTCCCATTTCATGCATTCAGAAAGTACAAGCTGGCAAATTTCACATTTCATACTTTCAGATAGTACAAGCTGACAACTAGTGTATGCATCACTTTACAGATATGCTGTCCCATAAAAGAAAACATTTAAGGACAAAATGTTTCCCACAATTCCAACTGACTGCATCGTCTCTGTTCAAGTTTCTGGTGAGAGTTTGGTGTTGTGTGTGTTACCTGACATCTCCCACACCTTCCAGGTAAGAATCAACCTCATCAACGTCATTCGTTTTTCCTATTTTATCTTCCAGACTTTGGATAAGATTTTGTTTATTCTTCCTTTCCCTAGAAGCCAGTTTACTCCTAAAGTCGTATTCAAATAATTCCGGTTCTTTTTTGATGATTTCAACGTAGGCATCACAAAACTTTCTGACGTCTGCAACAGAGAGTTCAAATGGTCGTGTTTTGGGGTCGATCCCTGATAACTCTATCATGTCAAGGCATAAGTCCTCTCGCTCCAATGGGAAAAATGTACTGAAACAGAAACACTGAGAGTTATTTCATGCAGGAAACATCAAAGAAACATGATGACTGTTCTGATTCAAAATAATCAGTTATGGGAAAGTTATTCAAACATTAATTAAAAATTAATATTTATCTAAATCTAACAGAAATTTAAATAAAGGTTTTGCACATTATTTCATTGCTGAAATTGTAAAGTAATTAAGCATAGAATACATTTAATAGTTTACATTGCAAAATTAGTTTTAACATTCAGAGCTTCAAAGAATTTTAAGTGCAACATTCATTCAGTAAAAGCACACTAAAAAGTTAACTAAAGTACATAAAAAAATTGAGTTTTTTAATTATTTAGTTGTGACTGAATGAAAGTTTTCCAAAAATTTTCAAATTGATGATGAACATTATTTCTGTTGCCAATTTAACTTTAACTCTGACATTTTTTATTGAAATTATATTTAAATAAGATAATAAGACACAGAGGTGTTTTCTGTTAATGTAAAAGACAATGGCTGAAAATTTCCTGCACACACTCACATTGAAGTGGAATATTAATTTTCAACTAAAAGTAAGAACCATAACAACTCTCCATGCTTTTAACATGTGTATTTCTTTCCCACTTTATCAGTTTCTGAACTTAACCCTTTACAGTCCAATGCGCTTCAACCTTTTCTACTCCCTGCTTCTACTCCCTGCGACCAAGCAAGGGGAGATAACCCTTTCTTAAATCAATGTTCTATCCTAAATAATTCATAAAAAATAAACTATTTGTAGGAAAATGAAGGTAAAAATCACTATGTACAAACAAATTGACACACTTTATATCCATTAGTCTTTAAGGTGTATAATACAAATAATGTTCACATAAAAAATTCCAGAAAACCCCACAAAAAATTTTTAACACATTTTTCCATGTAATTAGATAGATCTCTTATCCATTTTCAAGTCTATTACAACTCTGCTAAAGCAGGCATTATTAGCAGGCACCCTTGCACAAGTATGAGTCAACCATAGGCATGTTGTGAATGCCAACATTATGTTTTTATTTAAAAAAAACTTCTTTATTTCAATGGAGAAAACTGGCTGCAAGTAAATTCTTTTTTGTAGCACATTGTACTAGTTGTAGTGCAAACAAAGTTCGTTTTTTGTAGTAATTGTCTGGTATGACTAAGAAAAGTAATCAGATGAAATAGCATCATCAGGAAAATTTTAATTATATCTAGGGCCTAATTGTTTGATAAATGGGGAAAAAAATTATTGCGGAAAAATTAATCGACCACTATTGATCTGATTATGGTCTATAGAACCATTTCCATCCATGTAGTGTCACTATTTCTATCATTTTTTATCATTGTTTTTATAACTACATGTATCACTAGTGTTATTTAAATTAAAATCAATAATCTTATTAATCACTGCTATATTGATTGAATAAGGAAGCCCCATTACGCCTAAGTTCCTTCAATATTTTGTCCATTGCACTAAAATCCCCATTTAAAAAACGACACTTTTCAAAAAATTGTAAAAAATGAGTCCTTTGGTACACCACCTTCAAACTAGTATCAAAATAAACATCGAAAACAAGGCTCTCTTCCGGTAAAGTTAAAGTCAGTAATGTGCGACAGATATGCGCGGTGCTACGCAACAAAGTAAACAACCTTGATGCTGGCGGGTTTGGTGTTATTGGACTGCACGCTTAAGAAAAAAAAACGCGCATTTCGGGCGCATCAGACTGTAAAGGGTTAAGCTAAATAATCTCTGAATACAATTTAAAATTAACTTGAAAAAGTTATTCCAAACTCCGAGTGTCTTGACACATGTTTTGATAAGCCAAAAGTTATTATTGGGTCCTGCTTTTGGGTAGAAGTTGTCTGTTTTCAGAGGTTACCTCACAGCTTTTGAACAATATTTGTTTGGCATATTAAAGAGATGGCGGTTAACTTTTTCAACTACTCTGAATGGTTGATTGATCAATGGTTTGATCTTTGGAACAAAATGGACCACACCAACATCCACTTCTGGAGGAGGTACAAATGCTCTGCCTGAAATGATATCAGAGGTTGAATTATTTCATACTTAGAAAAATAGATCTACCATGTAACAAGCAAATAATGTTTTTAAAAAATCATTATAGAATACAAATTTTCGGTACCTCTCTTCTCTCTTATATGAAACTTACCAGGTATTGAAAATTTTAATTTGACATCACATAGGTATTGGCACATAACAGACAACCGACATCTGTATTCTGATTTTGGAGGGGCAACAATTCTCTCTGCAACCTGAAAAAAACCAGGCAGTTGTAAAATAACCAACAAACTTCTTTGTTTTGTAAAACAATCCTGATGAAACTCTTATTTAACAAACATGTTTTTTTTGGATTAGCAAGCAAATATTAAACATCACTTTAATGTTTTTAATAGACTAGGAGATATAACTTTTATTAAAAATCAATATATTTTCTAAAGAATATTTTAAATACAATCTGATAAATGTTTCTTCTCCGTACTTCTTTCTGAAAAGTTAAAGTCAAAGGGACTCGCCCTCGCGTCCATGCTGATGATCTGGTAGATACACTGTCTAGCCACCGTATAATCAAAGGGGTTGAGACACTGAAAGGGAGGTTGCCAATAATGTGAACTTGTGGTGGTGAACTTTCCCACTGTGTCTGGCAGTCAAGGGGGATAAGACTTTGGAGGTCGGTGGAAAGAATGTCTCCATGAATTACTTCCAGTCTTTGTTTGCTAGCCTCAGCCAGTACCTAAGATTGTGATAATGCAAAGATTTAAAATTAGTAGATTAATACAAAAATGGATTTTACATTTCTGGGCTCTTCATAATAAAATTTTACCACTAATTTAATACATTGCAGGGGTAGAAAACCACTGTATCTTAGATGTAGATGGGTAAATATGAGTTGCTTCTAATGATACACTTCCATATTAAGTTGTGCCAATCACTGAATTTCAAACCAATGGATTATGCTGAATCTCCACTATGTTTCATAAAAATATCATAGAAAATAAAATAAAAAACACACATTATTAATAGGATTGAAAATAATACATTTAACCTCATCTTATCATTTACAGATGCTTTCCATACAGAAGATTATTGCGTCCTATGCCTTTCCATGGTTTATGTCTAGTGTTGCATTTTTATTAGAGTTTTAAATGTTGATATGTGAGTGTTGGTTTTCCTGGTTTGATCAGGCAACACATTTCAGGTTCATATAAATTTTAAGGAGTTTATCATACAACTTAATCTTTAAGCTCTAAATTATTTTTCAAACTAAATCATTGAAATTCAAATTTTAAAAGCTCATCATTGCAGTCACCTGTCTGATGCTAGTAGCAGTGTTACCATTTTCTTATAACGGGTGCTTGAAAATTTATATTTATATCATAGTGTTCAGTGGTAATATCAATTTTATTCCATTAAGGCTACTCTTTTAAGTAAAAATTATTTTAACACAGTTTAAGACTTAGCCTTAAAATATGATAAAGATGGTAATAGATCGTCTGATTTCCAAGGGGAATCATTCATCTAGATCAGGGGTCTCCAAACCTTTCTGCCGGAGGGCCACATTAACTGTCAAACAGCAGTTTGGGGGCCAACTACACACAGTTTTGTGGTAAACTATAGGTAAAAATAGTATCTTTTTGCAGATTAAAAGGTCTCCAGGGGCTGGATGAGAGGGCCTCGCGGGCCGCATTTGGCCAGCGGGCCGTAGTTTGGAGACCCCTGATCTAGATCAGTGGTTCCCAAAGTGGTCCCTACGGAGTACGGACCCCCAGTACCATTCAGGGGGTCCGTGGAAAATTAAATTTGATTTGGGGGTCCCTGAACAACTTCAGGGGGTCCGTGCAAGGTTTCATATAAAATAATAAAATTGTGATCCACTTTAATTATATGTAAATTAAAATTAAAAACAATAAATGAAATCGTATCTAAATGTTTTTTTCTACTAATTAAAGTCATGGAATTCAATTTTGTTTTACCTAGAAAAGCAAGTAGAACTACGGTAATTTCCACAACTGTAACCAATTAAAATATTTGGTTTATTTATATTTTAAAAGGTCAAGTATGATGCGTGAGAAATGCGGAATTCCTATAAGTAGTTCCGAAAAATAAAATTTCTCAACGTGAATCAACGAGGGTTGCAAGATCAATTAATTTTCGATGTGCCTGGAAATTACATATATATTTATCTAAATTGTATCCTATCATCAAATATTTTTTTCAAAAGGGCTTTACTGCAGCATTCCATTGAAAAAGTTAATAATTATTAACATTGGTTTGTTACAACAGATAAGATAATTGGTGAGCCGAAGAAAAAATGCTGACTATACTGTGTTGTTGAATGTTTGAAGTATGGCTAAGTGATGTTTGGAAACAGATACAAAAGGTGAACCGTTATTTACTGAATTAAATTTTTGTTCCTGAAATTAAAGCAATACCCTTGACTTTTTGGCATACTTAAAACAAGCTGAACGGAATGTATTTTTAGGACATTGTGCCATTCGACATCATTTATTCCCCACAAATTTTAGTGAAAGTTTGCATGGATCACTAGAGTATGTCATTAGAGTATAAAATCAAAAGAAACTCCTGCAATGAGAGATTATTTGCTAAACATTGTTTGGAAAATGAAGAAAACTATAATAATTGTTTACTTATTCGGACAGAAGTACATTGGTTATCAAAAAGTCCATGTTTAAATCAATTTTATGCTCTCTTTGATTCAGTGTTGGAATTCCTGGAAAGCAAAGACAATGATATGCGACACAATTACATGTAACGCAACAAATAACATATCCTTTATGAATGAATTATTTGCCAAATTTAACGAAACTATTTGAAACTACAAGGTAACCAATTAAATTTAATCAAAACTAAAAGCGTAATATCTGCGTTTGTTGCAAACCTATTTCTGTACAAACAAAACTTGGGAAGAGGAGAATGTTCTCCATTTCCAAATCTGGTGGGAAAATGGTAAGTACTTTTATTCACCTGAAATTCTGATGGTCGAAAAACAATCTTGTGTAAATAAAAAAACCTGTAAAATTTCATGTTTTACAAGAATTAAAGACATACATGTAATGCTACCTTCATTTATCAGCAGTGAACTCACTAAATATCACACTAGCAATAGGGTTCCTCAGCAGAATTATTAGCAGTATTATTAAGTTAATCACATGCCTGTGTTGTATTTATTTTGGTTATGCAAGTGGTTCCTAAACTTTTATGATTTATTTATTATTAGGTACAAAGCTTTTTATTCTTTTCTGGTATACTTCAAAATAGTGAATACATAGAAACAAAAAGAAGTAAAGTATTGCTTGAAAATAAATAAAAGTGTTTTTTAATCTGAGAAATTAAAAGTGCATACACTGTACTTCATAAACCATCATTTGGTAATACAAACAGCTCAAGTGAGTTATTGTTGTCACATGTAGTATTGTGTGTGCCCCTGTGACTGTAACACAGAGCAAGGCTTTGACAAGAAAAAGTGTCACCCAGGCTTATTCAGAAAACAACCTTATTCAATAGACAGAAAAAAGGACACCTTATAAAACTACCGCACATACTCATCTATAAGTCAAATGGCTAAGTTTTTGACCATCATTTATGAAATATGCCATGTCCTGTAAATAAGTTGAGAGTAAAACTTGGGCTTTGAAATTCTGTGTATTTTAAATTTTGTTAGATTTTACCTAGATGCAGATCCTGGAACAATTAAATAGTTACAATCCCTACCTAATTTAAAAAACATAAGCTATCAATTTGGTTATTTTAATAAACTGTTTTAGACATGCAGGTACTAAGCAGGAAAACTGTAAAACCGTCTGTTATCGATAGTAAGTTATCTTTCCTACTATCTATCCCACTGTTAGAGGAGTTCAGCTCATTATTTCATTTTTATCTTTAATTCTATTCATTGCTAAGGCATAGTACGAGAGTTAACCCAAAGTGTGGTTGATGATATCAAAACGTCTGAGATGTGAACAATGGTCACGGCCATGAGTGTTACTATTTCTCTTACAAGACTCATTTGATAGATGTAGGAAAGATACCTTATGGTTAACCAGTCCTTAAATTCACATACGATCTAACAGTGACAGTATTCTTGCTAAGTACGTGCACATCAAGGAATTCAACTTAAAATTACCATATTGATTTCAAATCTGATGTTTTTAAAACTTTATTGCATTGGGAAAGGGATAAGGCAAGTATAGCCCAAAACCCATTTTTGAACAGGAAAAGTAGGGGGTCGATTTGTGTGCAGCAAAATACAGTAATTCTGAAAGTCGAAAATTTAAAATCCCATATTATCATTACTGTTTACTCTGTAAGTACTGTAAGTTCATGTGTAGTATTATTATTATTTTTTCATAATTTTTCATAAATCTGATGAGTTCACAGGCATAACACAAGAGGTAAAATGATGCTACTAATGGTGTGGTTAAATTTGTTACATTCTCTTGTGGGTTTTAAAAACTAAGGAAAAGTACTTGCTACTGCTCATACTAAAGGGGGGGTATAATTTGTCTCTTTTTAGAATGGTTAACCAATCCTCAAAAACAAACTGTCGAAACAACCTTTGTTATATGCCATTTTAATAATGTACTTAAAAATTGACAATTAATCCTCATTGTTTACTCTCTTGTTTGGCAATTTTTGTTTCCGTTCGCTGAGTTAACGGACAATGCGCAAGAGAGCTGAACATGAGAGGCGGTGACATCAAATGCATTTTGATGTCACGATTGGATGAAGCAAGGGAAAATTGATAAATTCTCTTGTAGGTTCTCAAAGCTTAAGGAAAAAATTTGGACAATCAACCCGTCTTCTTTTGATCGGTTAACTGGTCCTCAAAAACAAGTGGTCTTAACAACCTTTGTATATATACATCAGAACGTCTGTAAAATAATGTGTTAAAGGCACAAGGAGCAAAGCCAAAGAGTGATTTTTTTCATAAATTTACGTGCATAGTTTAATATAAGTATTTTTATAGTTTGTCTTACGGTGCATACATAATTAAGGCTAATCGAACAAATCATAATAAATATAGGTCTTAAAAATTAAAATTAATAAATGAGTGATATTTTCTTACCAATCATAAATTTAAAAAAAAATTAGTCACCTGTAAGCTTGGTAAAAATCTGCCGTCCTTTTCAATAACAATAACTTTATTGGCATTAGAGTTGAGTAGGGGCCTAGTTATGCCTCCAGGGCCTGGTCCAACTTCTATGACTATACAACCGTCCAATATTCCAGCAGATTTCACTATCTTTTTTGTCAAATTTAGATCAAGTAGAAAGTTCTGTGACAATTTCTTTCTAGCGCTAAGGCCATAAATGCGAATTATTTCTTGTATTGATGGCAGTGGTGGTAATCTTTGCATTATTTGAATGGAAAATTTGTATTTGATGACTGTCTCTCTTTCTAAATTAAAATCTTTTGGAACATGATCATGGCCTCAAAAAAATGTATTAGTTAGAAATAGTAATAGTATTAATATTGACAATACATTATTGAAATAAATGATATGATTATGATACACTAGAACCTGTACTGTACATTACATTACAGGGCAGAGTTCACTTCAGTGAATAGTGTGAGGTACTCAGGTTTAAAATTTCACTTACTATTAAAATGATATTATTATTAATTTAATTTGAGTAGGCCTGAGTGACTCATTCGGTGCCCCTTTTAATTTGAATAATAATAATAATGGATGTTGCTAGTGTTACGACTAAGGTTGTTAAGACCGCTCGTTTTTGAGGACCGGTTAACTGTTCAAAAAAAGACCGGTTAACCGCCAGTCCCTGTAAACCTTATGTTTTGAGAACCAACGAGATAATGTTTTTGCCTCAAGTCGTGTGGCATCATAGCCCGCTTCCCCCACTTGCGTTCCGCTCTTTTTCGCGATGCCCTCAATTCAGCTAATTTAAATTTAAAACAAAACCTTCCAAAGAATTAAGTGAACAGCGATGGTTTATAGTCAATTTTTAATTCAGTGTTTTTTTGTTTTTTTTGACGACTTGTGATTAATAACCATTCTAAATCAGAGGACTAGTTAAAACATGCATTAAAGTTCGCGAGGTATTTTTCCTTAGTTTAAAAAACCCACGCCGACGGGATGTGGAATTTACCTCTCAAGTGTGATGCCGGTCAAACCGCGAATTAAAAAATAATAATAATAATTTGAGGACCGATTAATCGCCCGGTATCTTTGCTACGTCTATCAAATGACTCTCGTAATATAGGTACTTCACTAAGAGGCGTGCGCCCTTCAATTTTTTGGATGCGGGAAACAGACTATAAACTGTGACTAGAGAATACTGATAAGTCACGGGGTCATATGCTTTTATAGCTTTCTTTGTCTTTATAAGAAACAGACTATAATTACATTGTTGTCTATTTTGATGTGGGAAACAGACTATAAAACAGTGACCAGAGAATACAGATAGGTCACGGGGTCATATGCTTTTATAGCTTTCTTTGTCTTTATAAGAAACAGACTATAATTACATAATTGTCTATTTTGTGAGCACATGAACTACTATCATTGCGATCTTGAATTTGTTAAAAAGTATTTAGTGTTTGTAGCTGAAATTCTTTGTTTTGAGAATAGGTAAGTTTATAATTATTTTCTTTTACTTATTATAAGTTTTGTCAAATTACTTTTTTCTTTCTTCATAAAGCATTTTCATTTAACTGATTGTCCCGTAATAGAAATAGTAACAGTGGTCAGTGGGCGACATTGACATCAAATGCGCACTGTGTGCTAGCTCTCGTACAGTGCCTCGACAACTAAGCAAATTAAATTTTTAAAAATCATTCCTTAGCCGTAGGCGAAGTAAACTAATAGTGACGACGTGTATATTATTTATATACCGGAATATGGAGAAAGTTATTTGAAGCGTAACACAAAAAAAACGAACTCCGGGTAATAAACTAATACGCCGTATTATACTTATTGAAGTTGCGGTTAACCTGTCCTGATTAAACGGGACCGATCCTGATCTGAGGACCGGTTAACTGTTAACAACCTTAGTTACGACTAGTCGTAACGTTAGCCAGGAAACTGATGCTATGACTAATCGTAGCAATAGACAATTCGACGGGATATTGCTAGTGCTACGACTAGTCTTAGCAGTAGACACTTTGAAAAAACTAAGTCGCTATAATAATATCTTAACAAATTCTTCTTAATATTTTATACACTAAAAAATACGATATTAATAGATCTGGGCTTATTTATGTGCTATGTGTGTATTAATTCTAAAATCTAAATTTAAAAAAAAAGATATTTAAACAATGTCTCCGCTTTTCAGAATAATTAGTACAAAAATTACAATTACCAGCACACTCATTGTGGTTTAAAAAAAAAGGACTTTAAAAAAAATTTAATGAATTTTTTTTTACCGGGATCGGGTTTAGAACCATGTATCGTTTTTAACATCAAACTATCGTCCATCCCACTATCACTATCACTTTACTTAGCCTTAGCGGAGCTCATGTCAGATTACGAATTTTTAAAAATTATAACTGTTTGTCATTAAATGGACACCAATCAAGCAAGTTTTTTAACCTTTAAAATTCATTAATCGGCCTAGTAATCATGGAATTTCATTATGAGAACTAATGTCACTAATTCACTAATACTAATGTTTAGTATTATTATTAGTAATATTAGTATTAGCATAATTAAAATACAGCTTTAGTGGTAATCCTGCAGTTTATGCATTATTATATGTTGTATTTCAGCTATTACAGCGCTAATTTGTAAGTCTTTTTAATTTCTAAGGCATTGTTTCGGTTCTATATAATAATACATAATCTGGTCACGATACATCCATTTTGTTTACCTAGCCAGATGTTTTTTAACTGGCTCGACCCCTGCTTAAATAAATTTACTGACTGAAAATGTTTTTTAAAAGGTATTTTTCATCTATTTTAATGTTCTTAGAAGATAAATAAATATTTTAAAGACAATTTCGTTTTTTATTTCATTACTAGATGTTTGATTCTTATTTTGTTTGTTTGTAATTGTAAGTGAGAAATTTCCATTTGGCATCTTACTGACAACTCGGCAAGTATAGTACTACATAAACTAAATGGATGTATCCCACTCCGATACGGGCAGAAACTGCAGGATTACCTAATTTTAATTAGGCTTTAAACTTTAATTCTTTGAGTAAGTTTCCTCTAACAGTTTTAGTTACTTCTTCCTGGTCCTGGATTAAAATCATCTGAAATGCAAATATTGGTTCATATTTTGATATACCCGTATTTAAATGACCTACTTTTTAAAACTTTTTTATTAGTATTAGTCTCAATTTTAGCTTTTCACTTTTACTTTAAAAAAAAATTTAAACAACGTCAATGTCACAATCACAAAGTCTTGAGTGCGATTTGAAGTAATGCGAATAGTAGGATAACTCTTATTTACTAGCAGGGATGTGTCGTTGCAGTCATTAGTTCCGTTTTGCGACCGATAATTAATTCTAAAAATAAAATATTTAAAGAATACTTATACAAATTTGGTCTTTAATTGGAATTATTAAAACTATTTTTGTTAATTATTAAAGTCTTAAATTAATCAAATTTTAAGAATTTAAGTCGTAAAACAAAATACTAATTGCCATAATAAAACACATTTCCTGTTAGATATGACGTCAAGTGATCCGCCAGCTTACAAAGTTTAATGTGAACTTAATTTAGGCCTATGTAATTATTAGTTTCTTCAAAACACAGACAACTGTGTCTATAAAGAACTTTATTTAGATCATGGCAGATTTTCTGAAATCAGCCTTAGGAGGCATAATTGGGAGCGGTGGTGGACAGAGTCGAGAAGCAAATGACTTTGTCGGTCAATTTGTTGAGCTTGGTAACCAAAAACTGCGAGTAAAACGTCTCATTGCGGAAGGTACCCATTCATTCTCATATCATTATTTGGCTAATGTTAATTATCTAGTTCATTTTATAATTATTTGTTAATGCTGGCTTTCTTGAACGGATTGTGGTAAACTATGTTTAATTGTTTATATGATATAGAGTGAGCTCCCTTTCTAACTTTCTGTGTATCAGTATAATTATAATAGTATAGTATGATGAGTATGTTGTACACTAATACTCGTTCGCACACTGGACTATTTATCGTTGTACCAGACAAGATGGTGGCCAATGCCAGTGACATTACTTCGATGTTGCTGTGTTGCCCAGTTACCGCCCCTCAAGGATTTTTTGGGAATTCTCAGTTGTCTCCCCTTACCACCCCAGACCCTGCAATTACTGAGTGATTTATGGCAATTATGGGTGGTAATCCCTTATTTCAGCACATTTTATATTTCAAGTCATCAAAAAAACATTTTTTCAAATTTACTTCATTAATAATTATTATGAAATCTATTTTAAAATTAAAACATTATTTTTTTACTATTTTACGATTTGTACGAAATAAAAATTTGTATATTTCACTATCTTCTGTGACTAACGGCGCCATTGTTGTTGTTGGAAGTCTGCTTTTAAAAACCTTTTTCTAAGTTAAAAACCCCTTTAAACTCAACAAAACACACGAAAACTAATTTTAAAGCATTAAATACTTTTTTTATTTCTGATTTAAGTGTTTAAATTAGTAAAAGTATGTTATTTTATTTATTTTGTTCTAAAAATTTAAAATGCGCTGAAATAAGGGATTACCATTATGGGTTTGTGTTCTTGCCCCGATAGTGACAACTATGGGAAACAAACATTGGGGAGGAGTTTGGGGAGGGTGCCCCCTCCCGAATATTATTTCCTGAAATAAAGACAATTAATCCATAAATTAAGACACTTAATACATTTTTTTAAATGAAAAATTGGGGAGGGTCTACCCTCCCATTTTTTACCTTTAACATTACCTCAAAATGCAGAACTATACGATATGCGGACTTGAAGATAGGGTTACTGCAAAATTGCCCAGGAAGAATTTAGATTAGTTACAGCGTTCTTTTGACCAGTGGCGTCGTGGTAGAAAGTTTTGTTAATTTTTGTGTAAAATTTTTCAAAATGAAATTTGAATTTTCCAAAATGGAAGGTATTTGGGTTAGGTTTATTTTTAGAATTTTTATTTGTGAATATAGGGTTAGGTTTAGTTTTAGAATTTTTATAGTTGAATTTTCCAAAATGGAAGGTTTTAGGGTTAGGTTTAGTTGTAGTGATTCAGATGCATCAACTGTGAGTACCATTTTTTTCCTCGTTTGCGCTATTTTTACAAAATCTGCCTTTTGCTAAAATAAACTTTTTTTTTATCTTCGGTTTTTCGCCAGTTTTTAAAATCACAGCGTCGCTTAAAAACCTGCAGATTTGAGAATCTCCACACCCCCCCCCCTGTAAAAACCAAAGTTTTTGAGTATAAATCCTTTATATTTGAGACATAACTAAAAGTATTGATTATGTTCAATATAATATGCACAGCGCGACTAGCATAAACATTTACAGATCGGGAGAATACTATAAAAGTATGTTCAATATAATACGCACTGCGCGACAGACTAGCATAAATATTTACAAGCTACACAGAGATAATAAAAATATTCATTAATTTAATTACAGTACATGCAATCGATGTGAAATTTTAATACATAATTTTTATTGTCGCCACGAGTCTGCCTGCAAAATTTCTGCTCAATATGATACTGGGAATTAGGTTAAAAAATCGATCCTAAGTTTTTTCGGTAAGTAAACAACCAGACGCCACGAGTTAATATAAAGGATTTAAAAATTCGGCGCCGGAGATCCAAGTGTGTAAAACTATTAATAAATTGGTACTATCAAAATATATTTGTAACTCTTTTCCTGTATAAAGCTTTGGAAGACATATTGGCCTACATTTTACTAGGTTTCTTTTGTATTTTTAATCAACCAGTATTTTGGAATACAAAGGTCAATATATGGCATCTTTGACTCAAATTTTTTTGTTGAAATCTAAATTTCTCCATCTATCATATTAAAATTCCATAATTCTGTGCTAATTTTCATTGACCTAGCATGTGTCCGTCATTCCTTTTTTCATTTTGAGTGACATGACCCCTCTTTACATAACTGACACCGCCCCTTTTTTAATGGCGGAAGACCCCAATACTTATAAAATATTCAATTATTTTGCCTTTTGACATTAAAATATTTGATAATTGAACTTTTAACATGATCTAATATTGAATTACAGTCGAACCCACTTATCTCGACCTCGGTTATCTCGCCAACCCTATTAACCCTACCAACTCGAGTTATCGAATATTAGGTAATTTATTTAATTCTTATATAACGAGTTACCGCTTTCTAGGTATTTGGGTCAGGATGTGGAAAACCCTAGGGAAGTTCTTAAAATAGCTAACCAATCGGCATGTAACCTAAATAAAAGTCATTGCAAATAGCTGCCCTCATGTTTTAAATTTATTTGTGTGTTTTTATGTGAAATGTTTTTGAAAATTCAATGTAAGACGAGTGTCTGATGAACCAAGCACTTGACAGGAAAGTGGAACTTGGTTTATGTGTTTTATTCTTTTGATTTTTTCAATATCTAAGTCATAATTTTATCAAGAATACGTTTCTAGGTCAAGTAACATGCAATATTAGAGCTTATCATAGTAGTGTTGTGTGTATGACATGTGTAGTGAATGTAGAAAAACATTCCAGATACAACAAGCGAAATCCTTGAATGTCTTATACAGAAAATCCATGAATTGTGAAAAAATATTTTTTCTGCTTAGTGGATCAGCGCACAAAGGTACACACTTGGCACTAAATGAAAGCTAAACAAATTTTCTACAATTTCTCAGAGTTTTATTCCATTCCAAACACTACGTAAGTAATTTTTGTTTACAAGATAAATCCGCAAAATGTATCACAGAAGATACATATAGTAAATTCACAAGTGAGATTCAGATAAACGGGCAAAAACTCGAAGAAGTCCCCACCTTCAAATATCTAGGGGCCATAATATCCGACGAAGGCTCAAAGCCAGAAATTCTTGCCAGAGTAGCCCAAACAATGGCAGCATTGAGTAAATTAAAGCATGTCTGGCAAAGTAAGAAGCTCTCCTTGAGATCAAAAATCCGGCTAATGCGCTCTCTGACGATGTCGGTCTTTTTGTATGGTTGTGAGGCTTGGACTCTCACTGCAGACCTCCAAAGAAGAATCAATGTGCTAGAGATGAGATGTTTCAGAAAGATATTGAACATCCCCTACACAGCGCACATCACAAACGAAGCGGTCCGCAACACAATAAGTACTGTCATTGGCCCCTACGAGGACCTATTCACATCAATTAAAAAGAGGAAATTACGATGGTATGGACAAGTGACAAGAAATGGAGGTCTCGCAAAAACTATATTGCAAGGCACAGTCCAGGGAGGAAGGAAAAGAGGCAGACAAAAGAAAAGATGGGAGGACGATATCAAAGAGTGGACCAGCCTGTCATTCAGCGACTCTCAAAGGGCAGCACAGGACCGTGACAAATGGCGTGTGTTAGTGAGCAGTTCAGGATGGTGCCCCAACGACCCAACAACGGGTTAAGGGATAGTTCAAGTTCAATTTTTGTTTACAGTATGTTCGTTTTTTCTCTTTAATGCGAGGGAACCCAGGTATAGGGGAGAGTTAGGCGGGGGGCTTCAGGGCCTGTAAGATTAAGTCGACGTTTTTGAAGTGAAACCACCAAATTCTCTCTTTGTCTTAGCATTTTCTCATCCGTAATGTCGATTCTTTTATGTCGCCGAAACCTAATATCTCAAGCACAAAAGAGGGCCAAATTTGCCACATAACGTTGGTTATCTCGATTATCAATTTTTGTCAAGTCAGTTTGTTTTTGCGGACCGGTTAATCGTTAAAAAAAAAGCCAGTTTTACTGTCCGGTCCGTATTTGCCCTTAATTTTTTAGAACCAACAAGGGGAAGGCATCAAATTTCCGAGGTCTGCTGGTGACGTCACAGCCCGCTTGCGTTCAGCTCTCAGCGCTGTGTTACTTCTGGTACTTTGCTTCGCTTACTATGCTAATACATTTTTTAAATTAAAAATTGTTCACTAGCGAACTCCACTAACAGTGATGATGTGTAATTTTATATTATTTATAAATCGGAATATTATTATTAAGAAAACGCTTTGATGTCACGGTCGCTCGCGTGTTGGCTCTGGTATTCTGCCGTAACACAACAAAAAATTAACTCCGGGTATTAAGCTAATATACCGACTAAATGAAGTTACGGTTAACAGTTAACAACCTTAATATAACGTATGAACAGTTTGTGCACATATGCCTTTTGTTGTTAGCAAACATATATGTACATTTTTATAGCATGCCGATCACTTCATCAAACAAATAACGGCAACACTGTTGTGTAAAAAAAACCTCCAAAAACACGTGCATGTACATTCTCATTTATTAAAGCACATCATGTACATAAAGAAATTTCAAGCACATGTTAATATTTTGCCGCCATATTGGTTTTCGTTTATCTCGATCATCGGTTATCTCGACGCTTTTTGGCAAACCCCTAGGCCGTCGACATAACCGGGTTCTACTGTACTTCAATAATAAACTTAATTTATACGGCTCAACTCTGCAGAGTTGATATTATAAAATTCCATAATGAACCGTGTGCATTGTTGTCCTTGGCAACGATTACCATTCACTCAACCTTGTTTTGACTCCTAATACTACTATGGCTTCAATAGTTGCATTCATTAGTTGTGGTTGTGTGCAAAAACTATTTAACCAGTGGTCAGGGTTAAATTAATTAGTCATGAGCCAAAGTTGAAGGTTCAAAAGTAGTTCCTAAAATATTTGTACATTTTTATAGAGGACAGTTTGCTTTGTCATATGTAGGTCATGATAGATGTGTGTACTAGAACTTTTAAACACAACAGAAACTTTGTTTAAAAACAAATGATAATTATGTTTATACAAAGTTAAATGAGTTATTAATAAAGGAATATTTTAAAAACAAAATAAAGAAATAATAATTTTATTTAGAGCATTGATCCTGAAAATAAAATCATTATTAAAATGACATATGAAGTGCGTGACGCGAACAGTGGAATTGAGGTCACAAAATGTGGAGGTAAAATGCGTTGGGGATTGGGACGATTTGAACCACACTTAAAAAACTCATAACTTTATAACTACAAATCCTAAAAAAAATAATTTTGGTCTATTTAACTATGCCATCGCTTATTTATTATTTTTAAGTTCGTTTTTTTAGGAAAGTGCCTACTATTATTTTTCAAGCAACAAGTTGTACACTGGTGAATTTTCTGTGTCTCTTTGAACATCGCTAAGCTACTAATGTCTCAATCACTTTGTATGTTAGTTAACAGAAGCTATTTGGACTAAAATAGAAAAAAATTATCATACTAATTGTTTTGGGAAAATCATTGATTTCATCACTGTAACCTTTTTCCATAAGTGGTAGACCTTTCCTATTTTCACCTTCCATCGGCACCGTAAAGAAATAAAGGCCAATTTTTTTCCAGTGTGATAGATTTCCAATAAGAATGTTGTTGAGTCTTCTCTTCCATGAGGGTCATCCACCGATCATCGTCGGCGTCTGCAAATCCTCCAAGGGCATAGGCCACCTATGAGGGACCTTCAGGCATCCCTATCCTGGGCCAGCCTCTCCAGGATCTTCCAGGACGGCCTCTTTTTCACTTTCCCTGGGGTTCCATTTCAGGGCTTGCCTTGTTGTAGTGGAGACAGGTTTTCTTAGTGTATGACCAATCCACCGCTTCTGAAGAATCTCTTCCTCAATTGGCTTCTGCTTTGTCCACTGCCACAGTTCCCATTTGCTGATTGTGTCCGGCCAGTGAATTCTGAGAATCCTTCTTAAACTGTTGTTGATAAAGGACTGGATTTTGGTCAAGTTTACAGCCATTTTTCTCAAGGTCTTGGCTCCATATAGCAGCACAGGCTTCACCATGGCGTTAAAGATCCTTTTTTTTAACTTGCTGCTTAGGTTTCTGGATACCCAAACATTCTTGAGTTGTTGAAAGGCTGCTCTTGCCTTCCCGATCCTTATTTTGATATCAGCATCTGTTCCACCTTGTTTATCTACCATGCTGCCAAGGTAAACAAAACTGTCCACTTCCTCGAGTGCTTCTCCTTCAAGCATGATGGGTGATGTGCTGGTAGCATTAACCTTGAGGACTTTACTCTTCCCTTTGCATATACAGTCGAACCCACTTACCTCCAGCTCGGTTAGGTCGACCACCCTATTATGTCGACGTTTTTTATTGGAACCGCCAAATTCTCTCTTTGCCTTAGCATTTTTTCATCGGCTAATTCGATTTTTCTAAGTCGCCGAAACCTAGTACTTCGAGCACAAAAGAGGGCCAAATTTGCAACTTAACTTGGTTAGCTCGATTTTCGTCGGTTGAAAATAAAGGTTTGTATCGAGAATCGACGGTGGTTTTTATATAATTAAATAAAAAAATTAATAAATTATTATTCTTTTAAAAGTTTGTTGTTGTTGCTTTGTTACCAGTAAGATACGTGACTGTGACACTAACACGCGCGTGACGATGAAATGAAATCATTTCTGATTAACACAGTACACACAGCCCACAGCGTGCTGTGATCAACGGTCAAGGCCACAATAGTTTTACTTATATTACAAGTTTGATTGACTGAGGAAATTCGAGAACGTTCTGATAGTTAAGTAACAGATATCCTGCACGTCAAAAGCATTAAACTTAAAATAACCATATTGATTTGTTAATTTGTATTTTAAATTCGCTGATACGACGGCAAACGCGACTGTGACACGGCGAAGCGTAAACTTTGACCTTTTAGCGCATGCGCAGACAATTATAAACTGGTAACTTATTTTTCATTAAATAAATGGAATCGAAACATGACAGAGACGTAATCAAAGTCCTTTACTTCGGCATAAATATATATACATCAAAAGCATTAAACTTAAAATAACCATATTGATTTGTTTATTTGTATTTTAAATTCGCTGATGCGACTGTGACACGGCGAAGCGTAAACTTTGACCTTTTAGCGCATGCGCAGACAATTATAAACTGGTACCTTATTTTTCATTAAATAAATGGAATCGAAACATGACAGAGACGTAATCAAAGTCCTTTACTTCGGCATAAATATATATACATCAAAAGCATTAAACTTAAAATAACCATATTGATTTGTTTATTTGTATTTTAAATTCGCTGATGCGACTGTGACACGGCGAAGCGTAAACTTTAACCTTTTAGCGCATGCGCAGACAATTATAAACTGGTAACTTATTTTTCATTAAATAAATGGAATCGAAACATGACAGAGACGTAATCAAATTCCTTTACTTCGGTATAAATATATATACATGTGTATATATATGTATATATATATATAAATTCCCGATTAGTCATAACTTTTCCGGACTTTCAAGGCCGAGAATTTATTTTTAAGAATTCCCGACTTTTTCCCGTTTTCCTGAGCGGGAACCATGGTTATATTTAAATTTTAAACGGTCCTTAAAAACGAACGGTCATTACAACCTTAGACTTAAGAAAGAGTGAAGAAATATTAGGGTTCCGATACGATTCCGATAAATCATCCCATCACTAATTAACGCTAACTAATTAATCATGTACATAAAGAAATTTCAAGCACATGTTAATATTTTGCCGCCATATTGGTTTTCGTTTTAACTCGATATCGGTTATGTCGACGCCATTTTTCATACCCCAACGCCGTCGACTTAAGCGGTTTCGACTGCATTGAGACTCATGCTAGCAGAAGTGGCTGCAACAGTGTTTGTTTTCTCCTGCATCTGTTGTTGGGTATGTGAAAGAAGGGCAAGATCATCAGCAAAGTCAAGATCATCAAGGTGATCCCACAAGGTCCATTGGATGCCATTTCTTTTTTGCTATGTTGATGTTTTCATCACCCAGTCAATGACTAACAAGAACAAGAAGGGTGACAGTAAACAACCTTGTCTCACACTAGACTTCACCTGGAAAGCATCTGTCACCTGCTGACCATGGACAACTCAGCAGCTCATCCCTTCATACGTGTTTCTGATTATATTAGTAATCTTCTGCTGCAGCCCATAATGCCTTAGCAATCTCCACAGGGTTTGCCTGTCCACACTGTCAAAAGGCTTTTCCATGGTCAACAAAGTTGACATAGAGAGGCGAGTTCCACTCTAGTGACTGCTCCAGAATAATGCACAGTGTTGCTATCTGATCAGTGCAGGATCTGTTGGTGCGAAAGCCTGCTTGTTGGTCATTCAGCAGAGGGTCTACAGTGTTTTTCATTCTGTTAAGTAATACGCGGTTGAAAACCTTTCCTGGGATGGACAGCAAGGTGATCCCTCTGTAGTTGGAGCAGGAGCTTTAAATCCCCCTTCTTTGGGATCTTGATAAGGTATCCCTCTTTCCAATCGGAAGGAGCTTGCTCCTCTTCCCATATCTACATGAACAGAGGGTGTAGCATTTCCACACTGGTTTCCAAGTCTGCCTTCAGTGCCTCTGCTGGGATGCCATCTGGTACTGCAGCCTTTCCATTTCTGAGTTGTTTAATGGCCCTGCTAATCTCTTCTTTGGTAGGGAATATTGCAGTCAATTAACAGATCATTGAAAGCTTGTTGAATATCTGGTGGATTCCTTGGATCTGGCCTGTTTAAGAGCTCTTCAAAGTGCTCTTCCATCTCCCTCTCTGTTGCTCTTCATTTGGTATGGTGTTGCCCTCTTTATCCTTCACCAGTCTCTCTGACTTGTTAAATTTCCCAGACAGCGTCTTAATGGTAGCATACAATTCTCTTATACTCCCCTGGTGAGCTGCATCTTCTGCTTCTTTAGCAAGTGTGTCAACAAAATTCTTTTTGTCCCTCTTAATGCTTTTCTTTACTTTCTTATTTGCATCTGAATATTCTTTCTGGGACTTTTTCTGCGCTCATGTATGGCTGTTGTTCACTTCTGCTTTCTTTCTTTTCATTTCTTATATTATCCTCAGTGTATCTTAAGCTATTGGTCGCGGAAAGCTTTGATTATTTACTCATGTCTACATTGGAGGTTCAAAATAATTAGTTCCTTATTATTATACTTAAAATTTATTGTATAATTTATCATTTAGTGCAGCGGTTCCCAACCTGTGGGTTGCGACCTCCAAGTTGGGGGTCGCAACAGGTTTTTTGGGGGTCGCCAACTGTCGACTAAAATATTCACTATAATGCAATAATAATATTTTGTAAAAAAATTATTGAAAATGACTTAATTAAATTTCATGGGGGTCGCGGGTCACATGTCTTTTATAAGATGGGGTCGCCACCCAAAAAAGGTTGGGAACCACTGACTTAGTGGTTTTGTTACATTTAGCTGAAATTTAAACATCTTTCTACATTTAATTTCAATGAAATATTTTTCATTGCTAAGTATTTCTATAGTAATTCCTTTTTCAAAGGCCTTGTACTAACACATGTAAATTTGCTCCAACATTTTTTGTTTTCATATGTTCATTTTATTCTAAGAAAAGCACTTTCTCAACTTGCAATAGAGGATTATATTTTGTTTTTTTGTACTTGAGTGAAAATATCTAATTTCTAACCAGCTACATGTATTTAAGTGTAAACGTTGTTTGATAAATGAGACATGCGTAACTTAGCATAGGTATTAGTTAATGTAAGAGAGAAAAAAAGGAAGATAAATCTTGGAGCCTTAAATTTTCCAGTAATGAGAAGTTAGGTTTATAAGTTGAGTTCATGCTTCTTATGCAGTTCTACTTATAAGTATATAAGATGTCAAACCTTAAGTATTAATACTAATCTAAAGTTTATTTAATGATTTAATGTCTTTTGAAAGAACAATATGACTTCACTGATGTGTTCAATCATGATTGATGTTCTTGCTTTTGCCCCCTCTCTCTCCTGTTGAACCCAGCCTAACTGGAAGCAACATCTAGCCAGCCAAGCAAATATTGAATTATTGATTGGTTTGATGCTAGCACACAGCTAAGAACAAGCACTGGCCAACATGAGAAAGGGAGCTCAGAATTCTTGGTGTTTTTCAGGGGGCTGCATTCAGCCAGTCCACATTCCTGCCACCATATGTGTGTTATGTGGAGTAGTAGTAGTAATAGGGGGAAGCTGATTACAAATTCACAATTCAATTTTTAAGTTTTCCCCCCTTCTGTGTGTTGGTGAATGAAGCAATTACTGTTGATATATTAGAGTGTTAGTAATTTCAAATTACGATTCTTCTTCCTGGTAGAATAATTAAGGAATACCCATTATTAGATTATAATTTTCATGTCAATCCTTTATTAAACTGATTTTTGTGTGGCTTTTTTATTCCTTCATTTGTCATACAGGTCATTACTTCAAACAAATTCTGATTGGGGAATTATTATTGAAATATAAAGAAAATTGTGTAGATTTGAAAAACACTGCTTAAATTTGGATGTTGCCTCTCGTGTGCTGCCAAAACCCAAGCTGTTTATTTGTTGAAAAGTGAGTTCATTTATGTCATACTAATGTCATTTCAGGGGGATTTGCCTTTGTTTTCGTTGCACAAGATGCCAGTAATGGAAAAGAGTATGCTTTAAAGGTAACAGTTTTATATTTACTGACTAACTAATTTAATCGATTGTCCCTGGAAAAATTGTCATATTTTAAAAATCTCATTATCTTAAAATTTAAAAATTGGCAAAGGCAAATGATGCCTCTGCATGTGAAAATTTGAATTTAAAAATAAACGTAAAATGAATTCAAACTTTTTGTTTTTGATTTATTAAAAGTTTTTATTTGACAACTACTCATAATCTTTAATAAATTACGCTTAGAAAAAGAGAGAGAAAAAACAGTGTACACAGAATTATAACATCCATCAGATTTTTAAAAAAATCAATATAAAGAGGATTATCAATTTTAATTATTATGTCGATTTGCATTTGTTTGGTATGGGAAGAAAATAAAGCCTGATGGGTCTTTAGTCTTCATTGTTCATGATAATAAATAATGGTCTGTTAACTATTGATTCAAGAGGGCAAATTTTTTCAATATACAAATTTATCTTTTGAATTCTCTGTTTTTAATACATTTTAATATTTTATTATAGAGACTTCTAGCAAATGATGAAGAAAAAAATAAAGCTGTTTTAGAAGAAATTAAATACCTGGTAAGTTAAGGCTTTTGTGAACTATTAAAATTGCTTAAGTGAATGAACATTGTAAAATGAAATATGAAAAAATACTGAGAGAGGAATGTATTTGCGTTAACAAGATTATGATCTATTACAGAAAAAACTCTCAGGTCATCCAAATATTATCAATTTCATCTCAGCAGCAGCAATCAGTAATGAACAATCTGACCATGGACAGTCAGAATACCTTCTATTAACAGAGCTCTGCACAGGTCAGTAAACATGGCTACTCATGTGGAATTGTTTAAATAGTGTTTTACAATGAAAACTCCAAGTGGTGGCCTTGAAATACTTTTTGGGTGAACACAATTATAATATATAAATATATTTTATAATGCTTTATCACTCTTAACTTGTCAATTTTTAAATGATTATTTAAGGTCAATTGGTTGATGAACTGAATAGACGGGGACGTCCTTTGCCCTTTGATCAAGTGTTACGTGTGTTTTATCAGACCTGCAGAGCTGTTCAGCATTTGCACAGACAGAAACCTCCAGTAGTACACAGAGACTTGAAGGTAAAGTTCTAAGTCTTCATTGGTTAGCTGGTGTCTCTTCATAAGATTTTATGCTTTTAGCTGTTGTTTTAATCATTGAAAGACTTAGAGACTATTGTTTGAAATTATGTACAGTCGAAACCAGTTAAGTCGACGGCGTTGGGGTATGAAAAATGGCATCGAGATAACCGACGATCGAGTTAAAACGAAAACCAATATGGCAGCAAAATGTTAACATGCGCTTGAAATTTCTTTATGTATGTGTTGTGCGTTAATTAGTGATGGGACGATTAATCAGAATCGTATCAGAATATCGGAACCCTATTTCTTCACTCTTTCCTAAGGTTGTTAAGACCGTTCGATTTAAGGACCGTTTAAGTTTAAATATAACCCTTTGTTGCTTTAGCGCAGACTTAGAATTCCTTCGGTAACTTGATGCTAATCGGACTAACCAACAACAATGGTGTGGGAGATTGATCAGATTGAGAGTGGGGGTGGGTAAACTGTCTGTAGTCTGTTATATTATATATTTTAAAATCTGGGGAGCCTTGTTTACAGTAAGCGGCCTATGATTTTGGTATCGTCCCATCACTAGCGTTAATAAATGAGTTTTTTTTTACACAACGGCGTTGTTGTTATTTGTCTATCATGACTCATGACAAAGCGAACTCTTCTCTATAAAAACGTACACAAATAATTTAGAAACTCCTTTTGAACTTTTGAACCTTCAACTTTGACACATTTTAATTAATTCTAACCAATAGTTAAATGGCTTTTGCACACGTCCACTTCTTATGAATGAAACAATGAGAACAGAGCAGTAGTAATTGAGTCAAAATGAGGTTGAAGGATGAATGGTTGCCAATGACAAGTCTGCACACTGTACATTTTGTTATTCCATGCGATCCCCTCAGCTTACAATGGACTTAGAGTGGGGGTGGGTAAACTGTTTTTTTGCCATTATTTGTTTGATGAAGCTATCTGCATGCTATAAAAATGTACATTCATGTTTGCTAACAACAAAAGGTATATGTGCACCAACTAACAGCAGAAATTTACAAATTTAAAATAAAAACCAACATCGATTATCGATACAAACTTTTATTATATTCTCCAATATTGCAAACACAAAATTTGCGAGTCATTTCACTCTGACACAGCTCTGAAAAGTATCTGAACGCAAGCGGGCTGTGACTTCACCAGCAGACCCTGGTGAGGCAGAAAATTGTTCCTTTCCCTTGGTCATAAAAAAATCATAGCTAACATTTTCAAAAGCTGGCGATTGGTCATGGGGATCGAGATAACCAACGTTAAGTGGCAAATTTGACCTTGTTTTGTGCTCGTGTTATGAGTTTTCGGCGACTTAAAAAAATTGAATTAAACGATGAGAAAATGCTAAGACAAAGAGAGAACTTGGCGGCTCCAATAAAAAACGTCGACTTAATAGGGTGTGCGAGTTAACCGGGTTCGACTGTAATAATTTTACTAAATAGTCATGTATTATTTATGAAAGTTTCCAATATTGTTTATTGTTTCAACTAACTTGATTTGCAGGCTGAAAACCTACTAATAAGCTCCCAGGGGACTATCAAACTTTGTGACTTTGGCAGTGCAACTACTGTCACACATTATCCAGACAGTTCATGGTCAGCTATACAAAGAAGTTTGGTAGAAGATGAGGTTAGTGGCAATAGTTACTTACAACAATTCAAATTTTTGAAATGAATATTCTTAAATTCCATCTATGATAACTAGGGGTCTACTGATATGCATTTTTGCCGATATTGCCGATACCGATATTACCGATATTTTTTTTGCAGATATGAGTGCCGATGTGAGTATTTGTAAGGACAAAAACCAGCGGTCTTATTTGATGACGTCATTCTTAAATTTATCACTCCTAATTATTTATATTTTATGTTAGGGTCTACCGATATGCATTTTTGCCGATATTACAGATATTTTTTTCCGATATGAGTATTTGTTAGGACAAAAATATTGGCGGTCATATTTGATTACGTCATTCTTAAATTTATCACTCGTAATTATTTATATTTTATAATTTAGGGGTCTACCGATAAGCAGTTTTTCCGATATTACCGATTTTTTTGCCGAAACGAAGTTTCCTATGTGTTTACAAGTTCCAGATCATGACCTACATAGGACTCATGACAAAACGAACCGTCGTTTATAAAAATGTACAAGCAATATAAAAATATACAAGGAAATTAGGAATTCCTTTTGAAACTTCAACTTTGACTCATAATAATTAATTCTAACCAATAGTTTAATGGCTTTTGCACACGGCCACCTTTTATGAATGAAACAATGAGAACAAAGTACTAATAGTAATAGAGTGAAAATGAGGTTGAAGGATGAATGGTTGCCAATGACAACAAGTTTGCACACGGTACATTTTGTTATTACATACGAAACTAAATGTTTTAGACATCTGCGATTCTGTGTGCATCTTTGCTATTAGAGCAATTACGTGAACATAAGGTTTACATGGTATCCATTTATTAGAGGAATTATGGTATACTTAGCATCGGCACTATTTACACAATATTTCAGAGTATACGAAAATCGGCTGATACCTAAAAAATATCATTACACATAACACACTGTGTCGTGGCTGTACATATTAATATTAGGACTCTTTTGGCTATTTCAATACCGGTATCGGGGTCGATATATTGATTTGTCGAGGTATTGTAAATCTAAATGATAGTTTTTTTTCTGGGGTTTTTTTTTGGGTCAAAATGTCACTTATTATGAAGTATCTGTGATGTCAATATCGGGACCTTTACATGCCACCGATACAGATATTGCCGATATCCAGATGACCGTGCCGATATATCACCAGCCGATATATCGGTAGACCCCTAATGATAACCAAAACATTTGTAATGATATGACCTGTGCAATTCAAACATAACTGTTATTTGTGTTTAGAAAATGAAAGGCCTTGCATTTGTATTAACTTATAGATCACCAAAAACACCACCCCTATGTACAGAGCTCCAGAAATGTTGGATCTGTATAATAACTTTCCTATCAATGAAGCATGTGATATATGGGTAAGTTTCTCATCATTTTAAAAAATATTGCTATATAAGCTTTAGCAAATACCTAGTAAGAGAAAAAAAAGTCAATTATTTGACCAAAAAACTATTGTAGATTTTATTAGGGCACAGTTTTTTTATATTTAAAAAAAAGATAATTATAATATTTGCAATATATATCCGACTTATTGAAAGAGCTATGGACTTATTGAAAGAGCTATGCTCGATGCCGCTTCATGCATTGTGTGACTGTTTTATTTAATGAGACTATAAAATTTTTTTAAAATGTCTGCATTTCAGGCTCTAGGTTGTCTACTCTTTAAGTTGTGTTTTTATGTTCACCCCTTTGAAGACTCAGCCAAACTGCGTATAATCAATGCCAACTATGTCATTCCTGAATCTGATAGAGAATATGAATTATTTCATGACCTCCTGAGTAAGTTGTTGTTTGTTTAAAAAAAATTAATTTGCCTTAAGTAAGTAAGTCACATGACCGATGGTCGTAGGGGATCCCTAATGTTTCCATTAGAGCTTACTCGGGGCTTGTTTTTATCTGGTGGGTGCCCCAATTTCATTCCAGGGGTCAGCGGAGGACTTTCTTAGCGTAGCATTTATATTGTGGCTTTGCGTGGGCTCGATCCCACGCCCCTCAGCTTTGTGAGGCGAGCGCACTACTGACTTCGCTATCCAGCCGCCTAAGCATATACTTACTGCTTTGTTATAGAAGAAAAAAAAATCTTGTTCCTCTTTACATTTATGTAATATTATTACTGAGCTACTGATTGGCAAACATATTTTATTTGATATTTTAGGAGGCATGCTTACCGTAGACCCTGTTGGTCGTCCCAGCATTAATGATATTTTAGAGAGATTACAAGAAATTTCACAAGTTAAAAACATTAACTTGAAAGAACCACTGAGATTTCAAGTGATGGCACAACAAATTTCTCCAGGTTTGTTATTTAAATAAATATTTCTACCTCTTCTTTTGTATAAGCTTCATAGTTAATTAATATTAATAATTTTTCATTAATGATAGAATCCAACTCTTTGTCACAAGGACAAGCAAGCATATTTTTTATTGTTTGTTGCTTTGAAACTAGTGATTTTTGTTTTTTTTATTAATCAGTGTCTTACTTTTCTTTAGAAACTCCAGAGACAAGACAAGGCTACACCCAACCTGCTCCTCACTTCTTCTAATCTCATAATTTAACGTCCTATTTTTGTTTAGAAACTCCAGAGAAAAGACAAGGCTACAGCCAACCTGCTCCTCACTTCTTCTAATCTCATAATTTAACGTCCTATTTTTGTTTAGAAACTCCAGAGAAAAGACAAGGCTACACCCAACCTGCTCCTCACTTCTTCTAATCTCATAATTTAACGTCCTATTTTTGTTTAGAAACTCCAGAGAAAAGACAAGGCTACACCCAACCTGCTCCTCACTTCTTCTAATCTCATAATTTAACATCCTATTTTTGTTTAGAAACTCCAGAGAAAAGACAAGGCTACAGCCAACCTGCTCCTCACTTCTTCTAATCTCATAATTTAACGTCCTATTTTTGTTTAGAAACTCCAGAGAAAAGACAAGGCTACACCCAACCTGCTCCTCACTTCTTCTTATCTCATAATTTAACGTCCTATTTTTGTTTAGAAACTCCAGAGAAAAGACAAGGCTACACCCAACCTGCTCCTTCTCATCATGCCGGCAATGATGGGGGTTTTGGTGTTGGTGCCACTGCTGGCTCCTTGTTCAACTCACTCAAAGGAGGTGCCGGCAGCATGTTCAAAAACATCAAAGATGCTTCCAGTAAAGTCATGGAGACAGTCTCTAAGTACTTATACATTAAATACTACCTTTTTTTAGCTTAAAATTTTTCTTTACTGGATAATGTATTTGCAACATTTAAATCAATGACCCCGAAAAAGTATTGTTTCACAGCAAAGGCATCACAGCAATCCAATGTATCTCCACAGCACAATAAACAAGGCAGATTTGGATATATCTTATATCACCTCTAGAATTATTGGTAAGTTTAATTTTTTATACTTTTAATTTATTTTAACAACTTTATTCAACTCACCAACCTATATATTTGTGTGCCAGGAGTTTAATAAATGAAACCTGCTTAATTTGGCAGCCAGCACATATAAAAATGATAACGCAATTTAAAAATTTACTGATTGTGGACTTTAAGCCCCTGAAAAATGTCTTCTTCTTCCTCTATCTTTTGTTTTAAAAAGTAAAGGAGAAAAGTGCCTATAAAAAAATTAGTTTAAGCCTTAGCTACTGTGTAAATTGATGGATCTTAACCAAACTTTACATATAAAAACTTGACAACCAATTTTAAAATACTATAGGGCAGTGGTCCCCAACCTGGGGTCCGCGGACCACTAGTGGTCCGCGGAGATGTGCCAGGGGGTCCGCGAGCAAAGGAACATTAAATTATTTACATGTTTTTTTTACTGAGGTGTATTTGTTTAGGGATTGTGCGTCTTTCCATACACAAGATGGAAAAGCTTGTTAGCCGTTTTGGCGGCACCACGTCCAAAGATCCAAAGAACATCAATGACACATTAGCGCAGAGCGGACAACCGCCTACAGTCAATCTTTGCTCTCTGTGTCGGCGCTCTTATGTCGGCGTTCTTATCACAGCGCTTTTATGTAGGCGCTCTTTTGTTGTGCGCGATTTTGATGGGTGACCCGTGTTAACAAGCGAAAGACACATGCCATGAACTTCTAGAAGAGGCTGCTGTTCAATAGATAGCACATGTGCCATTGTCGGCTACCACTGTAACTAGGCACATTGAGGAAATAGCCGAAGATATTGAGATACAATTGTTGGAGACGATTAATTCATCACCGTGGTACGCACTCCAGGTTGACGAATCTACAGACATCGCCAACAAGGCAATATTACTTGTTTATGTGAGATATATTTATCACGAGGATGTACATGAGGATTTGTTATGTGCTCTATCTTTGTCAACCAACACCAGGGGAGCTGAACTGTTCAAGTCATTGTATGGTTATATATCAGGACACCTGAAATGGTCCTCTTGTGTCGGCATCTGCACAGATGGAGCTGCTGCCATGACCGGACGACTGTCTGGTTTAACAGCTCGGATTAAGGAGGTTGCACTTGAGTGTGAATCTACGCATTGTATCATTCACAGGGAAATGTTGGCAAGCCGAAAAATGTCACCAGAATTTAACTGTGTAATGATTGATGTCATTAAAGTTATTAACCACATCAAGGCACACGCCCTTAACTCACGCCTGTTTGAGCAGCTTTGTGAGGAGATGGACGCAGAGCACAGGTGCCTTCTTTTGTACACAGAAATAAGATGGCTATCCAGAGGAAAATCGCTAAACAGAGTATTTAAATTACGAGAGCAATTGCAAAGATTTCTCTCAGAAAAGAAGTCACCACCGGCAGCACATTTCAGTGACAAGGTATGGGTCGCAAAACGTGCTTACCTGTGTTAGTGTGACGTATTCAGCCAGCTCGATGAACTCAATCCGTCTATTCAGGGGAAAATGACAACTGTTTTCAAGTTAGCTGCATTTAAAGCCAAACTGGAGTTGTAACGGCGAGTGAACAAAGTCATTTTGGATATGTTTCAAACATTAGCGGGGATTCTAGGCGAGACTGAGCCTAAGCACTCCTTTTCCCAGTTGGTGCACGATCACCTGTCTTTGCTTTTAAAAGAGTTTGAGCGCTACTTCCCAACCACAAAAGACCCAAGAACTCATTGATTTAACATTCGAGTTAATTAAAATATTAAATAATCTTTAATTCACTTTTTGTTTAACTTTTTTTTATTTTGAAGGCATGTTTCAGTACTATTAAATTAAAACTATAAAATCAAAACAATCTAAAATACCTGTATAAAAAATCAACGCAGCCGCAAACCCTACCCCCCACATCCTCCACCCACCCATACCCCCCCAAGTGGGCCGCGGTAAAATTATCAAACTTTTAGTGGTCCGCGGCGTTAAAAAGGTTGGGGACCACTGCTATAGGGCACTGAACTTCTAATGACCATTCTTTCAGGGCTGGGAGCCCAAAATGCCTTTTTAATTAAACGTTTAAGATTTTATTCCACATTCAATTATTAACGATCTTGAAAAAAATGATAAATGTATCCATTATCATCCATATTGCAATGAACAGGTGTTTTGAACTTTATATATTGCACTGAATGGGCCCTGGGGCCCTTAATGCTGTTTTTTGCTTATGTGAGCTATATAAATATTAGTTTATGCGCTAGCTACTGAGTAAATAAATGGATCTTAACCAAACTTTGTATACAAAAGTTTGGCAGCCCATATTAATATAATTGAGTGCACTGAACTTCGAATGTCAATTTCTTTGGGCCCCAAAATGTCTTTGATCGTAAATGTTTAAGATATTTTCCCATATTTTTTTTTAACGATCTTGAGAAATATATCCATGGTGAAACTGAATTAAAATGAACAGGTTTTTGAAATTAACATCTTGCACCGAATGGGCCGGGAGCCCCTTAAAGTGTTTTTTCCCCTATATTACCTATATAAAAAATAGTTTAAATGTTAGATAATGAGAAAATAAATTGATTTTTACCAAATTTAGCATACAAAAACTAAGAGCCTATATTAAATTACTATAGGGCCCTTTTAATAATTTTATTCCCCATTCAATTTTAAACGATTTTGAGAAATATAGCTTGACTACAATGGCAATAAAAAAATTAACTTATCACTCATTTTTGGGCCGGGGCCCTAAATATCATTTCTTCTTTTGAAAGCTTTTTAATTATTAATGTATTTATCGGTTTGCTATGAAACTTGGACTATTTTTTTTTAGCAAACTTCAGCGAAGGTTTCTGGCATAATTGTTTTTAAAACGTACCACATATTGGTTTCTTTAAATTTATTCATTTTTACTGCAGATCGTTGCAACGCACGACGGGTCTGCTAGTCATATATAAAATAGGTTGAAAATAGTAGAATGTAAACACAGTTGTTTCTAGCAGAGAGAATTATCTCTCATTCTTAAACTTAAAAAGTCTGATAGGACGCTACAACAAAAATAACAGTATAAACTAATTGGCTCGATTCGCCAGGATATTGGTGATATTGACACAAACTAATGTGACCAGTGAGATTGAGGGTGTTAGGGCAATAGGCTTGTTAAAGTTTAAATTTTTTTTATTTTTGCTTTGATTATTATGTTAGCTTTAAAATGTCTCAAATTTAAAATACTTTTTGCACTACCTATGTATATAAACAAATATTTAGTTAGCACTAGTTAACAATACAAAAATGAAAGTAATAATTGGTAATGGACTGTCTTAACATTTATTTTTATTTATAATTGCTTTTAATTACTTATTAATTTTTGTTCAAAGTGTATTCTTGAAATCCCCCATCTTACTGCACTGCCTGATTGTTCAAGTCATCTAGTCTACAGAAACTGAACTGTCTCCAAGGGTTTTCTTCTTGTTTTTCTAACCATAATTTCTTACCTATATTTTGACTCATATTCTGATTCTTGTTTTGCCCTTCAGTTATGTCTTACCCAGCAGAAGGAATGGAATCGGCTTTTAAAAATAGTATTGATGATGTCAGGGGATACTTGGAGTCTCGACATCGAGGGTCTTATGCTGTCTACAACCTCAGTCAAAGGGCGTACCGAGTAGCCAAGTTTGAAAATCGAGTAAATTTCATTAAAAAATTTTTTCTTAAAACCTTCCATACTGTTGAATTCATTTTCTGTAAAAAGATATAACTCTTTGAGTAATTAATTTTGATTTTCACGTTCAAGTTAAAATGCTAATCAATGTACTTCCTATTCAGGTGTCTGAGTGTGGATGGCCAGTCAAGAAAGCTCCGCCACTGACAAACTTATATGCTATTTGTAAAAATATGCATTTATGGCTACGCCAAAAACCAAAGAATGTCTGTGTTGTTCATTGTTTGGTCAGTAGACTCTTATTTTCCATGTCTAGTTTTTTAGTTTCTTTAGCATTAATCAAAACTAAAATAGAACTAAATGCTTTATTTGAAAAAAATAATAATATTACTCAATAGGGGAATGTTGATTTAGTCATTGAAATTCTTTCATTTTTGTTAAGGATGGAAAAGCCAGCTCTGCATGTGTTGTTGGAGCATTCCTAGTGTTTTGCCGGCTGTTTGACAACGCCTCAGCAGCCATGCATTTATTCACGGCTCGAAGATCCCAGCCCGGCATTTGTCCCTCACAGAAAAGGTAACTTACTGAATTTATGAAAATTTTTAAATATCAGAGTTTGAATATAATAGAAGAAGATGGATGCCAGATAGAAAGAATGTTAGACATGGACTACATTGGTCGGATGGATGTCAGATAGAAAGAATGTTAGACATGGACTACATTGGTCGGATGGATGCCAGATAGAAAGAATGTTAGACATGGACTACATTGGTCGGATGGATGTCAGATAGAAAGAATGTTAGACATGGACTACATTGGTCGGATGGATGTCAGATAGAAATAATGTTAGACATGGACTACATTGGTCGGATGGATGTCAGATAGAAAGAATGTTAGGTATTTTGATATTTCTTGATTCACCAACAGGTACATGGACTACATCGGTCAGATGGTATCTGACACGCCAGTGTTTCCTCATTCTCTGCCTGTTATGTTGAAGTCACTCACTCTTAGACCTCTGCCTTTATTCAATAAGTTGAAGTAAGTCAGGATTATTATCCTACTTATTACAGTCGAAACCGCTTAAGTCGACGGCGTTGGGGTATGAAAAATGGCGTCGAGATCGAGTTAAAACGAAAACCAATATGGCGGCAAAATATTAACATGTGCTTGAAATTTCTTTATATACGTGTTGTGCGTTAATTAGTGATGGGACGATTGATCAGAATCGTATCGGAATATAAGAAATATAATGTTAAATTGTGTGATATATTATATTATGCGAAATGGAACGTCCTTGCGAGTATGATTTATCTAAATGAATTAGTGACTCGGCTCTGACTGAGGCTCTAGTGCGTTCATTTGCTCGTTCGTCCTTGAACTTTATTATTTCATGCTATTTACTACTAATACTAATGATGTAATTATAATTAAAGTCATAATCTTAGTGTACGTTTATTACTAATAAATACCAAGGCATTTATTTGTATAAGGACCAAGGAAAACAATCAATATTCAAATAAATATATTTTAAATATATTTGTAGGTACTTTACTTCATAGTCGTTCGCGCATCGTTCTGCGCATGTCGAAAAAAGTCGCAAATATTGTTTCAATTTGTTAATAATTGACTACCATTACGCTAGGACTAGTGTTTACCGTAGTTACGACTATCGAACAACCGCTTACACTCATCTTTAAAAATGTTTAGACTTATTTATTTAAGTTTTAAGTCTTCGGAATTTAAATAATTTATTCAGCTGCAACTTCAATAAGCCCGTAATTGCTTTTTATCCCGGAGTTCGTTTTTGTTGTGTTAGCGACGGTGACTTCAAATTGCTTTCTCCCTATTCCGGTATCTAAATAATATACACGTCATCACTTTTAGTCTACTTCGTCTACGGCTAATGAATGCTTTTTTTTTAAATTTTAATTTGCTTAGTTGTCGAGGCACTGTACTGTCAAAGGTCACGGCTATTACTACAGCGCTCTAAGTGAATTCAAAGGGAGGGGGGGGGACAAGTTACAGAGTTTTCTAGTTAGGGATAATGAGGGTGGGGGAGAGAAGGCTAAAGGAAGCCTCTTGCTTTGACAAGACCGCGAGAATAGACACCTCCCCTCCCCCACTGTTATACATCTACAGTGGGTTGGGGGGAAGGAACATTTTTCTTTTTAAATTGAGTCAGAGCGTGCCTTGGTAAATGGCCAGTGTAGCTCAACCCCACCTAAACCCCACCCTATTGGGGGGGGGATCGTCGTGTGCGCGGCGAATTCAATAATTCTGGCAAGTTGACGAGTGAAACATAATATGGTATTTAAATAAATTCCATCTTATTATGACTGTTTACTCCGTTTTATCATGTCTTAGTGGGTATATTAGCTTATTACCCGGAGTTAATTTTTTGTTGTGTTACGGCAGAATACCAGAGCCAACACGCGAGCGAACGTGACATCAAAATCAAAGCGTTTTCTTAATAATAATAATATTCTGGTCTATAAATATAGACTGTTTGTGGAGTTCGCTAGTGACTGATTTTAAAAAAAATGTATTCGCTTAGTTACCGAAGCATAGTACCAGAAGTAACAGCGCTGAGCAAGCGGGCTGTGACGTCACCAGCAGACTCTGGTGAGGCAGAAAATTGGTCCCTTCCCTTGGTTATAAAAAAATCATAGCTAACATTTTCAAAAGCTGGCAATTGGTCATGGGGATCGAGATAACCAACATTAAGTGGCAAATTTGGCCCTCTTTTGTGCTCGAGGTACTAGGTTTCGGCGACTTACAAAAATCGAATTAGCCGATGAAAAAATGCTAAGACAAAGAGAGAATTTGGCGGTTCCAATAAAAAACGTCGAGTTAGTGGGGTGGTCGAGCTAAACGAGCTCGAGGTAAGTGGGTTCGACTGTAATTGGAATAAAATAACTTTAAAACCTCAATTTCATAACCTTTCTAATTGTTGACATAATCATTGAACATCATTAATCATCTTTTTGAAATGTTCTTTCTTAGAAATGGTTGTACGCCCTTTGTTGAAGTATATGTTGGAGAAGACAGAGTTGTGTCTGGTTCTCAAGAATACGAGAAAATGAGGTAAATAAAAGTTCAATATTAGTTACCCCATCAGAATTTATGGAGAGTGATAATGAATCCTAATTTATTTTGTAAAATATGTCAACATTTGAGTGTTAGAATTGATTAGATTTGATGGAGAGGTAAGAGGTACTAACCAACTGTCATCTCCTGTAACTTGTTGTTTCAATGAGAGGTAAGAGGTACTAACCAACTGTCATCTCCTGTAACTTGTTGTTGCAATGAGAGGTAAGAGGTACTAACCAACTGTCATCTCCTGTAACTTGCTGTTGCAATGAGAGGTAAGAGGTACTAACCAACTGTCATCTCCTGTAACTTGTTGTTGCAATTAGAGGTAAGAGGTACTAACCAACTGTCATCTCCTGTAACTTGCTGTTGCAATGAGAGGTAAGAGGTACTAACCAACTGTCATCTCCTGTAACTTTTTGTTGCAATTAGAGTTAAGAGGTACTAACCAACTGTCATCTCCTGTAACTTGTTGTTGCAATTAGAGGTAAGAGGTACTAACCAACTGTCATCTCCTGTAACTTGTTGTTGCAATGAGAGGTAAGAGGTACTAACCAACTGTCATCTCCTGTAACTTGTTGTTGCAATTAGAGGTAAGAGGTACTAACCAACTGTCATCTCCTGTAACTTGTAGCTGAGGTCAGTTATTGAAATCACAAGCTTTCTTAAAGAATTTTTGTTTTTACCATTACCAGATTACTGGGATAAAGTTTTATCAAATAGATGAAGCTGATCAAATATGCCCTGGTGTGTTTGGGCAGTAAATATGCATATCAAAATTTGAAATCAAGACAATTTGACTCAGATTTGTTATTAAAATGTGAATTAGAAATATACTGCAAATAAAATATTTTCCAATTTACAGACAGTTTACATTAGAAGATGGCAGATCAGTTTTACCACTCAATATTTCTGTAACTGGAGATGTTACTATAATTGTGTACCATGCCCGATCTACATTTGGTGGGAAAATTCAGGGCAAGGTATGAGTTGTATGAGATATATTGTATGAGATATTCAGATAAATGATTCCAAAGATAAACATGAAGTTTAATTTGTATCATTACAAATACTTTGAGTAAAATGCTTTGTGAAATATATTCATTAACCCATTCAATACGTCACAATTTTTTAAGGTAACGCAGTAAAATTTTGGGACAAAAAATTCATTTAACCTGGTGATTTTGAAATGAAAAGCGCGGCTTTGCTATTTATCAAAACTATATCATGCTGCATATCAAAATTTAGGTAATTGAATAAAGAATATGTTTATACTATTAAAAATTGAGAAACATGATCCACATTAAAATTTTAGGGATATTATTGCATGTTTATGTAAAAAAATGAATTAAAAATTATTTTTTTTGCTTTACTCACCAGCTCATAAATCACGTGAAAATAATCCAATCAAGTTGATATTTTTAAATTTTGAGTCTTATTATATGTCCAAATCAACTGGAAAGTTTCATTGTAGTAGCTCCATAAATTGCCAAGTTATGAATTTTTTCCTCAAGACACATGTTTCAATTTTTTAGATAAAATTCAACACTAAAAATAGTTATACTTAATATTTTTACACATATTTACAAAACTTATATATATCTAAAGCTATTATTTGGAATGAAAGGCCTTGAAACATCCTTTAGGGTGAAGATGGGGTTTGGCCTCACAACCATTGCAATAAAAGTGTGTGCGCACTCGCTTTGTTGCAGTAGAGCAATATGCGCAAGATCGGTCCCGCTCATCATAATCCACAATGTGTTGTGCATTATTTATCCTTTCAAGGCACCCAGTCTCTGGGCCCTTTCCTGGTGATTTAACAATTGTGTCTACTGCTACTTCCTCAGTTAGCTGACGTATTAACAAAAGTTTGTACTGCTTCAGACTCATTTTGACTTTGTTTACATCTGCTGGTTGACAGAGTGAAAACAAAATGTAGGAATTCACCTGAGTGATTTCCAACAACCAGAAAAAAAATCTTTTTCCACCATTTCAAGGTCTTCCTCTCATACACGCAGTAATAGGTAACTTTTTGATCAAGCTTATCACAGCCATTCATTTTGTGGTTGTAAATGTCAATCATTTCTGGTTTATCCATTTTTTTGGTTTCGGTAACTTGTACCCGTGCATCTGTGGATACCAGTATGACATTTTTTTTTGCTTTCTTATCCCTGAATGCAACACAGAGCATGGTTTTCTTTTGATGTAGAAACCACTTCATTTGTCTTTGTTGCAAGGATAAGGACTTTACCTCCAGCGGAAACCCTATTCGGTTGATGTTCAATGTTCCTGTATAATAGTGGTTTTTCGCAAGGAGGTAGTCAACAAGTTTTCTTGACGTGTAATACCTGTCAGCAAATATTTTGTGTCCAGTACCCACATGCTGCAATAGAGTGTGAAAAACTTGCACAGCCTGTCCTCCATCTTTATCAGTTTCTGGATTGTAGGATGTATTGTAGGATGTATCGTAGGATGTATCGTAGGATGTATTGTAGGATGTATTGTAGGATGTATTGGCCCCAAAATAAGTCAAAATATCAACAACATAACCCGTTGAAGAATCACACAGGCCAAATGTCTTGATGTGATACTTACTAGGCTTAGTGGCATTATACTGTTTAAATTGCCATCTGCCCTTGAAGCCTATAACCATTTCATCAATACTAAGGTCTTGAAAGGGGTAGAAAGCATTTCTTAACTTATCCAAGAGTAAGTTCATGAATTGCTCTATTTTGTCTTTCCCTTCGGAATTTTCATCGCCGCAGTGTAGCATGGAATGATATATGTCCTGAAACCTCTGTCGGTTGAATACATGGTGTATCCAAGGGCTGTATGATTCAGCAGACATTGACCAATAATCTGATATAGCTGGTCTTTTGTACATCCCCATGTAAATTAAAACAGCAATAAATTTGTCAAGCTCCTGTCTTGAAATGTCCACCCATCGACTAAAGACAGAGCGTCTCAGTGCCGGTGTGTTCATGTGTACTTTCTTTTTTGCATTTGCATTTATGGATTTCACAATGTATTCTTTAACATTGTCATCAAAGAGTTCATTGAAAAATTCAATGGGTGTGGGGTTTGCAATGTTTTGGAGTTCAGGGCAAACTCCAGGATTTCTAAGGGGATGAAACCTGAAATTGTTCTCAGTTTGTCCAGTTTGGACTTCAGACCACTCTGACTCTGTATCTTCAGGTAAATTGTTTGAACTAGTACTAGTGCTAGTAGATTTACTAGTTTTAGTAGTTCTATGCCTTGAGATTGGAGCCACTGCAGCTAAACTAGTAGAACATGATGATTTTTTCCCTTTTCCTTTCCCCTTTCCAATTAAAATTTTTTGTCTCTTTGAAGAAGACGGAACATATTCCTCATCACTTGATAGATCGCACTCAAATAGTAAAGTTTCATCTTCATAATCACTGACACTATCAATATCTTCCGATTTATCATCGTTTGAACTGGAATCTTCCAAACAGATCAATTTACTTGCTTCATCAGCAGTCATAGCGCGAACTCGTAGGCGATTATTGCTAGATGAAGCCATTTCAAACAGCTGTTTTTTGTTTACACAAATTCCAACTCAGAAAAACAAGCACAAAATGCACTCAACGTGGTCTATTTCGTTTTAAATTTCACTCAAAGGAAGTTGAAACTCTTCTGAATCAAAGTTGTATAAGCTTTTAATAAAATAGTTGAATGGAAAAGTCGGATTACTAATAAAATGAAACAAACCAGTGGTGACGCAGAGAGCGGCTAAACGTACTAGACTGAAATCGCGTTGACGCACACTGCGGCGAAACGTATTGAATGGGTTAAACTTTACAACAAAGCCTTCAGTAGTGTCATAGTATGTCACTTGCAATAGCTCTTAAGGAATTTTGCTCATTTGCATTTCCTCAGATTACTTCAATGAAAATATTTCAAGTTCAGTTTCACACTGGTTTTATTAAAGAAGGGACTACAGAACTACAGTTCAACCAGTGAGTCACTCATTTATTTATGTAATACATATAAAATAGACCAATGTGTAATTGATAAAGAAAGGTTTTGTCTATAGATCTGGCAATATATGGCACACGTTTTTGTCTTCTTTTAGATATGACCTCGATCAGCTGGACACAGCAGACAAATACCCTGATCTCTTCACAGTCATATTTGACATTGCCGTCTTACCAACTGGGAGGAATGCTCAAGACAAACAACCTTGGGACAACTTTCCTGTGGATAAACTCACGCCTAAAATTTTATTCTCATCTAAGGAGGAAATACACCAGACATTTTCAGAGTTTGGTGAGATCTGCTTTGTTTTTATAAACTTGCTTGGTGAAAATTAACTGCTATTACACGGCGGTAGTTAACTGAATTTAATTTGTAGAATTATCTATCAGTGAAAATACTGAGGATTAGCGAACTCGATAAATTAACGAGTTAAAATTTAGTAAAAATGTAAAATTAATTAATATTACAATTTAAAATAATTTTGAATAAATGACTAAAAACAATTATCTATTGAAAGCTGTTGATGAATTGTTTGGTAACATCTCTTAATGGGTTGTTTTGTTACAGGTATATCTGACCGAGCCAAAACACGAATAAGTCGAGCTTCCAGCTTTGATGACTCACCAGTTGAGGGTCCCAGCACTCCAGTCAAACAAGTCAGACCTTCCAGTGACAGGAAACCAGAGTCGGTCAACGGTACTACTGTTGTTGGCAAAAGTACTTTCTTCTCTACGTTGACGTGGCAGGATGACGGTCATGAAGAAGATGGCCCCCCGGCTCAGCCCACAGAATCTCAACTGGGTCTGCTCAATAATCAGTCTGACGACGAAGATGATGAGTTTGGCGACTTCTCCAGGCACAGAACAAATGGAGGTGGGGCTGATGTGCCCGCTGGCTACCAAACTATCAGTGATGCGCCCGCCAAGAAAACTGACAGCTCCAGGAATGTTGACCTTTTTAGTGATGAGCTGCATGAAGACAAAAGTGTGAATCAAGATGAGGTTGTGGACTTACTTAACATGAATGCTACCAAATCAAAAATTGAATCCACTGTCGACAACATGGATCTCCTCAACATTTCAGGGGACCCTTGTAACGTGGACCTATTAAGTGGGCATGGGCCATCCTTGGCCAGCAGCTCCCATGACCCAGATCTTCTTGGGATGTCCGGTGCTGAGGACACGTTTGATCCTTTCCAGGAGTTCTCCTCCGGTCCAGCACCAGCCCCTTCCAGACCTGACCTCATGACATCCAACGTGCCAGAAGTCAGTCAGCCATTTGATCCATTCCAGAACCTAACCGGCGGTTACCAAGCTCCGAATATATCCCAAGCCAAGCCCACCACAGAGGATGACTTCTTTGCTTTCATGGAAGATGCCAAATCCAGTAGTAAAACCACAGAGCCAGATCTAATGACTGGCTGGAATGCAAGCAACATACAAAACTTAGCAGGTGTCACCAGATCTCCGACGCACAATTTGAGCCCAGGAGTAGGGGGTATGCACAAAAGTGCCAGCACTGGTTCTGCCATGAATTTTAGTAGTCTGATGCAGGACCAGGCTGGACGGAGCTCTCCACAACCGAACATGGCGGGGCTAGGGATTGGGCCGATACCCAAGCAAGATCCCTTTGCCGACTTAGGTAAAAATGTTCCTTGAAATAATTTGGCCATCAAAAGTATTAATTCAACCATAAATTTTGAAAATTGTTTATGTAATGAGGTTATTGTTAAAAACCATAAAATCAAATTGAACTTTCCCTGGCTTTAGAATATTTCAATAACATAATTTACTTAATTCAGGAAACCTGAGCACCAAGAGTACATTTAAGGGCTCCAACCCAGGTTTTACCCAGAAACCAACAACAATAGGAGGACTTTCTGGCCTTTCAACAGGTGTGACATTCTTTTCACAAAGTTCTGAAATAGTATGGTCAAATAATGTGAGTAGAATGAAAACCTAACTTTGTAAGTAACATGTATAGCAAATGAATGTTAATGTCAACAACACATTTTCTAGGAGGGTTTCAGCCAGGCTTTGGTTCGAGTCAGACTAGGCCAACATACCCATCACCCATTGGACAACCTGTCAGGCCCCAGCAGCAATCACCACAGCACAGGCCCCAGCAACCAGCCACACCAAGCTTTGCAAAGCCCAATTACTCTAGCAGTGTCATAGGTGAAAGAGAAGATAGAGGGACAAGGAAAAGTTTTGGTAAGAGATTTATTTAATCAATGAAAGAGCATTAACCCTAGAACTGTCCTTCGGCCGTTATCTGTGGTGTCCCGTCCGATATGACCGGCCATTAGTAAAATCGTCATTAAAAATGCAAATTATTTTATTTACGTTGAGAAAGGGGAGATCATTATTAAGAAATCAATTTCCTACCGGTTTTCATGTGTTGCTGTTTTCCAACGTGTTTTTATCAGTGCTTATTTTGTGAATAAACGCAAGTGAGATTTTTTGTAAATTTATTGTTGACTGCCAAAATGTCTGACACTGGAGAGGGTCCACCTGGATCGGAAAATCAACATCGAATATCTTTATTTAATTTATTTAAATTGGAGAACCATTAAAATAATAATTTAATGGACTTTCCACAACTGAGTGATGATAGTGCAAGTAGCAGTGAGGACAACATAGAGTCAAATACAGTGGTACCTTGAGATAAGATTCCCTAACATACAAGTTATTTGAGATACGAGCTGTCGAGCGAGCGAAGTTTTGTTTTGAAATACGAGCAAAATTTGAGATACGAGGAACGGCCAGCTGCGATGCTGCACACGGCCCACCCAGTTTACTGTGCCTGCGCCTCGTGCATCATTCCATGTATTCCCCCAGGGTGCTTTTTTACCTCGCTGTCGAAGCATCTTTGCTAAGTTTTTCTAGGGCTTTGCGCTTTTTGTGCATTTGCATACTTTTTCTATAACCATGGGTCGGAAGAAAGTGAGTGGAAAGGTCAGTGCTCAGAAGAAGATGATGTCTATTGAATTAAAGCATGACATCATAGAAAAAAATGAGCAAGGTGTGCGAGTAGCTTACTTGCGAGGCAGTACGGGCATAGTACTTCAACCATATGTACTTTGCTTAAACAGAAGGATTCGATAAAAAATACTTTTTTTTTGCTTTACATTCTCTTTTATTATGTTTTTATACAATATTTTTCATTTATAAATACATTTTTCTTATTCAAAAACACGTAGCAAAAACAATTAGGGGTAGCATTTTTTAGCTGGAACGGATTAAAGGCATTTAAATTAATTTCAATGGTGAAAATTGCTTTGAGATACAAGCAAATTGACATACGAGCAAAGTTACGGAACAAATTAAACTCGTATCTTGAGGTATCACTGTATTGACGAAATTAGCACTGCACCTCTCTGTCATAGTGATGACATTTTACTGACAAATTTGTTTTTGAGTGCATTGACATAGAGCAGAACAGACTCAGAATAATCCTAATTTTATTGTCAGAAATCCTGTTTGCTGTCAGAATATCAATTTGGAAATGTGTTCAGAGTCAGAGTCTATTAATTTTTTTTAATTAAATTTTTGATGATGAACAGTCTCAAAGTTGAATGTCGGTGAAAGCAAATTCTGACATAAAGGTTCAATCACCTGGGATTCAATGTGTCTTGCCATACACAGATACCTCTGTGTATGGGCTGTTTTTTTGGAAGGCAAAAAGGACTGCTTTGTTTGCAGTGACAGACGCAAGACAAAAAAAGTAGAAAGGGCAGAAAACAGAAATGACACTGGTGTCCTGCTTGCAAAGTTGGGTGTCACGAGCATTCATCAGACCAACCAGGGTCTTAGTTGGAAAATAAAAATAATCGAAGACATTGTGGTCTTTGTTTTCGCAATTATTATTGTAATGAAAGATTTATTGAATCAATTCAGAAAAGGAATTTGTTAAGTCAGTTAAATGTAAAAATAAATTAAATAATTTTGAGTGACCGAAATTTGAAAGGTTATAAAAGAAAAAAAAATTCACCAAAATTAAATTTTTCAAACAAATGACATATATATAACTATACATTTTCTGAAAGAGTATTGCATTAATTTAGTATCTCAAAATCTTGGTTTCATGACAGTTTCAACAAGTTATAGAGTGTGAGGGTGGTTGAAATGCAGATGAGTTGTCAAATTTTACTCTCCGTGAAGGTCAAGGTCAATATCAACATAAATAATATAAAAAACTAATTATTTCTATAGCATAAGAAAGATTATCCAATGTACTTTCAGAAAATGTATACATGTTAGGGTGTGTGAGTTTATTTAGTATAGGATTTTGTCATTTTCCACAAGCCTATGAAAAATACTAAAATGGCAGGACGATACAGAAAAATTCACTGGACAGCTCTAAAGGTTAAGCTCTTAATAAATTTAGGATGTTTCTTTGGTTTTATTCTCATCTCTGAATCCAAGCAGACTGTTCATAAATCACAAAAAGTTGTTTCACATTTTCTCTAAGCTTGTCTCTGTTGTTGGCACCTTTTTGTGGACTGATAGAGTTTACGACTGACTATTTGGTGATTGTGTCCTCAGGTTGATAGAAATTTATGACTGACTAAATATTTGGTGATTGTGTCCTCAGGTTGATAGAAATTTATGACTGACTAAATATTTGGTGTCCTCGAATTGTTTCTGTTGCCTTTAGCTTTATTCCTTTGCTTCCAAAGCACCATGAAAGATGTCTTTTAAAAAGCTTAACAATTAGCTTGGTCATGATAGCAATGTGATGATTAGGTTGTTTGATTTTGAAAAATTGACAAAGCAAATGCTATTAATTTAATCCTACTTTACATGATGAGATATTCATTCATTTCATATACGATGTGGTAAATTCAAATTTTATTCACTAGAAAGTACAAAGTGTATTGTGAGATCTTCTTTTCATTTTTTTACTTTTATCTCTCAGGTCCAAAACCTAAGGTTAGTGCAGACACATTCAATGACTTACTGGGAGAACAGTTCTCAAGCCGCAAAGACAACGAACCCAAAACTATTGGGGAAATGAAAAAGAAGTTGATGGTTGAAGAGATGGACCCTGATAAAGTCAAGGTATTTTAGAGAAATTAGCTCTCTTAAAAAAAACATAATTTAAAATTAATTCTTTAAAATCTACTCTGAACATTATTTCAAGCGATGAGATAAATTCTAGAAAAAAACAAAATTATTTTAATTTTAAAATACTTTCAAGAGAAGATAGACCAAAAACTCATGTTACTTGAATTTTTCACAGATAATGGATTGGACAAAAGGGAAAGAGAAGAACATTCGAGCTCTTCTCTGTTCCCTGGGCTCTGTCTTGTGGGATGGTGAGGCCAGGTGGCAGCCAATTGGGATGCATCAGTTGGTGACACCAGATCAAGTCAAGAAAGTCTACAGGAAAGCTGTTTTGTCTGTTCACCCTGATAAGGCAAGTTGTTTTTTTTTGTTGCTTTTTAAACCCTTTTGAGATGCCAGGGCTGATATAATGGTCTAGACCAACGATGGCCAAATGGCGGCTCACGAGCCGCATGCGGCTCGTCTGTGTTCACATTGCGGCTCGCGAACAATTTATGAAATAAACATTTTCATTTGAAATGTATAATATAAAAAATTAATGAATTTTTTTTAAAAATAATAAATCTTTACCAAAACAAAGGTTTGAAAATAATTTGGGCTAGATCTAAAGAAAGAAACAGCAAGATTGCAGAGTTAAGATCTGAAATGTGTCAGCAGAAGACACTACTTTCTGTTTCAGCAAAGAAAGTGTCACTTCAACCGAGTCAAGTTATACATTCGCTTCGAATATTTCTCGTGCTTAACGACCTTATTCTGATGGGGACTTCATTAAAAAGAATATCGAGGACGGAATTTTAATAGTAGATCCAAAAAGGTCCAGATTTCGGATACTGGTAACACGAATTCCAACGTCACGCCACAGCACTGAGTGATGTATAGCAGACGTTAACGCTGATATTGAAAGAAAGTAACGATTTACAGAACTGTGTAGCATTCAGTTTGGCTCTTGATGAAATCAACAGATATTCAAGATACGCCACAATCGGCGGTGTTCCTTTGTACTGTTTCAAAAGATGTGGCTATAAGAGAGGAGGTACCACTCTCACATGCCAAAATGAAATATCCTTAACTTAAAAAGCTAGTTTCAGACTTATATCCGTTTTCTGTGTAACCTACTGTTGTACTCCAAAAATCAAAGCACCGAGCAGTAAATAGCAACCAGCCTCTGACAAAACTTATTCGCACCACAACTACTAGCTACCACATCTACTAGCTACAACTACTAGCTACCACAACTACTAGCTACCACAACTACAAGCTACCACATCTACTAGCTACCACAACTACAAGCTACCACATCTACTAGCTACCACAACTACTAGCTACCACATCTACTAGCTACCACAACTACTAGCTACCACATCTACTAGCTACAACTACTAGCTACCACATCTACTAGCTACAACTACTAGCTACCACAACTACTAGCTACCACATCTACTAGCTACCACAACTACTAGCTACCACAACTACTAGCTACCACAACTACAAGCTACAACATCTACTAGCTACCACAACTACAAGCTACCACATCTACTAGCTACCACAACTACTAGCTACCACATCTACTAGCTACCACAACTACTAGCTACCACATCTACTAGCTACAACTACTAGCTACCACAACTACTAGCTACCACAACTACTAGCTACCACAACTACTAGCTACCACAACTACTACCACAACTACTAGCTACCACAACTACTAGCTACCACAACTACTAGCTACCACATCTACTAGCTACAACTACTAGCTACCACAACTACTAGCTACCACATCTACTAGCTACAACTACTAGCTACCACAACTACTAGCTACCACAACTACTAGCTACCACAACTACTACCACAACTACTAGCTACCACAACTACAAGCTACCACATCTACTAGCTACCACAACTACAAGCTACCACAACTACTAGCTACCACATCTACTAGCTACAACTACTAGCTACCACAACTACTAGCTACCACATCTACTAGCTACCACAACTACAAGCTACCACAACTACTAGCTACCACAACTACTAGCTACCACATCTACTAGCTACCACAACTACTAGCTACCACAACTACAAGCTACCACATCTACTAGCTACCACAACTACTAGCTACCACATCTACTAGCTACAACTACTAGCTACCACAACTACTAGCTACCACAACTACTAGCTACCACAACTACAAGCTACCACATCTACTAGCTACCACAACTACAAGCTACCACATCTACTAGCTACCACAACTACTAGCTACCACAACTACTAGCTACCACAACTACTAGCTACCACAACTACTAGCTACCACAACTACTAGCTACCACAACTACTAGCTACCACAACTACTAGCTACCACAACTACTAGCTACCACAACTACTAGCTACCACAACTACTAGCTACCACAACTACTAGCTACCACAACTACTAGCTACCACAACTACTAGCTACCACATCTACTAGCTACAACTACTAGCTACCACAACTACTAGCTACCACAACTACTAGCTACCACATCTACTAGCTACCACATCTACTAGCTACCACAACTACTAGCTACCACAACTACTAGCTACCACAACTACTAGCTACCACAACTACTAGCTACCACAACTACTAGCTACCACAACTACTAGCTACCACATCTACTAGCTACAACTACTAGCTACCACAACTACTAGCTACCACAACTACTAGCTACCACAACTACAAGCTACCACATCTACTAGCTACAACTACTAGCTACCACAACTACAAGCTACCACATCTACTAGCTACAACTACTAGCTACCACAACTACTAGCTACCACAACTACTAGCTACAACTACTAGCTACCACAACTACTAGCTACCACATCTACTAGCTACAACTACTAGCTACCACAACTACTAGCTACCACAACTACTAGCTACCACAACTACTAGCTACCACAACTACAAGCTACCACATCTACTAGCTACAACTACTAGCTACCACAACTACTAGCTACCACAACTACTAGCTACAACTACTAGCTACCACAACTACTAGCTACCACATCTACTAGCTACAACTACTAGCTACCACAACTACTAGCTACCACAACTACTAGCTACCACATCTACTAGCTACCACATCTACTAGCTACCACAATTACTAGCTACCACAACTAGCTACAACTACTAGCTACCACAACTACTAGCTACCACATCTACTAGCTACCACATCTACTAGCTACCACATCTACTAGCTACCACAATTACTAGCTACCACAACTACTAGCTACCACAACTACTAGCTACCACAATTACTAGCTACCACAACTACAAGCTACCACAACTACTAGCTACCACAACTACTAGCTACCACAACTACTAGCTACCACATCTACTAGCTACCACAACTACTAGCTACCACAATTACTAGCTACCACAACTACTAGCTACCACAACTACTAGCTACAACTACTAGCTACCACAACTACTAGCTACCACAACTACAAGCTACCACAACTACTAGCTACCACAACTACTAGCTACCACAACTACTAGCTACCACAACTACTAGCTACAACTACTAGCTACCACAACTACTAGCTACCACAACTACAAGCTACCACATCTACTAGCTACAACTACTAGCTACCACAACTACTAGCTACCACAACTACTAGCTACAACTACTAGCTACCACAACTACTAGCTACCACATCTACTAGCTACAACTACTAGCTACCACAACTACTAGCTACCACAACTACTAGCTACCACAACTACTAGCTACCACAACTACAAGCTACCACATTTACTAGCTACAACTACTAGCTACCACAACTACTAGCTACCACAACTACTAGCTACAACTACTAGCTACCACAACTACAAGCTACCACATCTACTAGCTACAACTACTAGCTACCACAACTACTAGCTACCACAACTACTAGCTACCACAACTACTAGCTACCACAACTACTAGCTACCACAACTACTAGCTACCACAACTACTACCACAACTACTAGCTACCACAACTACTAGCTACCACAACTACTAGCTACAACTACTAGCTACCACAACTACTACCACAACTACTAGCTACCACAACTACTAGCTACCACAACTACAAGCTACCACATCTACTAGCTACAACTACTAGCTACCACAACTACAAGCTACCACATCTACTAGCTACAACTACTAGCTACCACAACTACTAGCTACAACTACTAGCTACCACAACTACTAGCTACCACAACTACTACCACAACTACTAGCTACCACAACTACTAGCTACCACAACTACTAGCTACCACAATTACTAGCTACCACAACTACCAGCTACCACAACTACTAGCTACCACAACTACTAGCTACCACAACTACTAGCTACCACAACTACTAGCTACCACATCTACTAGCTACCACAACTACTAGCTACCACAACTACTAGCTACCACAACTACTAGCTACCACAACTACCAGCTACCACAACTACTAGCTACCACAACTACTAGCTACCACAACTACTAGCTACCACAACTACTAGCTACCACAACTACTAGCTACCACAACTACTACCACAACTACTAGCTACCACAACTACTAGCTACCACAACTACTAGCTACCACAACTACAAGCTACCACATCTACTAGCTACAACTACTAGCTACCACAACTACTAGCTACCACAACTACTAGCTACCACAACTACTAGCTACCACAACTACTACCACAACTACTAGCTACCACAACTACTAGCTACCACAACTACAAGCTACCACATCTACTAGCTACAACTACTAGCTACCACAACTACTAGCTACCACAACTACCAGCTACCACAACTACTAGCTACCACAGCTACTAGCTACCACAACTACTAGCTACCACAACTACTAGCTACCACATCTACTAGCTACCACAACTACTAGCTACCACAACTACTAGCTACCACAACTACTAGCTACCACAACTACTAGCTACCACAACTACTAGCTACCACAACTACTAGCTACCACATCTACTAGCTACCACAACTACTAGCTACCACAACTACCAGCTACCACAACTACAGCTACCACAACTACTAGCTACCACAACTACTAGCTACCACAACTACTAGCTACCACATCTACTAGCTACCACAACTACTAGCTACCACAACTACTAGCTACCACAACTACTAGCTACCACAACTACTAGCTACCACAACTACTAGCTACCACAACTACTAGCTACCACAACTACTAGCTACCACAACTACTAGCTACCACAACTACTAGCTACCACAACTACTAGCTACCACAACTACTAGCTACCACAACTACTAGCTACCACAACTACTAGCTACCACAACTACTAGCTACCACAATTACTAGCTACCACAACTACTAGCTACCACAACTACTAGCTACCACAACTACTAGCTACCACAACTACTAGCTACCACAACTACTAGCTACAACTACTAGCTACAACTACTAGCTACCACAACTACTAGCTACCACAACTACTAGCTACCACAACTACTAGCTACAACTACTAGCTACCACAACTACTAGCTACAACTACTAGCTACCACAACTACTAGCTACCACAACTACTACCACAACTACTAGCTACCACAACTACTAGCTACCACAACTACTAGCTACCACAACTACTAGCTACCACAACTACTACCACAACTACTAGCTACCACAACTACTAGCTACCACAACTACAAGCTACCACAACTACTAGCTACAACTACTAGCTACCACAACTACAAGCTACCACATCTACTAGCTACAACTACTAGCTACCACAACTACTAGCTACAACTACTAGCTACCACAACTACTAGCTACCACAACTACTACCACAACTACTAGCTACCACAACTACTAGCTACCACAACTACTAGCTACCACAACTACTAGCTACCACAATTACTAGCTACCACAACTACTAGCTACCACAACTACCAGCTACCACAACTACTAGCTACCACAACTACTAGCTACCACAACTACTAGCTACCACATCTACTAGCTACCACAACTACTAGCTACCACAACTACTAGCTACCACAACTACTAGCTACCACAACTACCAGCTACCACAACTACTAGCTACCACAACTACTAGCTACCACAACTACTAGCTACCACAACTACTAGCTACCACAACTACTAGCTACCACAACTACTACCACAACTACTAGCTACCACAACTACTAGCTACCACAACTACAAGCTACCACATCTACTAGCTACAACTACTAGCTACCACAACTACTAGCTACCACAACTACTAGCTACAACTACTAGCTACCACAACTACTAGCTACCACAACTACTACCACAACTACTAGCTACCACAACTACTAGCTACCACAACTACTAGCTACCACAACTACTAGCTACCACAACTACTAGCTACCACAACTACCAGCTACCACAACTACTAGCTACCACAACTACTAGCTACCACAACTACTAGCTACCACAACTACTAGCTACCACATCTACTAGCTACCACAACTACTAGCTACCACAACTACTAGCTACCACAACTACTAGCTACCACAACTACTAGCTACCACAACTACTAGCTACCACAACTACTAGCTACCACAATTACTAGCTACCACAACTACTAGCTACCACAACTACTAGCTACCACAACTACTAGCTACCACAACTACTAGCTACCACAACTACTAGCTACAACTACTAGCTACAACTACTAGCTACCACAACTACTAGCTACCACAACTACTAGCTACAACTACTAGCTACCACAACTACTAGCTACCACAACTACTAGCTACAACTACTAGCTACAACTACTAGCTACAACTACTAGCTACAACTACTAGCTACCACAACTACTAGCTACCACAACTACTAGCTACCACAACTACTAGCTACAACTACTAGCTACCACAACTACTAGCTACCACAACTACTAGCTACAACTACTAGCTACCACAACTACTAGCTACAACTACTAGCTACCACAACTACTAGCTACAACTACTAGCTACCACAACTACTAGCTACCACAACTACAAGCTACCAACCAGATTAAAAGAAACTTGCTAGTTCAAAGGCTTCTCAACAGAATCTTAACAATTCAGGTTCTCTATAACTATGGGTCTAAATAAGTGTGTTTCAATTCATAAATTACATAATAAATATAAAAGCCCAAGTCACCGGATGTGGAACGCTGAGGAATGATGTACAACAGTCTATAGCAGTTAAAAAATCATGTGGTGATTATTAGCACTGTAAAAATATTTAACATGATGTCATTGTTTGATCTTATATTTAGAAAAAGGTGTGCATCAAAAGGTGTGCAAATTAATTACAAATTAAAGATGCGCTGTAAAAAATGTATATTATATGAAGTCATTCTTTTAGCTTATATCTTAATTTTGGAAAAGGGAACGATGTAAAAATAGGATTTCAGGATTTATAATTATAAAATACTTTGTGTACATTTCAGGAAGTTTAATATTTCGTATTTATTTATTATAAGTTACCTGGGGTTTTGACAAAAAAAGTGGGCGCCGTAGGCGCCCTAAAGCCGGTGTGGGCGCCTACGGCGCCCTACAACCCCTAGTATTTAAATATTTGTCTATTGTGTAGCTGTAAAGCATATATATTTCTTCAATATACAGTTAGGGCTAAAACAATTAAAATGTTTAAAGTATTAAATCCCAATAAAAATTCTTTTTAAAAATTCACAAAAGGAATTTTTCAATGCGGCTCTCGACAATTTTTTTAACTGCTAAAATGGCTCTCGGTTACTATGGGCCTGGCCACCCCTGGTCTAGACATAAAAGTTGGAAAAGACAAATAGTGATCAGTCTAATAATACATGCTTTGAGATCCGCTTGCTGGTCTTTTTATCAACTTGTCTCCTCTCATATTTTTAACTCTCACAACTGTTAAATAACATGCCCATTAATTAACATTACTCTGTCAATTTATAACAATTTGTCTGTTCCTAGGGACAAATTATAATTTAAAAGTATGTGCTGTTGAAGGCACCCCAGTGGAATCTCTGTCTTATGTTTCCTAAGATGATTTATTAAAGCTTCATCAAAAAGATATTCTGCAAGCCGTGTTTATTCTAAGTGTAACAAAACACTGCAAAGTTATCCAAATCAGTACCTCATTTTCTTAAATGTAAAGAGCTCAATTTTATTCACAATGATCTTGTTTATTCAAATACTTCAAGCATATATAGTTTCATATTTTCAAAGTGATTTGTTTATTTGTATAAACAAACTCAAACATGTAAAATAAAATGGTTAGTTTAAGTCTTGGGCAAAAAAGCATCTATTTCAAAAAGTTTTGTTACTTTTTGAAAGGGATAAAAATGAATATATATTTTTAGAGCAAGTTTTATTAACTATAAAATTTTATATTGCCTAAAATTTTTTACAAAGTAGATTTAATGGGTTAAGAAAATGTAACCATTAATTCTTATATATTTAATTGACTTGAACATAAATCAAGATAAAGTTAATTTATTTATCAACAATCAATGTTTGGCTCTGGTATTGTAATAATAATTATTTTAAGGAAAACCTTTTTTTTATTTTGCCAACTTTAAAAAAAAATGTTGGTTTAAATTTCAGTTAACAGATGATCCCAATCAACCCCTGGCCAAGCTTATTTTTATGGAGCTCAATGATGCATGGGCAAAATTTGAAGAGGAAGGCTGCAAAGCTCTATACTAGTGACCTACTCTAAGTCTTGTACATATGCAATCATGTATCATGTATGCAAACATTTATTACCAAATGAATATTTTACACAGAAGAGCCAGTTCATTTTATGTAGCGGTTCTAATTAAATGTTTGATTGCTTCTTTTACAAATGAAGAAAAGAAGACAGCATTTTAATACTTAATAAAATGTAAATATACTGCTAACTGACTTGCTACATTTTATGAATGTAAGATTAGTCATATTGGAAAGGTTTAATTATGACAAGCTTTTATTTACATAGCACTCCCAATGAAATGTAAAAATTTCAGATGGATAAATTGTCAGAATTGTATTCTAATAATAATAATAATAAATTGATTATTTATATAGCGCTGTATCCCAGTAAGGAACTGGGCTCACAGCGCTTTACATGAAAGAAATAACATACTTATAAGTATTAAATTAACTTTCATATCACAACAAACACACAAAATTACAATACATTATACATAAGCTACGTTAATCATTTACAAGAAATGTTGTTTCATCAATTTTAAAAATAAATTTTGAAAAGATGTGTCTTAAGTGCAGTCTTGAAGGACTTGGTTGTTTGAATACTACGTATGTGTAATGGTAGAGAATTCCATTGTTTTGCTGCACAAAAAGAGAACGACCTTTCACCAAACGTTTCTGTGGGATTCCTATTCTTATATCATCTGTGTTCAGTACAATCGAAAAAGTATTTAGCCTATTAACTTTTTTTGTTAAGACTGGTTTGAAATAAAGATGAGTTTCATAAACTAGATTTTAAGAATATTGTTGCAACCTCAGATGAATGGCTACACGTACACCATATTTTTTACAAGTAGGTCGAGTGATTCAAAGTTAAGTTAAACAAAATTCAGAAATTCAATCAACCTGGCTCTCTTGACAACTATGTGTTGTGAAATTGGCTCTAGCATAGTCTAATATTAATGTCCATGGAGTAGCTCTCTCTAGCAACTTACTTTATCGTTCACTCTTAATGTTGTCTATCAGTAGGATTTTTTCTCTGCTGATGGGGCTGACAAGTTTTTCAGCCTCAAAATCTTTATGTAACTTAGCATTTATTCCTGTTTGTCATCTAGTGCTTAGATGCAGATGCGTACACACTGTGATAGCACGTTCATTAGTTTATGCTCTATGAGTGTACTGAGTAAAATAGAAAATGTGAAATAAACTATTATTGTCATACATTAGGTGGGGGGGCCACACTGATTTTTTTATTTGTATATTATGAAAAGTGTCTGTGTATATTTTTTGTTAAGGACAGGTAATTGTACTTAATTATTTTAGTTTTATTTGTATATATTGGATTTGTTGCTTCCCATAAAATGTTATTGCAACCCTAATTTCTTAATAAATGAGTTCATTTTGTCTTTTTTTAAAAAATGTATTCCACAAATAATATAACTTTTTAATTAATTGGGGTTCTTTTTTTTACATTCCAAAGTTGGAATTTTTAATATAACTTTGTCTTCAGATAGAGCATATTATTTATTTAAATGACTTTGGGGTATTTTAAAAAAAATGTTATTTATGAGTGTAGTACTACTTACAAATTACCTATAAGTGCTGATGTCAATTTGCTGATGTGTTCTCCTTGCCTAAATATTAATTCTTTATTTTTGTTTGGGCTTTTATCTCTCTGCTCCTTATGTTTTATACTACTTCTACTGCACATCTAGAATATATGAATTGGTGACCTTATATTAGTCTTATCTCTTTCTATATAGAGAGAAATTTGGTTATATGAAACATTGTCAAGAATTTCAGTTTATTTATTATTTTTTTTAAACAACTAAAGTGAGATTTTGTGCTAATATTTATGTTGATTTGAAAATAATGGCTTTCTTTTATGTTATTAATACATATTTACACTACACACAAAAACTGCATTCATTTAGGAAATTAAATGGCAAAACTAAAATCCTGTGCAATGTTATCAGTAGGAATAATTCATTTTGTGATACACTCCAGTTTTTCTTAATATTTATCACATCTCAACAAATGTTGAATACAATAACATTTCATATTTTCATTCTTTTGGGCAAAGCACACTTATTCATATTTATACTTAAAACATAGCATTTTGATTTAGAAAGAATGTATAAACACAAAATTCCCTTTTATTTAAACATATTAAGTGATTTCATTTTAAATTGAATTTTACTGAATCACTGCATTCTATGTTTGAGATTATTTTGGTGAGACCTATTAAAATGTCAGTATATAGTACAAACAAGAAAAAAAAATTTGTTACAATTTAATTTTAATAAAATATTGTGAGTAATTTTGAAGTTGTGTAGATTTATTTTTGCTCTGTCATCTAAATTTCTTTGACAATTAACCCTTTTGGCACTGACCTACTTTTTTGCATTTCATCCTTTCAGTACGGGATACTAATTTGCTAATTATTCCCCGTGGCCCAGACATTATTATTTGGAATTAGTCAAAATTTGATGGGTGTGCAAATTATTTTTTAAAAACTTTTTTGTTTTAGACTTTAGACCATATTTAGACCATTAGAAAATAACATAAAGATTTTAACAAAACTTTTCTTTTAGTTCACATTATTCTTACATTAATCAATACATTCATTAATTATACAAGGATTGAAACTATTCTAAAAATAGATTATAGAAATAAAGAGCTATAAGAAAAAACATAAAGCTGTTATTTACGAAGGTGAAGTCAATGAGAAAAGACAATATGAAAATTAATTTTAATTTAAAAAAAACAAACAGTTCAATGCTATAAAAATATAATAGGTTTCATTGAGTGTGTGTAAGTCGGGATTATCAACATCTCAATGGAACAGCAAAACAGATCTGCACAAAAAAAATCAGTTATTGGTCTATTTACCTAACTTAAAAATTAACTTCGACTATTCCCCTAGCAGTTAAACATTCTGCCTTAGACTGAGGTGAAAGGTCACATCCTAGTTATTGTATTTATATTGGATAACCGTCTAGGTGGCAAATACACGTGCTTGATCCAGAGGGAAAAAATTTGGCTGGTGTAAAAAGATACACTTGGGCCACAGGGAAAAAAAGGTCGCTGCAAAAAGATGCCTCCCAGTTCCAGAAGGGTTAAATTCATTTTATTAATACTTAACAGATTATGATTTTACTTACAGAATTTATGATTTGAACAATTTTTCTTTTTCGTTGTACAGGATACTTAATTCTTATTTTGTTTTTTATCTTTTTTTCTTAGCATGAAATTATAAGGCTTCTTTGCAAAAGTTATCCGTAAAAATTTCCTGTAAATGACATTTAACTTTTAATGATAAATTGTACAAATTTTTTTTGTTTGTTTGTTGTGTTTTAAAGGCTGTTAATTTCCTTGTAAAAAATATTGCGTTTATTAAGTGCAATACTTTCTGTGGGAATTACTGTTATTGTTTGTAAATAAATAGCTTACTTCACTTGCTGAGTTGTGTTCTCTTAAATGGTTATTAATTTTAGAAATACAAATAACAAAATTTCAGCAATAGATCAAATATTTTTAATCCAAAATTGTTTAATTGATTCAGTTAATTTATATATTACTGCCTGTCTTGAATACTGATGGTAAGACCATTCAGTAAATCTCGAAGTTTGGTGGGTTGTAGGTGAAACAATGTGAATAACTCCTTTTCTTTACGAAGCAAACTATTTTTTAGTGCCTGCAAAATAAAAGAATTTAATCATTCAAAAATTGATAAGTTTAGATGGCAAAACAGGAAAAATTTAAATGATTAAAAAAAAAGGACTTCTCATTACTAACAATTTTATATTTTTTGCTAAATTTATGGTTTGTCATGTAGTCAGCCAACACACTAAGTTGTGCCAACATTATGGCTACTTCACTGAGTCAAGAGAATTGGCCATGACTGTAAGTTAGGGGTGCCTGGAGCAGTGCTTCTCAAACTTTTAGTATGGCGGACCGGCAGGAATTTTTTCCATTGCACCAGGGACCGGTGCATTATTTTCTCTGTACTGACGTGGTAGAGAAAAAAGCTCCTACATGTCCTACATGTCCTACTGCCCTTAACTAAAACATTTGGCATGAATTTGGCTTGTTTTATGCTACTTGTCATCGAACTATTTTGAAAGGAATACTCGTAATTTTAAACCTTGATTGCCTATCTACGATTGTCTCATTTCGTATTAAAATTATTTTTTTTTAAAGTTAATAGTGTTTTAATAAATTTGAATTCTGACTTTGGCCTGAGTTTCAATAAACCAGCACTTAAAATCTAATGAGCCTGCTCCTTTTTTTGTTTTTTGCAAGTTTATGAAGTCGATGCTCAAATGAGGACAATGCTACACGCAATGGAGAACAAACATTCATACTTTTCTTGTATTTTGTCTTAACAATTCTCATGGTTGAACAACCAGTCTCACATAGGTAAGATGAAGGAAATGGAACAAGATCATTGAGATCAATTTCGACAACTTCAGGATATTCTCCACTCTCGTGATTCCAAAGTTGGATACAAAAGAGGTCACAGTTCCAAAATTCATTTTAAAGCCTTCATACGCAGTTAACTCCAGCAATTTATCTTCCAAAGTTACTGAAAAATCAACCCTCGGTGCAATAAACGGATTACGTATCCATCCAGTACCTCTCCGAGGGAAAATAGAATTTGAAACGGTCGATGAATTTTGTCAAATACTCAAAGATGAATTTTTGTAGAGATTGAACATCAAACTCTGCTTCTGCATTATCAATAATTTTTGTCAAATTGTGAAACACATCCAAACAATCTGCTGATACTCGACTCTTCCATGCTTCTAGCTTTCTTTTCTGCCATTGTAAGGCATGAAGCCATCCTTCCTTGCATGGAGATATTGAGCTAAGTTAAAATGGCAAATATATCGGTCACGTAAGCCAACTTGGCTGTCAAATTCAAATTTCGAAATAATTAAGACCAATCCGTTTTTTTTTCTACTGAATAAATTGGTTGAGTTTTCTTCGCAATTCAAAAACTCTTTTCCGGTCTTTCCCCCAAGACAACCATCGCACATCGGCATGCAGTAGAAGCTGTTTGCATTTAAATTTGCTTGGTGGCTTAACTTCCACGGTGAACAAAACAGTGAAGAGTACTTAGCTAATTTCAGTTGTTATATTTGTTGTGCTTCAATATTACACGCCATGACGTCAATGCATCGAACTATTGTGTCATTTGATAGTGTCTATGCCACTTTCTTTGTTGCAGTTTCACATAACATTTCCAAACACACATCTTAATGCATCCTACTACGAGCGCTTCACGATTGTATGTTGTTTTTTTGCCTAGGCAATTCGCAGTGGTACCCTTATGAAGCTGGCAATGCACAAGTATTTATGTGTGATGAATCAAAGATAAGTTTCCGACAGATTTTTTAATTATGTACCTTTCTTTCAAAGGACTCTGGGCTTAGAACTTATGCCTGGTAGTTAAAAGCCTCTGGTGTTTGAGGGATTCATTGCATTCGATAGAGCATCGCTGTAAAGAACACATTGAGGTCTTGGGGTATCAGAGTCATCCACACTCACAAAACCGAATCATTGAATATATGAAATGTCATACTTTAGTTAAGCTAGTAAGAATTCGTTTCACCGAAGACGCTTTGTTGTAATTTATGTCTCCATCACCAAATTGTGAAGAAGAGTCCGAATTTGTTTGATGCTCAGCATTCATATTTAATCTCTTTATAAACATATCAATTGGTCCTTTATTTTCCATCTATAAATTGGGTATACTAAATTCTTTCAGTATCACATATCAGGGTTAGTTTGTATTAACGTTTGCTAATGGAGGATTTTAATTAGATTTTTCTTTCCTTTCTGATCCTTCTGCGGAACGGCTGCTGATGGCCTACGGACCGGCACTGGTCCGCGGACCACCACTTTGAGAAGTACTGGCCTGGAGAACTCTCGTAGGTGGCCTATACCTTTGGAAGGATTGCAGATGTCAACTATGATCGACGGATGCCCCTCACGGATGAGAAGGCTCAACAACTGAGTAGGAAGATATGCAAGCTGTAGGAGATTTTGGATTTAGCACAAGCTGGATTTGGCTGTGACTTTTTTCTCTCCACCCAGAATCTGTTTGCCACATGGATAGGGTTGTCAAATTTGCTTTAAAAAAATCTGCGGAGACCTGTTGCGAGGGGTCATATTAACTCTCAAAATCTATCTCCTTCTATAGTGCTATTGGTCTGGTGTCACAAGCAATATATGACATAACATAGCAACTGATTGTGCTTTGGTTAGCAAGTTTGCTCTACTTGGTACCAAGAATGAACTATGCTAGGTGAAGCTGCTAAAATAAATAGCAATCTACCAAGAGGATGTATTGCATATTTACACAGCTGAGCCAGATCTCAAATGATCCCTACAACTAAATGCAAGCTGTAGTGTACAAAGAGTTGCAAGACCAATCATGTGATGAACTCTAACCCCTGTGAAGGGTATCAATGAAGCTGCAGTTGAACCTGCATTATAACAACTATCTGAATGAAATATTCAGTCAATCCCAACAGAATAGGAAATATTGTTATCTTCTTCTAAAGGAGTCATTTCAGGAAGCATATTTAAATTATTGAATTATTTTCCACAATTTAGCAGTGTAAATTTATCTTCTACAGAAAAGCACATTTCAACAAATACTTAGCATTATTTTTATAAGCCGCTGTCAAGGATAATTTTCCTGAAGAAGTAAAAATTTCAGTAACAAATAATAATAATTAACAGGCAAATAGAATGTACCGTTTTCTTGGTTTCAATATCATGAATGATTTCTGCTATGGCAGTCTGTAAAGTAGTGCACTTGCTAGTCAGTGTAGCCATAGCTGTTTGGACTTGGAGTGGTGACAAATTGGGTGGCCCACCAGACGTCGTTGATCCTGCATACACAGCTGATGTAAGGTCTTGTACAGACTGTTCTCTGTGGAACCAATCAGAACATGTTACTACGACATCCACTTACTTTCATGCACAATTGTCCCTTAATAAACACATTTTGACAATTATTACCTTCAGTTTTATTTTTGACTTTAAGCTAAACATTACATTTAACCACTGACCCCAGTTAACATTACTTGTAAAGAAAAGCAAATGAGTCATATTTACCCCACCCCCTCACCAAGATTTGATGTTTATGGTATATGTTGTACATGTGATATATATATATATATTAGGGCTGTTATCGATTAATTTACAATTAATCGTTAATTCTTGAAAAATTAAGGATTAATTAAAAGTTAATTTCCATTAAAGCCAAAATTGAAATTTATGGTGTCATAAGTAACATTTATTAAACATACTTGTCGAAAATGGAAATAACACTGGGATGTCTTCTTTATATGCCATCTTTTAACCAACAACGCAAACAGACAAGTGTATTCACATTATTTGGTTCAAGTGATGAACGGGTCTAATTGACAATATAACCAGCCGAGCTGAACAATCGTTCACATAGTTTTAGATTGTCTCAGCTGAAGTTTCCGATACTGTAGTGAATGTTTGGTTTGCAGGTGATATGTAAGCGAAGTGTTAGAACCATGGTAGCAATGTTCCTTTTAAGCAGCGCCGCTGCGCATATATTTGACCGACGCCACACAGGAGTTTAGAATCAACGCGCAGGAAATTTTGTAAAATATTGCACAAAAAATGGAAGTTGTGCAATTTGAACATGATTTTTTTAAACTTTGCACACGGACCAACGAAGCTTAGACTTAGAGGGAACATTGCACGGTAGGCAAACGATTTCTCTCAATGGAAACAATAACCTTTATCAACATTTTGAACATTCACGTAAGTGTATAGTTTAAAACCAAAATGTTCGTGTAATCGCCCGAAAATTAGTTTATATTTATCGGTAGAAATATTTACTTTTTGACTTCCAGTACATTTATAAGTGGTGGGTCAATTAATCGTTTAAAAATGTTTTAATCGGTAAAAATTTTTAACGATTAATCGAGAAATTAATCGTTAATTTCCGCAGCCCTAATATATATATATATATATATATATATATATATAATCAACAAAACACTATTGGGTTAAGGGTAAGCTTTTCCTACTTACAACTGACAGACTTTATGCAAATATTTTTCATCTGCTGTGCGATCCAAAGCTTCTGCTCTTATGTAATGGCCATGGAAATCTTTGGCTTTAGCAACAAGCTTTTCTTTTGGGAGGTAAAACATTTTCTCTTCTTTTTCTAAATTTCCTAAAATTTTGTTTTAAATCAAAAAAAAATTCAATGTGAATAATTTGCAGATGAAAATAATTATACAAAATTTTAAGTATACTTTGCTGAAACATGAATTTAAAAAAATCTTTCAGTTAGTCATTATTTGTTATTATCATTCCCAAGTATGAAAGAATTTTGTACCAAGTAAGGCATAAAGTCTTGGAGAGGTTGTGTCCCTTGTATCCACTACACTACGCTCAAACTTTGCTGCACTTAGATCTGGATTTTCAAGATCTTGCTGGGGAACAAAAATGACTAATGTTAACAAAATAAATTAATTAGCTGGAGATTTATGAAAACATTAAAAAACAAAAATGACTAATACTAACAAAATAAATTAATTAGCTGGAAATTTATGAAAACATTAAAAAACAAAAATGACTAATACTATCAAAATAAATTAATTAGCTGGAAATTAATTAACACATACAATACAAAAATGACTAATACTATCAAAATAAATTAATTAGCTGGAAATTTGTGAAAACATTAAAAAACAAAAATGACTAATACTATCAAAATAAATTAATTAGCTGGAAATTCATGAAAATATTAAAAAACAAAAATGACTAATACTATCAAAATAAATTAATTAGCTGGAAATTTATGAAGACATTAAAAGACAAAAATGACTAATACTAACAAAATAAATTAATTAGCTGGAAATTTATGAAAACATTAAAAAACAAAAATGACTAATACTAACAAAATAAATTAATTAGCTGGAAATTTATGAAAAAATTAAACAACAAAACAATGGTAATCAACACTACCATTTTAATTAAAATTTTCTTACTTTAGTTGAAAATACAACAGTGTTTTCAGTGTTGTTACAAACTTTGAAGAGAAGCTTCAAGAGGCATACCTTGCGCTGCTGCCATTCCTGACAATGTTTTTCAAGCATTTGTTTAACTGATGTTACTAACGCATGTGTTTCTCTGTGGCATCTAGTCTCTAGATCAAATAGCATGGTTAGGAATTCATTTCTTGCCCTCTGACTTAGTAGGTGTTCAATCACCTATTAAACAAAAATAAATTAATCCACAAATTTGAAAAATGGTCAAGAGATGAATGATTAATTTTTTTATAAAAAATGCAATTATAACTGTGTCTTTCATAACTTATTTAAATACTTAACACAATTAGCATATGCTTATATTAATGAGAATTGTAACATTTATTATAAATAGACTGCTATGAACACTCCTGGCCACTGCAATGTCATTATATTAAATTATAAAAAGTTTCATCTTTTACAGGAGAGCTCTAAGTAGGTTTTTTTTAAAATATTTTTTTTATACTTATGTGCACGCTCACTGTAAGACTTGTTCCCTTTAAAATTATTTTATTTTAACAGCTAATATTAAAGAATAACCCTGCAAGAAGATTAATAAAACCCAAGCAGTTAGTGTAAATAAAAGCATGTGGATAAAAAATATGAATTTTAAGTTTCATTCACACTAAAATTGGAGTCTAACATTTACTATGTATAGTTTTCTAAATTACTGTTGCATTGTAATCAAAGAATATGGAATTTAATAGCTACACTAGTACCCAAGTGAAACTTCAACATTAATAATTCATCTCCATTGGAGACATGGCATTAAGAAAATTAAGATATCTTGTGTTTCTCTCACATTAGACATACACACAGGCAAAACAAGTTCATGAAATGATTGAACAAGAAAAAGGATAACAAACTACTGACTGTGATAAATTTATCTGCCAGTCCTGTGAAACATAAAAAAAAAGTTTTATACTTCCAAAATTAGTCTCTCTATAACAAAGCCAGGACTTCCTTTTTCTACCACCTAAAGTTAGAGTATGCTCACCTTTTCTTGTTTCTTAGTAAAGTAGTCCTGTCGTTTCAGCTTTAAAGTGTAATCCCCAGTGAGGATCTCAGTACCTTGTAATCCTCCTAACTCATGCAGCAAATTAGGCAATGATGATGCTAAAGGAGACGCTTCCTCTTTGGCAACTTCTATATTTTGTTCCACAGAATGCTGTAGTCGACTTGAAACAAAAAATAATTAAACATACACGCTATGTGCTGTCAATTTAATAATAAGAGAAATAGTAATGTACAGTAGAACCCGGTTAAGTCGACGGCCTAGGGGTTTGCCAAAAGGCGTCGAGATAACCGATGATTGAGTTAAACGAAACCAATATGGCGGCAAAATATTAACATGTGCTTGAAATTTCTTTATGTACATGATAAAGTTGTTAACGTTTAACCGGTTAGCCGTAACTTTGCTATAAGCCTATTACGCAGAGTTAATATTTTTGTTGTGTTACGGCAGAATACCAGAACCAATACGCAAGCGACAGTGAGATCAAAGCGAGCGACCGTGACATAAGAGCGTTTTCTTACTATTACGGTCTATAAAAAATATACACGTCATCACTATTACTTTAGCTCGCCTACGGCTGAGGAAAGATTTTAAAGTTTTTTTTACTTTGCTTAGTTGTCGAGGCTCTGTACGAGAGCTAACTCACAGTGCCCGTATGATATGAACAACGGTCAAAGTCAAGGTAGTTACTGTTACTGTTACTATTTATATTACGAGAGTCATTTGAAAGATGTAGCAAAGATACCGGGCGATTAATTGGTCCTCAAATTTGAGTTCGGTCTTTTTAGTGACAGTTTTTCTGCAAGTTAAGGGCATTTGACGTAAGATTACCATATTAATATCAAAACTGATATTTGCTTTAAAAAATGCGTATGGCTAGTGAACATTAAAAAAAATTTTTTTTAAACTCTCTTAGTTGACGAAGCATAGTACGAGAACTAACACACAGTGCAGCAATGTTAAAATGTGAACAACGTTACTATTCAACCAAGAGAGCTGAAAACAAGCGGGCTGTGACGTCACATGTTCTTTGAAGTCACCCTCAAACGGTGCAAGGCGAAAATTTGATTATTGATACACTCTCTTAGTTGCTTTTTGTCAGTGATGTCATACAAAACAAGCCCCCGCTTCCCTCTGAGCATCTTTGTTCTCGACAACAGCTGCGTGACCCAGTTCTTCTACACACGCCCAGCAGGGCCTAAATGGGGACAAAGCGTGTGTTGGCTGGCTGTTAGTAATAATGCAGTTGAACCCGCAAAAATTTGGTAGTGAGATGGTGAAGTGGCGTCGATAATAACATTTTCAAAAGCTGGCGATTGGTCATGGGGATCGAGATAACCAACGTTAAGTGGCAAATTCGGCTCTCTTTTGTGCTCGAGGTATTAGGGTTCGGCGACATAAAAGAATCGACATAACCGATGAGAAAATGCTAAGACAAAGACAGAATTTGGCGGTTCCAATAAAAAACGTCGACTTAATAGGGTTGGCAAGTTAACCGTGGTCGAGTTAAGTGGGTTCTATTGTACTATATTCTACTTGCTTCTATGCTCATTGCATTATATTTCTTACACATTTCTTTACTACATTTTCATTTTGTGCTTTCAAAGATTTTATCAAAGTCAATCATCAATGGAATGAACTCAATATTCCTCATATGTCAATATTCATTTTTGAAATTAGAGAAAGGAAGAAAATATAAATACATGTTTTTGAAGTGAATGTATAATATAAATACATTTTTTTTAAGTTAATGTATAATATAAATACATGTTTTTGAAGTTAATGTATAATATAAATACATGTTTTTGAAGTTAATGTATAATATAAATACATGTTTTTGAAGTTAATGTATAATATAAATACATGTTTTTGAAGTTAATGTATAATATAAATACATGTTTTTGAAGTTAATGTATAATATAAATACATGTTTTTGAAGTTAATGTATAATATAAATACATGTTTTTGAAGTTAATGTATTATATAAATACATGTTTTTGAAGTTAATGTATAATATAAATACATGTTTTTGAAGTTAATGTATAATATAAATACATGTTTTTGAAGTTAATGTATATGTGCAAAACTGGATAATGTCTACAACTTAGCAAACCGTCCAATAATAATTACCTGATTTCTGAAGGTGATGTAGGAAACTGACCAGACCTAAGCTGATGGAGGATTGATCTTGCTTCGTTAACAGCACTGAATGCTTTTTTAGCATTTACCAATGCATTGATGTAATCACATTCACTCTTTGGAAAGCTGTAAGATGATAAAGTGAGGTGGGACAGCAATCAGGATAGTGTGAGTGAACAAATGTAAACAAAACAAAAAAGTACGAAAATAAAATAAAATTTATCTGCAGTTTGTAGTCCAAGAACACATCAACCAGGAAGAGAAGGACAAAAGTGGGACAAAGGTTGTTAAGGATGAAGGGATGAATGGGAAGGGTCAGTTGTTAACATATTGAGAACACTTCATTTATCTCATGTGGTTTAAAGGTCTCATAATCCTCAAATAACAAAAGTATTTAGATAAAAAATGTTTTAATATATAGGACACGTATATAGGACACGTATATAGGACACGTATATAGAACACGTATATAGGACACGTATATAGGACACGTATATAGGACACGTATATAGGACACGTATATAGGACACGTATATAGGACACGTATATAGGACACGGCTTTCATGAAAAAAAAATGTCAGTGTTTTTGTTTGTTGGAGCTAGTATATCAGCAGACATAACCACATACATTTTCTGCAGACGACTAAATTCTTGGCAGTCTTCAATGAAAGACGTTTGCTCTTCATCACTGACTTGTGTATCTACAGCTGAGCTGACATCTAATAAATCATACTGAGAGCTTTCTTTTTCCCCTGATAGCTCAGCCACACCCTGTGTTAAGAAATATAGAATTCATGGATGACTAATGTTTTACATAATATTGTGCTGGTTTTTTGTCATGAACTGTTTGAGTTAGGGGTACTGTAGTCATCAGGTGTTGGGGTGGGGGCAGATTGTGTGCCAACTTTGACAACAGAAGAGCAGGTTGGAGGGTGTATCATAGCAAAGGACTGTGGTGTGAAGGAGTTAGGTTTGAATGGTGGGGGGTGCATATAGAGAGTAGGGAAGAGGATTGTTGCAGGAGAGGATGAGCAACACATGTGTAGTTCATATTTTGGACACTAAATATTGTGGATTGGCAACCATGGAGTATTTGATGGTGTTATTGGTGAATGTGGTGCTGCCTATGTCATAGCTGGCAGAAAAGTTGATAGCTAGTTGAAAAGTTGGACGACACAGCTGGTAAAAAAATTGATAGCTGGACAACACAGCTGGTAGAAAAGTTGATAGCTGGATAACACAGCTGGTAGAAAAGTTGATAGCTGGACAACACAGCTGGTAGAAAAGTTGATAGCTGGACGGCACAGCTGGCAGAAAAGTTGATAGCTGGACCGCACAGCTGGTAGAAAAGTTGATAGGTGGACAACACAGCTGGTAGAAAATTTGATAGCTGGACAACACAGCTTGTAGAAAAGTTGATAGCTGGACAGCACAGCTGGTAGAAAAGTTGATAGCTGGACAACACAGCTGGTAGAAAAGTTGATAGCTGGACAACACAGCTGGTAGAAAAGTTGATAGCTGGACAACACAGCTGGTAGAAAAGTTGATAGCTGGACAACACAGCTGGTAGAAAAGTTGATAGCTGGAGAGCACAGCTGGTAGAAAAGTTGATAGCTGGAAAACACAGCTGGAAGAAAATTTAATAGCTAGTTGAAAAGTTGGACATCACAGCTGGCAGAAAATTTAATAGCTAGTTGAAAAGTTGGACAACACAGCTGGCAGAAAATTTAATAGCTAGTTGAAAAGTTGGACAACACAGCTGGTAGAAAATTTAATAGCTAGTTGAAAAGTTGAACAACACAGCTGGTTGAAAAGGTGATAGCTGGATAACACAGCTGGGGAAGAGTGGAGCAACATGGATGGCACAGAATTTGGTAGCTGTAAGAAGAATTTTGTACCATAACAAGGAGATGAGTGGAGGAAAATAATGCAGAAATGTGTGAACAATGCAGGTAAACATCAATTTTAATCAATTAAATTAGACAAAAATAAACAAAAGTTAACTATGACATTTGTTCTTTTCTTTTTATTGGACTGAATGATATATTTAGGGTAGTAAGAAAGTTGAACAGCTTTAGCTCTGTTAAAACTAAACAACCCTACTCCAGATTTTAATATGCTGAAGTTCAACAACATACAACTGGCTCTTTGAAACCAATCAACAACATACAACTGGCTCTTTGAAACCAATCAACAACATACAACTGGCTCTTTGAAACCAATCAACAACATACAACTGGCTCTTTGAAACCAATCAACAACATACAACTGGCTCTTTGAAACCAATCAACAACATACAACTGGCTCTTTGAAACCAATCAACAACATACAACTGGCTCTTTTAGACTAATCAATAGCATACAACTGGCTCTTTTAGACTAATCAACAACATGCAACTGGCTCTTTTAAACCAATCAACAACATACAACTGACTCTTTTAGACTAATCAACAACATGCAACTGGCTCTTTTAAACCAATCAACAACATACAACTGGCTCTTTTAGACTAATCAACAACATGCAACCGGCTCTTTTAAACCAATCAACAACATTCAACTGGCTCTTTTAGACTAATTAACAACATACAACTGGCTCTTTTAGACTAATCAACAACATTTTATTGAGAGTGATAATTTATCTATTTTTGGAAATACATATTTTTACAACCCCGTGTTTCAATAATATGCTATTTTTACACTATCAATATTCTGAAGAATGGGACAATAAGCTACATAACTGATTATTTCAGGCTCACCTCAAAGAACTGTTTCTTAGTAAAAGCAGTGAGATCACGAGAGAATCTCTCCTCTGCCACATGGTAGGCCTTTAAATCCATCTGGGTAAGAAAGACAGGAAGCCCGTCTACTGTGTCACCTGCCCCAGTTGGGGAACTTTTATACAGATCAATAAGAGACTCAACACTTTCAAGTAACTTTTCCAGAGCTGAGTCAGCCTAAGAAAAGTGATCAAGACAAAGTTCAATAAAGAGAAGGTTGAATATAAACAAAGTTAAATACAAAGTTAGAAATAGACAAAGTTAAACAAAGACAAAGTTTTTTAAAAAAGTTAAATAAAGAGAAAGTTAAACAAAGACAAAGTTAAATAAAGAGAAAGTTGAATATAAAAAAAGTTGAATATAAAAAAAGTTAAATAAAAAAAAAGTTAATCAAAGACAAAGTTAAATGAAAATTTTTAAATAAAGACAAAGTTAAATATAATTCAGTTTGTCAATAACTCAAGTTTTCATTGATGTGTTGCTTTTTGATATGTACATTAATTTGTCATAGATACATTCTTAACCTATGAACCATTCTTAACCTATGAAACATTCTTAACCTATGAAACATTCTTAACCTATGAACCATTCTTAACCTATGAAACATTCTTAACCTATGAAACATTCTTAACCTATGAAACATTCTTAACCTATGAAACATTCTTAACCTATGAAACATTTTTTGGAAATTATAATTAACAAACTATAAAAACAAAATGTACAACCAGCATTCAGCTATGTGTGATCTCTAGATAGCATAAGTAAGTGACAAATTAACTAATTTCCTCTAAATTGCTATCAAATTTATCATATAAGTCAGTTTTCATCATAAAATTTCTGGTAACCAATTTAACAATGTAACAAATACAACAAAAGCCCTCTTTAAATGTAATATTTCCAAATGAAAAGGCCTGTCAAAACATAAATAGCTTTTAATACTTTCTCAAATTTTCAATGGTTGAGTTTTCAAGTTCAGTTCATGGGGGATTTTATTTTTGCAGTTTAGCATCCCTACAGGTTGTCATGTGTGGACCTAAAGTCCACATTATCATTGTCAGACTCCTTGTTAAACAAAAGTGACCTATTCATCTTACTGACCCTTTCAATTATACATAAGCAAACATTTTTAGAGATTGTTAGTTTGTCCAGTATAAATTTTTTAAAAGAAACAACGGAAAGTTTATAGCGTTGTTAGCCAACCCACTTATAATAAATACCTTTCTATCATAAGACCTAATATTTTCAGTCATATTGTTGCTGGTTTTATGATGCTCCTCAACATTTTCCATTAGGGATAATCTATTGCACATAGTCAAGTGCTGAACACTATAAAATATATAAAGCATAAATTCAATTCAAGCCACATTCAACATAGTTCAATATCTATCATGCAACATTATATAAATGTGCAATTATTTTATATCAGATCTGTTATATCAATAGAAACAATTAGTCTTTTTAAACTATGTTTTAAACCTAAAAAGTGCAGAAAATAACACTAACCATGTATTGGTTAAACTTCCATAAAAAAAGGTGTATTTTAAAAATTGTAAGTCCCCAAAAAAGAATAATTAAAGCTTGACACTAATTGTTCTAAATGCAAAAATTAATGGTGTCTCATTATATAATTAAAGCTTTATCTTAATACTTAAATTAATTGACTGAGTAATCTTTAATTGAAAATCATATGATCTAATTTTTTAAACTTCAAAAGGCTTACTTGAGTTTATTTGAGCGGTATTTCATGGTTTCCTTCAAAATTTTGGTTTGTTTAAGAGACTCTTCCAATTGGAGGATGTCATCTCTAGATTGCAAGTAAACAAATTGATGGAAGATTTTAGAAAGCAATAATTTTTTTTAAAAAGCTGAAGTTGGTTGGATGACTGAAATAAAACATCAGAATTACTAGTCATGAAATTAACTTCAAGAACTAATGATTAAGGTGTTGACTGAAATAAAACATTAGAATTACTAGTCATGAAATTAACTTCAAGAACTAATGATATAAGGCAGTGGTCCCCACCAACCTTTTTAACGCCGCGGACCACTAAAAGTTCTATAATTTTTCCGCGGCCCCATAACCGTTATGGGTGGGTGGAGAATGGGGGGGGGGTAGGATTTGCGGCTGCGTTGATTGTTTATACAGGCATTTTAGATATTTTTGATTTTATAGTTTTAATTTAATTGTACTTAAACATGCCTTCAAAATAAAATAAAGTTACACAAAAAGTGAATTAAAGATTATTTAATATTTTAATTTACTAGAATGTTAAATCAATGAGTTCTTGGGTCTTTTGTGGTTTGGAAGAAGCGCTTAAAATCAAAGACAGGTGATCGTGCACCGACTGTGACAAAGAGTCCTCAAGCTCAGTCTCGCCTAGAATCCCCGCTAATGTTTGAAACATATCCAAAATACCTTTGTTCCCTCGCCGTTCCCACAACTCCAGTTCGGCTTTAAATGCAGATACTTTGTCAGCTAACTTGAAAAAAACAGTTGTCATTTTCCCCTGAAGAGACAGATTGAGTTCATTGAGCTGGCTGAATATGTCACACAGGTAATCAAGTTTTGCGACCCATACCTTGTCACTGAAATGTGCTGCCAGCGGTGACTTCTTTTCTGAGAGAAATCTTTGCAATGGCTCTCGTAATTCAAATACTCTGTTTAGCGATTTTCCTCTGGACAACGATCTTATTTCTGTGTACAAAAGGAGGCATCTGTGCGCAGCGTCCATCTCCTCAAAAAGATTCTCAATCAGGCGTGAGTTAAGGGCGTGTGCCTTGATGTGGTTAATAACTTTAATGACATCAACATTACACAGTTAAATTCTGGTGACATTTTTTGGCTTGCCAACATTTCCCTGTGAATGATACAATGCGTAGATTAACACTCAGGTGCAACCTCCTTAATCCGAGCTGTTAAACCAGACAGTCGTACGGTCATGGAGGCAGCTCCATCTGTACAGATGCCGACACAAAATGACCATTTTAGGTGTCCAGTGACTTGAACTGTTCAGCTCCCGTGGTGTTGGTTGACAAAGATAGAGCACATAACAAATCCTCATGTACATCCTCATGATCAACATATTACACATAAACAAGTAATATTGCCTTGTTGTCAATGTCTGTAGATTCGTCAACCTGGAAAGCGTACCACGGTGATGAGTTAATCCTCTCCAACAATTGTATCACAATATCTTCGGCTATTCCCTCAATGGGCCTAGTTACAGTGGGAGCCAACAATGGCACATGTGCTATCTTTTTAACAGCAGCCTCTCCTAGAAGTTCATGGCAAATGTCTTTAGCTTGCCAACACGGGTCACCCATCAGAATCGCGCACAACAAATGAGCGCCGTGATAACAACGCCGACATAAGAGCACCGACACAGAGCGCAAAGATTGATTGTAGGCGGTTGTCCGCTCTGCGCTATGTGTCATTGATGTTCTTTGGACATGGTGCCGCCAAAACGGGTAACAAGCTTTTCCATCTTGTGTATGGAAAGATGCACAATCCCTAGAGAAATACACCTCAGTAAAAAAAACGTACATAATTTACTGTTCCTTTGCTTGCAGACCCCCTGATTAGTGGTCCGCGGACCCCAGGTTGGGGACCACTGATATAAGGTGTTGACTGAAATAAAACATCAGAATTACTAGCCATGAAATTAACTTCAAGAACTAATGATATAAGGTGTTGACTGAAATAAAACTTCAGAATTACTACTCATGAAATTAACTTCAAGAAATAATGATATAAGGTGTGAACTCACCCTCCCTCTGATAATGGTGATTTATTCCAGGTGATAACTTTTAGAGCCTCCTCCAGGTGACCACCACTCAATGTTTCACCTGAGTCATGCAACTGTTGGTATCTAAAATAAACATAACAAATATGTAACCTAATTAAGGGACTATAATAAAATGAATACTTCCAAACCTTGGTGTCAGGGAAATGTTATAGTCTTATGGGGTTTTCCCGCTTTGGGAACATTACTGTTAGAATGTTGCGCCGGTGCGCACTATTGTTGACACATGTTTTAGTATGAGGTAGTGTGGGGTAGATGACATAAATAGAGCATAGCTAGAGGGAAGGTTTTTGGTAGTGTATGAACGACAGTGTTGCATTATGTATTGGAGGATTCCTGTTGCAAATAAATGATAGATTCATCTAATGGTGTTCTGGTTTATTGAGTTCAAGCCTTGTGAGTCAACAATACCCTAGAACTCGACATTGGGGCAACGTTCGGGATAATTTGTTGACCAAGGCAGCAAGCAATTCAAGTTCAAAGTCAACATCAGACATCCAGAACAGAGGGAATCAATTCTAAGGCAAGTCAGTGTATTAACAGACAACAAGTTTTGATGAGTGAGACGTGTATGGTGGTCTTATTTCAAACAATGCTGGTGTTATAATTCGCTATACCTTGCTCGGTGACCAGTGTGCTGTTCACGTCCAGCGTGCTGTTGATTAGCTGTTCCCGTTGATCATCGTAACGTGGGCCTGTGCTGTTCACGTCCAGTGTGCTGTCGATTTGCTGTTCCCGTTGATCATCGTAACGTGGGCCTGTGCTGTTCACGTCCAGCGTGCTGTCGATTTGCTGTTCCCGTTGATCCTCATCACGTAGGCCTGTGCTGTTCACGTACAATGTGCTATCACACCCCGTGTGCTGTCGGGTTGCTGTTCCCATTGATCATTGCAACGTGGGTCGGTGCTATCATGTCCTGTGTGCTGTCGAGTTGCTGTTCCCGTTGATCATCGCCACGAGGGCCTGTGCTGTTCACGTCCAGTGTGCTGTCGATTTACTGTTCCTGGTGATCATCACAACGTAGGTCTGTGCTGTGGGGCCCCAGTCTTGTCCATCAACTGGACTATCATCATCCAGTGAGCCGTGAACTGTGTACTCGCCTTCAGATCTGGTATCTTCTAAAAGATCGACAACCAGAACATCGTACCACGCAGAGAACAGATCATTGTGCAGGACTGTAAACGTACTTAATGGGTTGCTGACCAGACATCGAAGATCAGACATTGTGGAATTATTAGCAGTGTTTGATATTAACAATTCTTGAGAACAGTGACATTGTGATTTTTTAATCTTATGGACACTTGGATGGTGATATTCATTACATCAAGCAAGTTAAGTAAGTAGTTATTTTTTGGACATTGAAAAAAAATTGTATAAAGTGATTTTGAAATAATAATCTTTCTGCTTGCAGTTTTTAAAAAAAATTTGTAAAAAAATTAAAAATTTAGAGAATAAATATTTTTTTTTAAATATATAGAATAATAAATAAAATATGAGAAAATATATATAAGACAGATAAAATAATGGCGGACATGGATAGATGGTGGGTAAACAAAATTGAAGAGGTACGGTTAAAGTGGCAGAAAGACGAGGAAGAATCACTGAGACAAAACGAAGAAAAACAAAGACAGCGACAGAAAAAAGATCAAAAGAAACAGCGACAATACGAAAAGAGACAAAAGAAATTATGGGAAAATGATGAAGAGAAAAGAAGTAAACGGAGAATAAAACAGGGAGCTTTAAAAAGTAGCGATAGTAACGGTCAGGAGGGAGTGTATGGGTTAGCTAGCATATATTGCGAGAACTCGTATAAAACAAAAGAGACGAAAGACTACGACTGTGACGTTAGTAGCTGTGAAGAACTCTATGGAATAGCTAGTATATATTGTGAAGATCCGTACCTAACGGAAGACGTTTATAGGGTGGCGGACCCGTCAGCTGGCCAATTTAAATATTATAGACACGATAATCCAAAAAAAACGGTCAATATCGTAAAGCATAAAAATGAAAACATGATCCATGGTGGTCACAATAATAATACAGCTAGTGAGTTTCGGAAGAATTTTCCTAAGAACACAAAACAATATATAAGGAAAGATGAAGAATATGACAAAAAAGAAAAGGAAATTAGGTTCCTTAAAAACTGAAATACCGAAGATAAGAAAGAAATAGATTTGTTGAACTGTGAATTGACTGAAAACCTTAGCCTCGTGGACAGACTAAAAACTGCACTGTTTGACAAAGACAAGGAACTAGCAGAACACAAAGAGACATTAAATAAATTACAAGCGACATTAGACAGTGTTCAAAGTAAACTTACAGAACTAGAAAAAGTAGACGAAGAACACAAATTAAAAGTAGATAAAACTGAAGCTGATTCAATTGAAATAAGAATGAAAATTGCCGAACTAGACAGTCAGTTGGTTGAAAAAGATAAAGTATTGGGAAAAGTAGAAAGAGAGCTCAACGACAAAAATGAGTTATTAGAAAAATTAAAGAGTGACCACAAAACAAAATTAAATGAAAAGGAAGTTGAGCTAGTGAGCTTAAAACTGGAAATCGCCTCAAGGGAGGAAAACCTAATGATTACCCACAACAATCTGAGTAAGAATTTAGCAGACAAAGATGAGCTATTGGAACAATTAAAGAGGGAACACAAAATAGAACTAAATGAAGCGGAAGTTGAGTCCAAGAACTTGATAAATAAAATTAACGAAATGGATAAAGTGTATTCTAGCTTAATAAAAATATTCAGGGTCAAAGATGAAAAAATAACGGAGATGGAGTTAAACCTAAACATGGCAAACCACAAGACAACAGAGCTGAAGATGACAGTGGCTAATAAAGATGAACTTTTGGATAAATTACAGAGGGAGCTAAAGGAATTAGAGCTAGAAAACATAGATATGAAAGAAAGACTGACTCATAAAGAAGATGAGAATAATCAGTTAGCCCTAAACGTAGCACGTAACAAAGAAGACATAACTGAATTATGGCGAATCATTGTAGAAAAAGAAGAAAAAATGACTGAATTAATGCAGAGATTAACAGGGAATGATACAGACATGATAGCGAGGGTGCATAGAAGGTCCAAAACGCTTGAGAGAATTGATGAAAAACCTAATAAAAATGAGAACAAAGAAGTGCTAATTGAGAAGAAGAAAATTAGAGTTGAAAATCATCAAGTGGACAAAGAAAAATACATTGATCCAGATATTAAAGATGATGTGAAGGACACTGAATATCAATTGATTACAATAGCAATAGTAGCCACGGAGACAAAAATTGATGCAAACCAGAGGGTTACAGATGAAATATAAGTTAATGAGGAAAAGTACGAACGGGCTGGAGCCACGGAGGTGGAGAAAATTACATTTGTTGAATGTAATGAAGATAATGATAGAGATACTGCACAGGGTGCGGCAAAAGTGATAGCCCTCAAAGATGAAAATAAGGAAATTAAGGAGGACCGCTGCAGTGGGTTCACGCAAAAATATAACGTGTGCTCAGCGGAACATTGTTTTGAGATGATAGACAAAGGTTACGCTTATGACCACAGCAGGGGAAATACGGAGTTACACAAGGACATTGACAATGTGGGGTCAGGATGGGCCAGAAATCATAAGAACATGACCGAGAAAAACTCACAGGACAGGTTTAGGATTCGGTCCAGTTACGAAGACCAAAAGACAGATAACGGCTTTGCTGGTCCGTTACGACTTACGACTAATGTTTTTATTGTTAGTTGGGGTCCTGGTGAAAACAATGATTCGTGTGGGTGAAGATGAGATATTAAAAACAACAACCGGAAACTTTAGTGGTCAAAAAGTGGAATCCAAAGGTGGTCAGGGTGAGATTGACAGAGGCGGCATAGTTATTGCCATGTTGGAAATGCCGTCTAGGCTTGAGTTAGAAAACATCAGCCTGTATAACGGTAACCAGGGTCGTTTGTTGTTTATGATGGGGGACAAACGTAATATTCTACCATCAAAAACAATCACTATGATTTTTGTTGTATAAATTAATTTTTTTGGCTGTGTATTAATTGATGTAAATAAATAGGACATAATTATTGTATTTCTATGATGTGAATGATGTGTTTTTGTTGATGACTATGATTATGCCTTGATGATGATGTATTTTGAGTCGCTATAAATTTCAGGGTATAGATTTAACTGCGTGAGTTAAATCTAAAGTGAAGAGGGGGGATGTGTCAGGGAAATGTTATAGTCTAATGGGGTTTTCCCGCCTTGGGAACATTAATGTTAGAATGTTGCACCAGTGCGCACTATTGTTGACACATGTTTTAGTATGACATAGTGTGGGGTAGATGAGTAAATAGAGCATAGCTAGAGGGACAGTTTTTGGTAGTGTATGAACAACAGTGTTGGATTATGTATTGGAGGATTCCTGTTGCAAATAAATGATAGATTCATCTAATGGTGTTCTGGTTTATTGAGTTCAAGCCTTGTGAGTCAACAAGAACCAAAAGCAAAGTAGTAATCATACATAAGGCGATTAATTCTAATTTAGAAATACAACACAAAGATAACTTAATACAACCCTCAGATAGACATAAGGATAAAAACACCTTCCTTATTCCGTATGCAAGAACAAACACATACAAGTTTTCCTTCTTCCCGTCCGGAATTCGGGCGTGGAATGGGTTGCCTGAAGAATCCAGGAAAACCAACACTTTATCAGCATTTAAATCTCTAATAAAAATGCAGGACTAAACACAAACCATAGATAAGCGTAGGACGCAATAATCTTCTGTATAGAAGGAGCGTCTGTAAACAGATAAGATAAGATAAGATACCCTAGAACTCGACACTTGGCTTTCACTTAAGTTTGTCAGTTCCTTAATGTTTACATCTAATTATATGCTGATAATTATCTTTGATCCTGGTGTCCATTCACAGGATCTTGAAAATATTAGGAAGGAAATAGCAAACTGAAAAGACAGTAGTGCATTATATGAAGTATTTCAAAGCAAAATTATTTAATTGTTAATACAGAATTTTACTATTTTTACCAGTTCTTGCTTTTGTCACATTGAGATCTTCATTGCTTTTTATTTTGTTTAAATTAAAGAACAATTTTTTAACATTGAAATTACAGTCGTTATTTTTTATTTTCAATATTTTCAACTTTAAAAATAAATTAAAAATTTTAAATCAAGTTTGTCAATTGTATTTGACAGCTTGGTAAACAGGGACAGATCAAGTTGCATAAAACAAGTATTGCAAATTGCAATAGTTTTCTTTCTTATGGTTAAAGTTTTGTATTTGACAGCTATGTGAACAGGGACAGATCAAGTTGCATAAAACAAGTATTGCAATAATTTTATTTCTTATGGTTAAAGTTTACCCAATTTTCACCCCTCACCCCATCTTCTTTTTCTTGCCTTAAAATTTAAAACTGAGCTGTTCATTATAAAATAACAACTAAATTTATTTGAAAATTTTTGTCTTAGGTTATTTATTCAATTTAAAATAATATATTTAAATATGTTCTAAAATTAATATGTACTGTGAGTGAGTATAACAACAATGTCAATGTCATTAAATAAGTTTCATTTTACTGTAGCAATATTCATAAAAATTTAATTGTTTCAATAGCACTTCAAACCAGAGTAGCATGTTTTTTTACTGGCAAGTGTAATTAAATTTCATTTGAACAAATCAATAACGATAACTTTCAAAAGCTTACGGAAAAGAAATGTTCAATGATAGCATATTAATTCATATTTATTATTTCTAGCCCTGAACCACAATAACGTAAACTTTCAATAATTTATCAAAATCAAATTAGTTTATTAATTATAATTAGTTCAAGTGAATTTGAATTAGTATTAAGAAACTAAAACAAAAATATATTTAGGACTAACTCAGGCTACTTTTACTTTCAATTATCTTTTAGCCCACATTACTTTTACAGATGCTAATTCAATACTGAAGATTTAGAAGTTACGTAGCCTTTATACAATATAAGCATAGGTTATAACCAATACATGTACTACTAAACTCTTTAGTCTATACCAGGGGTCACCAAACTACGGCCCACGGGCCAGATTCCGCCTGTGACGCCATTTCATGTGGCCCACTATTTGAAAGATGAATGTGCTGGATAGAACAGATGGAACAAAGGACATTTTAATATAGTTTTTAAAAAAAAATTAGATTACTAAATATGTGAAGAAATCCTGGCTGCTTTGTGTAAAAAATTTACTATTTTCAATATTTATTTAGATTTTTTTTGTTTATAACAATATTTGTCTACTTCTCACCACTCCTAGACCTTCCCCGGTAGGTGGTATTTTTACATGCTGACTTTACCAAAACAGAAATTTTGTACGCCATATAGCATCCAGCTGTCTTACACAGGTTCAAATCTCCACAAATATTTTCTTCTTTTAACCTGGTATCTATTTTAAAATTAATAAGTATTTTTTGTTTGACTGTGTTAAGTAAGTGAACAACAAGCATGAAAAGAGACAATCAAGTAGCAAACAAGAGGAAAAAGTCTGGCGTATGAAATTTAACTAATATTAAGGGGAGACAACCAAGGAAATACAATATTAAAGGGAAGGTAACTGCAACCTAGCAACCTTACAGTCCTGGACGCGACCGCCACCTTTGATCAGTTCAACGATAATAAGCCCAATATAATTCTGTACTGTTACTGTTTACTTATTACTATTACTATGATACTGTTAATTATACTATAGGATGTTGCTAGCGATACGACATAACGCTATACAGGAAACTGCTGCTACAAATGTTGTAGCAGCAGACGATTCGACGGGATGTTGCTAGCGTTACGACATGTTGTTGCAGAAGTTTCCTAGCTAGTGATACGACTAGTCTTAGCAGTAGACACTTCAAAAAAACTAAGTTGCTATAATATCTTAACAAACTCTTCTTAATATTTTATATGCATATATAATACGATATTAGATCTGGGCTTATTTATGTGTGTATTAATTTTACAGAATAACTTATAAGCAGTACAAAAATTACAATCACATGGTTTGCCAACACCCTAATTATGGTTAAAAGAAATAATTTATATTAAAAAAATATTTAAAATTTTTTTTTAAAAAGAAGAAGAAAAATATACGACCATATTGGGATTAGGGGTCTACCGATAATATCGGCCGGCACCGATATCTGGATATCGGCAATATCGGTATCGGTAGCATGTAAAGGTCCCGATATTGACGTCACCGATATTTCATAATAAATGACATTTTGACCCCCCCCCCAAAAAAAACTATAATTTAGATTTACAATATCTCGACCAATTAATATATCGACCCCGATACCGGTATTGAAATAGTCAAAAGAGTCCTAGTATTAATATGTGCAGCCACGATACAGTGTGCCATGTGCTATGATATTGTTTAGGTATCGGCCGATTTTCGTATGCTCAGAAATACTGTGTAAATAGTGCTGATGCCAAGTATACCGTAATTGCTCTAATAAATGTATAACATGTAAACATTATGTTCACGTAATTGCTCTAATAGTAATAGCAAAGATGCACGCAGAATCGCAGATGTCTAAAACATTTCGTTCGTATGGAATAAAAAAATGTACCGTGTGAAGACTTGTTGTCATTGGCAACGTGGCCGTGTGCAAAAGCCATTAAACTATTGGTTAGAATTAATAATTATGAGTCAAGGTTGAAGTTACAAAAGGACTTCCTAATTTTGCTTGTACATTTTTATAAAGGACAGTTAGTTTTGTTATGAGTCCTATGTAGGTCATGATCTGGAACTTGTAAACACATCGGAAACTTCGTTTCGGCCGGGAGAAAAAAAATCGGTATTATCGGCAAAACTGGATATCGGTAGACCCCTTAATTATAAAATATAAATAATTAAGCGTGATAAATTTAAGAATGACGTCATCAAATATGACCGCTGTTATTTTTGTCCTAACAAATACTCATATCGGCACTCATATCGGAAAAAGATATCGGTAATATCGACAAAAATGCTTATCGGTAGACCCCTAATATAAAAGTTAAATAATTAGGAGTGATAAATCTAAGAATGATGCCATCAAATAAGACCGCTGGTTTTTGTCCTATCAAATATTCATATCGGAAAAAAAAATATCTGTAACATCGGCGAAAATGCATATCGGTAGTCCCCTAATACTAATAAAAAAGATAAATAATTACGAGTGGTAAATTTAAGAATGACGTCATCAAATATTACCGCTGGTTTTTGTCCGAACAAATACTCATATCGGCAAAAAAAATATCGGTAATATCGGTATCGGTAATATCGGCAAAAAGGCATATCGGTAGACCCCTAATTGGGATTACAATTTTAAAAATTATAACAATTTATTATTATTTTTTTTAAATTTTTTTTGGACGGCACTAGCACTAGTTGTAGCAATAAAATTATTTTGTATGGTTATGACTAGTCGTAACACTTGCTATCACTAGACTCACTAGTCTTAGTACTCTTAGTAGTAGAAAAAACTAAGTCGCTATAGTAGGCTATACTATAATATTTTAACTAACTCTTCATAATATTGTATACGCATATATCAATATCGTATTTAATACGATATTAATAGATCTGGGCTTATTTATGTGTTATGTGTGTATTAATTCTAAAATCTAAATTTATTTAAATAGATTTCATTTAATCAACGTATCCGCTTTTCAGAATAAGAACACAAATTACAATTAGCAGCACACTCTTTGTGGTTAAAAAAAAATAATTTTTAATTAAATTTTAAAAAATTGGACGGGAGCGGGATTTGATCCCACTATTGGTTTTAACATCAAACTCATCCGACTACCACTTCGTCTAGCGAAGCTCATGTCAGAGTTTGAATTTTTAAAATTATAACTGTTTGTCATTAAATGGACACCAATAAAAAAAATGTAACCTTTAAAATTCATTAATCCACTTAGGCCTACCTAGTAATCATAAAATTTGATTATGAGAACTATTGTCATTGTTTAGAAGTCTTAGTAAACTTAGTAGGCTATTAAAATTAAAGTATTAGTATTAGCATAATTAAAATTAAATACAGCATATTTTTTACGACTAGTCGTAGCAGCAGACAACTCGACGGGGTGTTGCTAGTGTTACGACACGTCGTAGCCTAGAAACATCCAGTCGAGTTTGCAGGTTAGTAGCAGCAGACACTTCGGGTCACTTCGTATACTTGAACTTGACGTATCCTATACTTAACTAAAAAAACTATACTGTTACTATACTGTCTAAGTCTATAGGCTTGGTCATTATTTACCGGAAGTCTAATAATAGACCTGATCTATAACTAGGTCACCGCCTGAGGTGCCGTAAGGTCAAGTAGTGAATATTTATTCATAACTATTAGAGGGAATGCGCTCATTGAAATTATCTAAAACTTGTTCAAAAGCTTGATTTTATAGAATTTTAAAGAAAAATATAAGGTCATATTATTTGATATATTATAATAATGTGAAATAGAGCTTCCTTGCGAGAGTGAATTTAATATTAATATGTAAATATACAGACTATACTTTTTTTATTTTTAGTTCATTCGCTCATTCGTCCGAGAATTTTATACATTCAAATACTATTTAATTCTAAAACGTATGATGTAATTATAATTAAAATCATAATCTTAGTGTAAGTTTATTACTAATAAATACTAAGGCATATTTAATTTATATGAACCAACGAAAACAATTTATATTAAATATAAGTTTGTTAGCACTAGGGACTAGTACTAGTGGCGACGGCCGGAACGACCGCTTACACTTTCACTCATCTTAAATAAACTCTTAGGCCTATGTTTGCTTATTTAAATATCAATAGATGGTTATATTATGTAATATTATATTATGCGAAATGGAACGTCCTTGGGAGCATGAATTATGTAAATGAATTATAATTAGTGACTCTGCATCTGCTGAGGCTCGAACTCTATTATCTAGTAATAAGTTAGTAGTAACTAGTTCTAGTTGCTCGTTCGTCCATGAAGTTTATTCTTTCATGCTATGATGTAATTATAATTAAAGTCATAATCTTAGTGTAATTTTATTACTAATAAATACTAATGCATCTATAATTTATATGAACCAACGAAAACAATTTATATTAAATATACGTTTGTTAGCACTAGTACTAGTGGCGACGGCCGGAACGACCGCTTACACTTTCACTAGTTGCTCGTTCGTCCATGAAGTTTATTCTTTCATACTATGATGTAATTATAATTAAAGTCATAATCTTAGTGTAAGTTTATTACTGAAGGCATATATTTTTATAAGGCAAGGGCCAAGGAAAACAATATTAAAATACATATATGTTAATAATTGACTACGCTAGGACTAGTGTTTACCGTAGTTACGAATATGAACGCTTACACTCATCTTTAAATAATTTAAAATACTATGTTACGGCTTATTTATTAAAGTTTTAAGTCTTCGACATTTTAATAACTTTTTTCGGCAGCAAAACTGAGTGAGAAGAAATATATTTTTTGTCCAAATTAGCACCTGGAACATCGTTTTCAGATAGCACTATAACACTATTAAACACACTGTTGCTAGCCATGTTTGAGAAAGTTTGACCTTACTGACAACGAAGAGCCTAAAAATAGATATGACCGAATGGCCTATGACGCGATGGGGTCACAGAAATGATCAAGCCTATTATACTATTATAATTATACTAATAATATTTACAATACTACTACTATACTTAACTGTACTGACTATACTTATACTCAAAGCTATTCAAATATTCTTTACTACTACTAAACTTTAATACTAAGTTAAATAAGCTGAATAACTTGACTTAACTATTTAAGCTGCAAGATAAAACTTTTTTTTATCATAAAACTTAATTTAATAATTAATTTAAACTTGGGCCTACTCTTCCAATTCTGCTGTTGTTAAAACATTTTCCTCATTGATGCTATTAAACACCCATTGTAAAAATGGTTGATTTGACTGAATTTCTTGTGTAAATTCGGCAGATCTTGGATCTATTGAATTAACTCCGGGGTAACCAATTCTCTTTAAAAAGTCTATGAAAAGTTGGTTATCCATTTGTTGGTTGTGTTTACGATTTGTATTTCGGATTTCGGAGTGGCTACGTGTAGCGCGGCGGTATACCTAAAATATATTCGGCTGTGGCTGCGTAAACAGCGGCGTATACCCAGCAAAACTATTGACTATATGAATGTGGAATACATGTACTATGGAATGGGTAAATTGTGGTTTAAAGAATAAATAGTTATTGAAAATAAAATTTTTGGTTCTTTAGTGATACGCAGTGAGTTCACTTTATTTAGGCAAAGCATTTGCGATTTCTCTGCACTACATTATTCATTGAGCTGTCTCTATTCCTCTATAAAATACATTATATTCATCTACAATCTACAGTCTAAAACTAAAACTAAAGCTTTTATTTTTATTAAAACTTTTACTTTACAATAACTTGATTAAAATTTTGTTTCAAGAGAGTCGCAAGTGAAGAGAGAAATGAAATATTTCACAATGAAAAAAACAAGTAAAGTCTTTTCAATAATAAAGTCAATCATGGAGATTTTTTTTTGTTTATGGTGACCAACCTGGGACCTCTCATGACATCTAATAAAAGGTAATAAATGTGTTGTTTTGGTTAAAATAAACTTTTTTTAAAAAAGCACAATTACTCTAAATAATTAATATAAGTTACTGGAATTTCAACTCTTCAACTTCATTATAAAACTAGAGCTATTATAATATCCTTAACACATATTTTGCATCATCTTTTTCTGCCTCAGGCGACAAGGAAGTTTTAATAAATTTAAATAAAATGGAGGAAATAGGTAACATAACTGTAGATGAGATAGGTATACATTCACTCCTAAAAAACTTAAAAATAAACAAAGCTACTGGCCCAGATGATTTGCCTGCAAGATTATTAAAAGAACTAAGCAATGAACTGTCCCCAATCCTTGTAGTTCTCTTTCAAGCCTCTCTAAACCAGGGTAAAGTGCCCCAGGATTGGAAATTAGCTAACGTAAATCCACTCTTTAAGAAAGGGGATAAATCAGACCCTGGTAATTACAGGCCTGTATCACTTAGGGGCTGTCCATAAATTACGTCAACAATTTTTTGGCGATTTTTACCTCCCCCCCTCCCCCTTGTCAACAACTTGTCAAACTTCCAGAGACCCCCCCCCTATAAAATTACGTCAACATTTGATAACCCCCCCCCCAAAAAAATAAATAAAGAAATAAATAAATAATAAAAAGAAAAATGTTTAGAAAAACAAAGTTTAATAAACTTTTAACTTATGACATATTTCCAATTCATAACTACAAAGGCTTACACTAAACAGAAAAGAGATTACAGGGTTTACAAAAATGTTTACACATTAGGGTAAAGCAGGGTAAAAGGCCCCGTGGGGCAATAGGCTCCACTTACTGGGGTCATTGAGTAAAATGCTTGACGCCATTTTTTAAGGGAAGAAAGGCATTAGGGTCTACATGGTGGAAAGAAACAAAATAATCTGGGAATCATTTAAAACAAAACTTGGGTTTCTAGCCTATGGCATTGACTGTAACTTTGCATTATATTTGTATGAGTGAATTTTTTCTGCAGTTTCCTGTTTTATTCAAACATGTCTTAAAATTTTTGCTCAGTTGGGACATCTTTGTTTTGGTAATAAAAGAATATTTTTAAGCTGAGATTTTCAAATTTCTCTCAGTTACAAGTACATCTATACTAATTAAGTACATTTTTTCACCTTTAACAATCTGGGTATGTCATTTTTTAAAGTAAAATTACTGATATTTGTATACCAAGTGCTGCTACAAAGGAAGCAATGTTTAAAAAATAATAAAACTTAAAACGGGTATTAGGTGAAGGATTTTTCCTGTACTATTTTGAATGGAGAGCATTTTAAGAGGAATTTGGTCCAGTTTTTCAATAATTAGCTTGTTTAAATTAATTTATGAAAATCCTGGAGCTTAATGATAATGCCCCCCAAATTTTTAAAAAAAATGTGAAAACCACAAAAACAATATTGATAAAACAAGAAATTTCATGTTTTAAACTAAAAAACAATATTAAGAAATGTTTTTAAATGAAAACAAAAATTAATGACTCATGGAAATAATTTTAAAAATTTGTTTTTGAATTTTTTATTATAGTATTATAGATCCATTAGTCGCAATTTATGGATCGTTGACCTAGTCTTGACTAGTTTTGAGGCTTTCTGAGGCAAGATCCAACAGTAATCCTTAGAGAAACAGAGCACTATGCAAAGGGCTAAAGCTGAGGACCTTTGGGTCATTGAGAAATGGTTTGAACTATACAAGAATACTTATCAGGATGTGGAAATGATGTGGTCACCCCAGTCAGAAATTTATCGGTGATGAAAACAATTTCGTCACTTACAACAGGACACGAAAAAAGGTGAACCAAAGCATTTAGTACCATGTTAAAGGCATAAAAATCCTATAAGAGGCTTATATTTAAGACATAGAGTGGACCAATGAGAGTTGTCAACAGCCACTGTGAAAATGTATACCTTCTACAAAATGGGGCTTATTGCCCCCATTTCTGTTAAGTTTCATAAATGGATATGTCAAACTTTTTAGTATATTTTTGCTATTTTGCTTCATAATTATGTTGAATAAAAATTTTCCCTTATAGAAATATAGGTTGCCTATGACTTAAAAGCATTAGTTGTTTGAATGTAATAATATTTTTTGATTTCAAAGGAAAAAAAGAAAACATGTTGAAAACCTGAGGCTTATTACCTCTCTTTACCCAACATCTTTAAATTATGAACATATTTCAAATTAATATAACATTTTAAATTTTTAAGACAATTAAAATATTTACAAAGACTTGTTCTAACTTCAAGCAGAAATGAGCTTAAAAATTTAAACTCTAAATACACCTTTAATGTATATATTAAACATATTTTTTTACAAACAAATCCAAATCCTATATCTTAGCCTCTATATCTTCCCATGGAGATGTCATATGTTCCTCAATTGTTATTATTGGCATAGGTTCTGGCTGAATTCTTTCTTGTGGAACCGAAACACCAGACAAGTCAACATTTTCTTCATCTAGCCATTCTGCACTGAACATCTCTCCATAAGCAATAATTGCCATGAGCTCTCTCTGTCTTTTGGCTGCCACTCGCATTGGACGAATTATTTGCTGTTGGGGTGCATGTAGTATTTGACTGGGCCCAGGCATACAGCGTTGGTGCTGTTGAACGTGCTTCTTTAACATGGCTTGCGAAGCAACATAAAGGTGACATATTTTACAGATCCGTTCAAACATTAGCAACTGAATAGATGGACAATATATATCATATGGAAGAATTTTGAATGATTTTGCTGATCTAGGTAGTATGTTTTCAACTTTCACAGACTGATTGAAGAAAAGAGATGGAAATCTATGTGAGTTTATATCAGATACTTCTGGTGCTTTAAGGCCCTCATTAGTTTGGCAGATTGGAATTGGCGGGGGGATAAATTGATCAGCAATAACAACAACTTTGAAAAAATAAGTGTTACCAGTAAACATCTCGTGTGTCTATATTGAATTGTGTGGGGTCTCTAAAAGCACAGCACGGTTTTTAAAAACTAGGAATAGGGTTAGATCAATTAAAATACTGAAGGTTGGGCGAGTGTGTAACACAGGACTACAAACGCTGTCTAACTTTCATTTGTTAAGTGAACTTAAGTTAAGTATTACATTTATTTTTTTTAAAGTAACATTGTTGACGTCAACTTTTCTTGACCTCCCCCCCTCCCCCTTGTCAACAATTGACAAAAATTTTCAGACCCCCTCCCCCCCCTATTTTGTTGACATAATTTATGGACAGCCCCTTACTAGTATCACCTGTAAATTACTAGAACACATAATATATAGTAGAATAGTTAACCACCTTGACAAATATAATGCCCTATGCCCACATCAACACGGCTTTAGAAAAAACAGATCATGTGAAACACAATTAATAGGTTTAATAGATGAACTATCAAAAGGCTTGGACAAAAGTGATCAAATAGATACAATATTACTAGACTTCTCAAAAGCATTTGACAAAGTTCACCACCTTAGTTTACTTAAAAAACTTAACTACTTTGGAATCTCAGGTTCCTTACATCACTGGATCCAAGACTTCCTTTTGGGCAGGGAGCAAACTGTAATAATTAATGGATCTAAATCTGCACCAATAAAGGTTAACTCAGGAGTTCCACAAGGAACTGTGCTAGGTCCCTTACTCTTTTTAATTTATATAAATGATTTACCCAACAACATCTCAACAGGTACAAAAGTTAGGTTATTTGCTGATGATTGTATATTCTATAGAAAAATTAAATCAGAACAAGATAGCAAAATTTTACAAAAAGACTTAGATGAATTGATAAAATTGGAAACTAACTGGAGTATGTCTTTCCACCCAGAAAAGTGTCAACTGTTAAGAGTAACAAAGAAAAAGAAACAAATAAATTCAAAATATTACATTCATGGAAAAGAACTGACCCAAACTAAAGATGCAAAATACTTAGGAGTCTTAATAAATGAGAAACTATCATGGAATCCCCATGTCAATGAAGTTATTAAAAAATCAAACAAAACCTTAGGCTTTATAAAAAGGAACTTTAACAAATGTAATAGAGATATAAAACTAAAATGCTACCTCACTTTGGTGAGACCTATACTAGAATATGCATCTTCTGTATGGGACCCATCCACCAAAGAAAACATTGATAAACTAGAACAAATTCAAAAAAGAGCTGCCAGATTCATTACTGGAGAATATTCGAAACTGACAAGAATTAGTTAAATCATTAAACCTTGAAACACTAGAGGATAGAAGAACCAAGAGCAAAGTAGTAATCATACATAAAGCAATTAATTCTAATTTAGAAATACAACACAAAGATAACTTAATACAACCCTCAGATAGACATAAGGATAAAAACACCTTTCTTATTCCGTATGCAAGAACAAACACATACAAGTTTTCCTTCTTCCCGTCCGGAATTCGGGCGTGGAATGGGTTGCCTGAAGAATCCAGGAAAACCAACACTTTATCAACATTTAAATCTCTAATAAAAATGCAAGACTAAACACAAACCATAGATAAGCGTAGGACGCAATAATCTTCTGTATAGAAGGAGCGTCTGTAAACAGATAAGATAAGATAAGATAGTGATTGTGGAATCCGCTGTCTTTTAACATATCTAAAACAAATGACAAAGAGGCATACAATTTCAGGCCAAAAATGTTATGGAATTTTGATAATTTAAAACTTTTTTGTAAGAAAGGCTTTAGGATTAAGTTAAGTTATAATTTTGCAGCATGAAATTAAATAATCTACACTTTTCTATAATGCTTTTAATTCCAGAAAGCATTTAATTCATTTAAGCTTAAATTGAAATTTCAACAATGTCTTATTTCTTTTAGCTTAATTGGGAGAGAAATGGTTATTTCTGTTTTAATGTATGCCTTCATTATAATTATATGCACTGTAAAGATTTTTTTCTTTAAAAAGAGGATAGATTTTGAGACTTTTGGGAAAATTCAGAATAAATGAAAGAAAAAAATCTTTAAAAAAAGAGTAAAAATGTATTTAAAATTTTTATTTTTTGCATTACATGTAATTGAATAAAATTAAAAATATCTTCATTAATTATAGCATTCTTGTTATTGTTGAAAAATGAAAATTCATACTTTTATATCATGTGCAAACAATACTGACATGATCTGTTGTTCGTAAAACATAAGTCAGTGAGGTCAAATCACGATCATATGGTGGGAAATTAATGATTTCTGTTTTACACTTTTAGCAGCTTATATAATTAAGCAACAGTAATTTCTTGTTGAACTTAGAAAAAGTTTAATGGATGTGGTGCTGGTACATTATTTCAAGATTTTTTTTACCAACTTTCATTAAGGTTACCTAGAACAGTGCTTCTCAAACTTTTTCGTATAACGGACCGGCAGGAATTTTTCCCATTGCACCTCGAACCGGTGCACAATTTTCCCATATTGACGTGATTTTCCCTGTACTGACATGATAGCAAAATGAACCTCTAAATGGCCTAAAGATCTACAAGATTAAGCATAAACTCGACGTGTTTTATGCTACATGTCATCAAACAATTTAAAAAAAGAATAAGCTTAAGCTTTGATTGCTTAATTCTTATTTAGGTCTTCATTTTGTATAACAATGTGTTGATAATGGCCTTAATGGCAGCCATCGATTTTGTTTCAACTGTTTTTAAGTTGATAGTACTTAAATAAATTTATATCCTGACATAATTCTAAGTTTTATTAAAATGAAAATAAAATTTAATATAAAAAGTCATGTATATTTATTTTTTAAAATTATATACCGGTAGTAACTATAGCAAATACATGTGTATCATGTGTAAGCTTATGCTCAAAGTTTAACTTAAACTAATGGCTCAGGTGGCTGATGGATAGCAAAGTCAATTGTGTTCTCACCTCACAAGCTGAGATGCATGGGATCTAGCCCACGTTATGTCACAATTAAAAAAGTTGATCAATAACTATTTCTAAAAATGTCATGCTGAGAGGAGATGGGCGCCGCCAAGTCTACCAAGCTCAGAGAAAGTTCTAATGGAAACAAGATTATGGGACAAAAATAAAAATGGCTCAGGTGAGCCTGCTTATTTGTTGCAAGTTCATCAAGTCGTGGCTCAATTGAGGGCAATGCTACTCGCAATGGGAAACAAACATCCATACTGTTCCTGTACTTTGTCTTCATATGGCTCATCGTTGAAAAACCAGTCCCAGATGAAGGAAATGGAAGAAGAGCCTTGAGAGCAATTTCGGCAAGTGAATCCAAAAGGATGCAAGAGATGTCAAAGTTCCGAAACTCATTTCTAAACCTTCATCCGCTGCTAACTCAAGCAAGTTATCTTCCAGTTACAGACAAGTAAACCTTCGAAGCCATAAATGGTTTGCTTATCCATCATTACTTTTCCGTGGACCATCTTCTTTTGGAAAGTAGAACTCAAAACTGTAAAATATATATGTTAAGAACTCAATGATGACTTTTTGTAAAGATGGAACATCAAGCTCTTCATGCACTATCGATAGTTGTTGCTAAATTGTGAAACATATCGAAACAATCTGCTGACTCTCTAGTCTTCCATGCTGCTAGTTTGTAATATTTTATATTGATATCCAACGGCGCGGGTGGACAATGTTATACATTCTCTTATTGGTTCTCAAACTTAAGGAAAACTTTGGGATTATAATAAGATTTCTTTTTCATTTCTCGATAAATTCTGCGAACTGGCAGCTGATGCTCCACGGACTGTCACCGGTCCGCGTACCACCACTTTGAGAAGCACTGACCTAGAGGAATGTACTATTATGACATGAAAGTGTTTAATATTGAATGAAAATGCATAAAAATAATTATTGATAATAATATGAATTGTAATAGCAAAGAACAACTCTGTTGGTAATTATTGTCAGTTTTTTTAGCCTTAAAGATGGAACAATAGATGTTCACAAAATTGACAAAAGATACTTGAACTTTTATGCATATTTAAAACATGTATAAAGTTAAGAATTTAAAATTAATTATAATAAGGATTTTGCTACAAAAGAATCCAGCTCTCAATGTAGATCTATAGAAAGTAAAATATAGATAAACTAAAAAGTTCAATAATTTAAGAACGGTGCATTAGATCGATCTGAAATTTTGATACATTGCATTGTCATCTAAGATCTATTTGTGGTAAAATTTTCAGATCTCTAGGACCATCAAAAGTGGTTCAATTTTACGTTAGCAGATTTGAAAAATTGAGTTTCGGACAGGAACGAAAGCGAGTTAATAAAACGTGGTTAAAAAGTAAATTTATCTTATCTAATACATGTAGTAAGTTTTTAAGTTTAAATAAAATGACATTTGTCATAAAAGGAATAAAATAATATTTTATTTTTATAAAGATAAAAACAAATTAATCATAAAAATAAAATTATTGTATTGTATTTAATAACCTTAACATATTAAGACTTAATGAACAGTGAAACTGATCATTGAAATTGTTAATTTTAATTACTAACAAATATGGCATAAAAATGAATAATAATGTTAAATTTTATAAGCATTCCGCATCATGAGATCAAAGTAAGCATCATTGTCCACTGAGGCACTAACTCCAGCATAGTAATTCTCAAACTCCTCTTTAGTGATCTGGGAAATAAAAATTCAAAAGATAAGTTTTCTTGAGTTTCTAACTAAAATGTTGGTACTATAAGCAATGTTCCATCTAAGGTTTGTTAGTCTGTGGGAAAAGTTAAAAAAACCAAAAGCTTGTGTGCAAAGTTGCACAGCATCCATTTATCGTGCAATATTTTACAAAATTTGCTGCTCTGTAATTCTTAACTGTTATGCAGCATCTGTCAAATATCTGCATGACTACACAAAGCTTAGGGGGAACATTGATCATAAGACACCCTTAGCAGATAAATCAAATCTTTTTAACAATGAAATAATATGATAAATTTTGCAATATTGCACACAATTTTTTATGGATGTGCTTAAATTTACAGTTTCTTAAGATTAAGGGATTAATTTTTTAATATTTTGAAAAGACTTATACTTATACATTAATATTAATATGTTGACATCATCTTTTAGATAATTTCAAATTCATCTAATTTTATCTATTTTACTTTAAAAAAGCAATGCAGTAAAATTAATTTCATGCTTTTTTTTTCTTCAAATTTTAACATGAGTTCAAAATGGCAGGATAAAACAAAGATTTCACTTACCTAGTTATTTTTAAAATACTTATGCATTAAGTTATATAAAATGGCATTGTGAAACATACACACAAAAAGGAATTATAAAAGAAATAAAACAAATATTATTAGGGTACTCTCTTTGTGTTCATGTTGTTTTATATCAGCTATATATTTCTAAACTTTAAATGTAAACTTAATATATGAAGGTATTAATTTTTAATATAGTGTAACTTTCCCTCCAAAAAATTAAATTGTAATAGAATCAATGGATAAATTAAATAGCCTATGGTATTTAGAAAGGAAACTAAATCACCCAAGAAATTAAATAATAATGCTTCACACTGCATTCTACTTTAAATTGTACACAATTTTAAAAACTGAAATACATACCCTGAAATAAAAACTTCTTGATTTGTATTTATTTTATTAACTTTAATTTTTATATGACAAGATGATTGTGTTATACATGTTATAAATTTAGGGGATAGCTGTCGGATAGGAGCGAATTCAATAATCTTAGCTATAGGCAAAATATATTTATGGATTTATTTTCAAGACCACTATTGTTAAGAATTGGAATTTTGGAATACATTATATGAGTACTCCTTTAAAAAAAAATAAGAAATTGAAATTATGTCTTTAATTAATTGACCCAAAACCCCCACCATCACTCAAACAAAAATTATTAAAAAATTATTATTTTTTAAAATCCTTAAAAAATAAGTAAATAATTATTGGACAGAGCTGGATCATAAAATTTTTAATATTTTTGTACATTAATATAGAATTTGGTACAGGAATAAATTTTTATCAATGTAAGCTACATATAAAAGTTGCTAAATTACACTTAGATAAAATTATTTAATACAATACTAAAATACTCTCTAATTTCTATAGAAATATAAAATATAAAAACTTTTTAAAACTGTCAAATTTAACTAAATATATTATGCAATTTATAAAAAAGCTGAATTTCTAAGCAAAACACTTAAACACTCTCTGTAATTTGACTTTTTTAAATGGAACTATCATAAAAAAATATGTAAAATACACTAAAGTGTCTAAAGTCAACCAATTTGTTCACTAGAAATAATTTCTCCTTATACATTCATAAATAAAAACTAAAATGTAAGTCACAATATCAAAATAACTGAAGCTATCCAGTCAACTAGTTTTCAATTTAAAAAAAATACAATAATGGTTTAAAGGCAATAAAATCTATAAAAGCATTTTTTATAATAATATTTAACTGTTTTATGAGTAACTGATAAAAGTTACCTACAATTATAGCTAAAATTGATTTAAAAAGCAAAAACAAAAGAAACAAATGAGCTAACAAACTGAAATTTCTATTACTATAAACTAATAATGCACAACATTTATAAAATAGTGCATGCTCTTCTGTCAAAGAGGAAGATATATTATGAGACCATTTGATTTACAGAAGGAAAGGGAATAGAAAAGTAGTAGATTATTTATCCTTAAAGAAATATTGAAAAGATTTATATTGTAATATATAATGCTTTAAATGTCTATCTGTTTCACATTTTAAAAACTTTTTATATCAAACATTTAATTTAATAGCAGAATAGCGTCATGGAAGAAATCGTTCCAACTTTTAAATAAAAATTCAACTGCAGAAATGTTCATAGAAAGATTTTGATACTGAAAGGGAAAGACACAGAATACTGACAAAAATTTAATGTATATGTTTGTGATTGAGAGGGAAAAAATATATGTAGCTATTACTTTTGGAATGAAAGCTCATTTTCCTTGACATATATGTAGAGAGACAAAGCATAATAATATGATTTTATTTTTTTTAATCAATGAAAAAAAAATTTCAAAATCTCCTTACTGATGTAAATTATATGAGAGTTTCCATCACAATGAAAAGTAGAGATCAAGAAATTTAAGACTTGAAGGAGACACTGCATCAATTTTAATTGATCACAATTCCCCAGTTTTGTTTTTTTAAGGGGGGGGGGTAAAAAAAAAGAAGTCATGATTCAATTGTCTCAAAAAGATTTGAAGGCAGCGGGAAGCCAGAATTAGACTGATTTTTCTTAGCATAAGTTGAATATTTCATGTCAACATCTAATTCTCAAAGTTAAACAAAGAGTGTATAAAGTATAATTTGTCATTCTATACAGGTCAACAAAATAATTTTAATTTGTGGATTTTGATTAATAATTATTCAGGAATGAATTTTAAAAAGACATAAATGATTTAATGGGAAGTAACGTAAGCTATAATTTCCAGGCTGTTCTCATCATGAGATCAAAATAAGCATCATTATCTATTGAAGCGCTCACTCCAGTGTAGTAATTTTCAAACTCATCTTGAGTAATCTGTAAAATAGACAGTCAGCACTAAAACAAAGAACAACATTCATCACCAAGAATATTGGATCACAATACAGGTTAGTATTTTCTGATATATTTCTCAATTATATCTCCAGCTAAATCATTGCATGGATGTATTTCTGGCTTGTTTCAGTAGAGATTAACAGAATACTGATAATTTTTAAAAAAAATAAATTCTGAGGTTCTTTCTATCACTAAAATATTATGTAGCTGATGCAAAAAAAACAACAACACACTTTTAAGAACGGTATTATTTCTTTTTATTGAGGATAAATATTGAGTAAATTTACAAAGCAAATTTGGTTTCGTCTAGAAATATTTAAATTTAAACAATTTAATAATAGTAATTTTTAATTTGCGCCAGCTTGTTTGAAAAAGGGATTAACGATTCTTAGGATAATTTTGTTGAATATATTGAATTAGGCCTTTAACATCCATGTCTTCAGAGTAGAAAAATATAATCAGATGTAGATGTCAGAGTATGCACTATTGGCATGGATCATACATTTTATTAAATTGATAATTAAATAAATTTCTACGCCAATATTTTGTTTGTATAAGATACAAAGTTAAAGTTTCTACAGACAGAAAGCATTTCTAGATTAATACTAGATCAAATAGATTTTTTTCAAAGATCCCCAAAAGATATTTATAATTTTTTGGAATGAAAATAACTGCACATAACCTATAAAAAGATCAAAATTATTATAAATTTTACTTAATGCTAAAAATATGCAATGAACATTTTAACAACTTATCTTTTTTGAAAAAAATAATTAAAAAACTAAATTTCTCTGTTGATAAAATCACTAAGATTTGAGGGGAAAAAATCAAATAGGCCACTCATAAAGATTGCCAATTTTGTAACTATTATCTTGCTTTAGAAATTTACAAAAACTGTTAGTTAAAAATATTACACTTAAGAAATCAATCCATTTTATTGTGTAAATTTTCATTTTATCAAAATTTGTAATTTCAAGATTTTATAGTCATTACTTATCACTTTTTGTAGAAATTTGTGTTGGTTAGTAACTAAAAAAAATTGTTATTCTATGTTCCTACGTAATGAGGTGAACTACACAATGACATTGGTGAATGGTGATTGACCATATAGTTTGAATCATTTCTCCAACATTACCTGACCCTGTTGTAGCATTTTAGAAAAAAAATATGTCCTGAACAATAATATTCACTTCTGCATTTAATTTCATGAACTTTTACATTTCCTTTATTTTGTTAAATCTTATCTTATCTTATCTATACAGATGCTCCTTCTATGCAGAAGATAATTGCGTCCACAGACCATGACAGATGATCTGTTTGCAAGTGATGCAGCGTTCACAGGCCACGGCTATGAGGGTTCCACGCATTACCCAGCCGCCTAACTAGTGTTAGGTACCCATTCCGAGTTGGGTGACTCAGGGACGCCCTAAGCCCCGGGAACAAATCCCTGCCTTCACATTGATTCGAACCCATGACCATCGGTACGCCAGTCGAGCGCGCTGCCCCTCGACCACCGCGTCCCCTTAACTTTCTTCAATTCTTCAAGTACCCTGAGAATTTATGTGGATAGACTTTTTAAAAAAATTGTAATAAGTATTATTATTATTAAGATAATTAGTTGTTTTTTATTTAAAAACAAATTATTATTTTTTAAAGTATATCACCCACATTTTATTTATAACTCAATGATTTTTAAAACTCTAAGAAAATAAATTTCAAATCAGATCATTGAAGTCATGATAAACTTTTTTATTACTCCTATTATTTATAACAAAATTTATACAATGATTATATAGACCTATATATTTTGAGTTTTTGTAAACTTTAGTGTTTAAATATTTAAAGATGCCCTCATATTCTATGTGAGCCCAACTAATGTTCTAAATTAAAGGTTTTTTTCTTAACTGTCTCTTCTTCAAATCATTTTAATTTTTTTTTAAATGGGGAAACATAATTACAACAGCAAAACAGGTGAACATACAGCTTTATTCACATTATCTTTGTGTTAATAATTTTATTTCATCTGGAAAAAAAATATTTTTATCTCAAAAAGTTTATACATTTTCTAAACTACATCACCTTAGCCAAGAAAGAAAAGAAATATAAAACAAACTTTTTGCAAAAATCTATCATGCTAATTACTAATTCTTATTTTAAAGAAAAAGTTATTTTACCTTTCCATCTTTATCATCACTGTCAAATGAATCCAAAAACTGCCTTAAAACTTGATCCTCTGTCCACTCACCACTTAGATATTTAGGGTGTTTTGATGCACTGTAAACACCTTTTAAGTCTTCTATTGTGACGACACCATCACCAGATTTATCTAATTTCCTAAAGGCTTGGTAGATTAGATTTTTTCTATTTGAGTTCATTGCTGGCTGAAAAATGTAATTGGTATTGATTAATTACTGATGCTAATGGCAATTTAAAAAAATAAGAAGGCTTAGTGATCCATACCTATTGTTATCTATCTTTAAAATCAAATTAAACTATAATTTTTTTAAAGTTCTTAAGTAAAGTTAATTATAATTGTAGGAACAAAATCATCAATGGAGTTAACTCTTAAGACTTGTGATTTTTTGACTTGTGATTTATTTTCATAGTCTTTTAAATATCTTATTTTTTGTAAATCCCTCACACATCATTTACATTTTCTTGAATTCGTGCAAGCTCTCTTCATTCCTGTTTTAGTTTTAGTCAGAATTTGTTTTCATGTTAAGAGCATTCACTTTGATTGTCAAGGTCTTTTATTTATTTTTTAATGATTAAAAAAAAATGTATTTAAAATTGTCATTTACAACTTTTTAAATTAAAAATAGTCTTTAAACTTACCAATTATACCTGAACAGGATAACATTATTTTATTACATGTAATACAATTTTTTTTCTTCGGTGCATAAACACCCTGAAAATTATGTTGATTTAACAATGTACTGTACAATGTATTAAAATTATTTTTGAATACTTACTCTAAGTCTTGTTAAAAATTCGTCAAAGTCAATTGTTCCACTTTTATCTTTGTCAAAAATGCTAAAAAGTTCATCACATTGCGGTTTATCAAATTCTGTCAGTCCATAGTCATGCATGCCTTTCATAAATTCTTTTCTATCTAAGCTTCTGTTTTCATCATCATCCATGATTTTAAACGTCCTGAAATAAATGTTACCATTTTCACAGATAATTTGAAGGCATTTAAGGTCTAAAATATATATTTAAAATTTTCAAATATAATGACGATTATAATTTAAAAAAAACTTTTTAGAATTTCCCTATAAATATGTAAATGAGAACAAGTGAATGGGAATGTTGTTAGTAGTCATTTTTCCAAAACCTTATCAATAGGCTAACTTGATGCTCAATTATTTTTATACTTTTGTATTTATTCTTGTAACAAATCATTTAAGTTATCATATTCAATCTGTGTGTAATTAAAATAGTAATTAATCCATGGTAGTTTATAACAGAAATTAAATAATATGACCTATATTTAGCTCTAGAATTACTTAATTATAATTTATACATTTGTAAGTTATAATTTAATATTTATAATTATTATAAGTAGCCTGTAGCCTATTTAAATTATTAAGCTACATGATTTGACATGTTTATACTATACACTATACTACTACTACATTTACATGATACGTGTATGAACTAAATTAATAGTAATAGCAACGAATAAATAAATAAAATATATGCACTAAATGTTAGTTTTTACCTTGCAAGACCTTTAATACCATTAGCACCTCTTGACAAGCATGCTAATCTTAATCTTTCTACAGGGTCTGTTGCAGTTTGAAGTGCTTTTTTACATTTCATCTGAAGCTCGTTTTGTGAGCGTTTTGTAGCTGCCATGTTTGCTCTGAAACAAATTTAAACAAAATGTCAGCGCCCATACAAACTTGTTTAACACAATTTGCTATTCTCATTAAATTTGAAACTCAGTATAATAGGCTAGGCACAATGCGGCACAGGTGACGATAAAAATTACAATCGTAAATTAATAATAGTTATATTGAAAATAAATTGCATATTTTGAAGAAATTTAATGACAAATAAACCAAAAATCATTACGAATATTTCCAAGCTAAAAAGCAATGAAGCACTCAAAGAGCGGGTCACAACTTGCTATATGTATTATCGATCAACCGAAAGGCAAAGAATGTAAAAAGACAATCAATGTTTTACCTGTGTCACTATGGATACAGGGAGTAATCATTGATAGTGTTTTCAACGAGGAAATAAAGAACTCATAATTATGTTATTGAAGTATTTTCCCTTTAAAAATTAAAATACAAAATCACGGGTATGTAATAAAATATACATGTAGATACTTTATAATTATAAATAAATTACAAATTACATTTTTAAAAATTTAAAAGACATTTAAAGAAAAAGATTGCAACTTTCAATTGTCAATTTCAATCAATTCAATACGAAAATCTGAAAAGATTAGTATTATAATTTTTAATAAAGTATTAAATTAAAGTATATACATAACAGTGTATAAATAATAATGTAACCAAAGTTGAAAGAGTGGTACTTTGTGAAGGTTACGGTTCATTAATTCATACATACAGTATTATCATATTATGGCATTTATACTAATAAGACTAAGAAACGGTCAGTGCGTTTCATTTCCTGTACAATAAATTCAATATAATAATAATTTCATCAATATACGTAATTTCCGTTGTCTGTATGGATGTAATGCTGTTAGGGGGCGCTGCAATCGATTTTGTTTTATAGTGCTACTAATTTTTAGAAAGCAGTGCACCAAATTACTGCACCAAAAATAACACTTTTCGAACGTTCCGCATAAAATTGATCAATATGATAATAAATGAATCAAATAAAAATAAATAAAATTAGTGAAAATTCTGTATTACGTTATTTTTTAATCTGATGTGTATTTATTTTGAAAACTTCCGTCATTTTTGACGGGTGATACACTAGTAATAATAATAATAGAACTGTTGAACAACGCAACACTGCAGAGAGGAGAGACGGCTCACAGAGGTTACAGACTCCTACACATATGTAAAGATTTGGTATTAATATTCCATTTTTAATAAGCGTTTAACTGAGGCATGTCTTTCTACTGGCAAATCCATCTTGTGTCTGTTATCACTGAATCGCTGAACTGCTGATTGTTTACTCTTTTATTATGAACACACTCAAATTATGGTTGTTGAGAGCTTCCATGAGTGAAGGGTGGGGAAATGAAGCTCAACTTTACCTTTGAAATGTGTGCTTAGGGAGAAAGGATTTTAAACTGGATTTTTATTAAGTACTTATAGTCTGAAAAGTCAATATCTTTATGTTTATCGTTGATGTATTGATAGCAGTGTTAATAATGTATTTAAAAAATTAAAATGTATTAGGGGCCGTCCATAAATAACGTCACGCACCTGGGTCATATTTGTGACGATGTGTGACAAGAGGGAGGGGGGATTTAAGAATCGTGACGTCACTTCAAAACAGGCTACTTTAAATCAAAGTTCCACAAATATTCGATTTCTTACTAATATTTATTTAATGACATTTTACATCGATTCACGCGTGTTACGATATTAGAGTGCAGCCTTACCCCAAATACCTACTAAATTGACAATAAACTGATTTGAAACATGCTCATTTTCAAATAGAAAATAACACTTTTAGGTGTGGGGGGGATATCACAGCTTTGTGACGTCATATTGAAAAAAAGGTGGGATCTAAGTTTTTGTGTGACGAATTGTGACGAGGGGGGTTAAAAATTGGCCAAAATCGCATGACGTCATTTATGGACGGCCCCTTAACGTTTTATAATAAAGTTCTTATACTTATTGGAGAATGAAGAAACGGAAAATTTAAATTTAAAGACATACAACAAATAAAAGACAATACATCAGCTGTAAGTATAAGAGAGCAATCAATGAGAGCCTTTGTTTATTTGTTTTTTTAAAAAGTCTCCGAAGTTAAAATAAAACGTCCCTTTAATTATATTAAATAATAAATGTAGGGTTTTATCAACGTTTATGTTTCAGAATATATATTGCATATGTGCTACAAACACTTGTGTTTGACTATTTGAAATTCAACAATCATAAGCTTAGCCAGTAGTGTTACAAGATCATGTCAAAGCGGGTTCTTACCCCGGAGAGACACATTTTTAATGGTGGCTAATTGCATGGTGTTGATTTTTAAAAAATCACAAAAAATAAACTGAAAGGAGAAAGAAATATGATCAAGTAAACCAGAGCCGTCTTAAAACCATTTTGGGCCCCTGGGCAAAGAAATAGTGTTGGGCCCCTGGTCAAAGAAAGAGTGCTGCGCACCACAGGAATAAAAAATAAATGGTTGATGATATTAAAAATGATGAATTATTTTTTTTATTGTCACTTGTCACTATACTAATTTCAACAAAATTGTTAAGTCATGCATGCGGTACAGCTGCAACTATAATCAATATTAAGCATGAAAAACAGAGAAGAGAGATTTTATTTACATGTATTATAGTATAACTTACGATATTTACATAATAATTTTTTTTAAAAAAGGTCAAGGTTTGAAGTGATTGTTAACTTAAATGGCCGTTAGCATATAAACACAAAATTATGAGATTTTTTAAAATGATACTAAATTTCATACGGGTTTTCTGAAACCGTACAACATATTCGCATGGGGCCCCTATGCTCGTGGGCCCCCGTGCAAATGCCCAACGGGCCTATGCGGTAAGACGGCTCTGAAGTAAACAGTATTAAAGTAAACATTTGTGAATATTACAATAATAATTATTGTCTATTATTTATATTTTTGAGTAATCTTTTTGTATCATTTTGAAATTGTGACTGGGGAGGATTTATGTTGGGGGAGACTTTATTTTACAGGTAAGGGAGAATCTATTTTAATCCGTAGGAAAATATTTTCTTCCCCGGATTTTTTCAGTAAAATAAATCCCCTGGGGGGAGACTATGGGGGAGGATTTATTTTGCAATACGAGCGGAAATCAATGATAATTCTCCTCTCATTGAGCAATCATCATTTCATCTCATGTCACATTATTATTCGAGGTTAGCTGAACAAAATCCTGGTGAGTCACGTGACCCATGACGCCGTCAAACAGAAGCACATCTCATATATCGGATGTGAACTAACTAACCTAAAACCAACCTTTACCCCATGCTATTGTTTAGGAAGTCGCCAAAATATGTTGTCAATTCAAGCGGCTGAAACTCAGTTAAAGTGAGAGGGGTTAGAATTAGCGATTCTAGAGTAAGGAAGCACAGACTCATGAAGCAAAGGCTTATAGAGCACACATGGAGGGAGCACTTACTCAGGGAGCAAAGTCTTTAGAGCACATGTTGATCACTTACTCAGGGAGCATAGGCTTTTAGAGCACGTATTGGGCACTTACTCAGGGAGCAAAGGCCTTTAGAGCATTTATGGAGCACTGACTTATGGAGTACTGACTCTCTGAGAGAGGGGTTTACCGTGTGTGTTTTCGGACGTCCATTTCAGATGTCTGTGTTGATAACGGTGGTGAGCTTTTGACCATATTTAAACTTTGGTCAGGATGAGCAACGCCGCTAAATGCGACTGAAGGGGTTTTTCTGGGGGTGGGGGGTATACAAATATGAGTATTATTATTATGGAGAACTAGCACATCATTACAGAAGAGCAGGATGGTTGTAAAAGGCAGAGAAAGGGAGACAATATATAGACATACAAACATTTCTTACAGTTTAGTGTAAAGTCTCAGTCATAGTGAGTAGAGTCAAAGGGAGTACATAAAGTGTATAGTCTCAGGGAGTACATAAAGTGTATAGTCTCAGGGAGTACATAAAGTGTATAGTCTCAGGGAGTACATAAAGTGTATAGTCTCAGTGAGTACATAAAGTGTATAGTCTCAGTGAGTACATAAAGTGTATAGTCTCAGTGAGTACATAAAGTGTATAGTCTCAGGGAGTACATAAAGTGTATAGTCTCAGGGAGTACATAAAGTGTATAGTCTCAGGGAGTACATAAAGTGTATAGTCTCAGGGAGTACATAAAGTGTATAGTCTCAGGGAGTACATAAAGTGTATAGTCTCAGTGAGTACATAAAGTGTATAGTCTCAGTGAGTACATAAAGTGTATAGTCTCAGTGAGTACATAAAGTGTATAGTCTCAGGGAGTACATAAAGTGTATAGTCTCAGTGAGTACATAAAGTGTATAGTCTCAGTGAGTACATAAAGTGTATAGTCTCAGTGAGTACATAAAGTGTATAGTCTCAGGGAGTACATAAAGTGTATAGTCTCAGGGAGTACATAAAGTGTATAGTCTCAGGGATTACATAAAGTGTATAGTCTCAGGGAGTACATAAAGTGTATAGTCTCAGGGAGTACATAAAGTGTATAGTCTCAGTGAGTACATAAAGTGTACAGTCTCAGGGAGTACATAAAGTGTATAGTCTCAGTGAGTACATAAAGTGTATAGTCTCAGGGAGTACATAAGTGTATAGTCTCAGGGAGTACATAAAGTGTATAGTCTCAGGGAGTACATAAAGTGTATAGTCTCAGTGAGTACATAAAGTGTACAGTCTCAGGGAGCACATACAGTGTACAGTCTCAGGGAGTACGTAAAGTGTATAGTCTCAGTGAGTACATAAAGTGTACAGTCTCAGGGAGTACATACAGTGTACAGTCTCAGGGGGTACATACAGTGTACAGTCTCAGGGAGTACATAAAGTGTACAGTCTCAGGAAGTACATACAGTGTACAGTCTCAGGAAGTACATAAAGTGTATAGTCTCATGGAGTACATAAAGTGTACAGTGTCAGGGATTACATACAGTGTACAGTCTCTGGGAGTACATAAAGTGTTAAGTCTCAGTGAGTACATAAAGTGTACAGTCTCAGTGAGTACATACAGTGTACAGTCTCAGGGAGTACATAAAGTGTACAGTCTCAGTGAGTACATAAAGTGTACAGTCTCAGGGAGTACATAAAGTGTACAGTCTCAGTGAGTACATAAAGTGTATAGTCTCAGTGAGTACATAAAGTGTACAGTCTCAGTGAGTACATACAGTGTACAGTTTCAGGGAGTACATAAAGTGTACAGTCTCTGTGAGTACATAAAGTTTACAGTCTCAGGGAGTACATAAAATGTACAAACTCAGGGAGTACATCAAGTGTACAGTCTCAGTGAGTACATAAAGTGTACAGTCTCAATGAGTACATACAGTGTACAGTCTCAGTGAGTACATACAGTGTACAGTCTCAGGGAGTACGTAAAGTGTATAGTCTCAGTGAGTACATAAAGTGTACAGTCTCAGGGAGTACATACAGTGTACAGTCTCAGGGAGTACATACAGTGTACAGTCTCAGGGAGTACATAAAGTGTACAGTCTCAGGAAGTACATACAGTGTACAGTCTCAGGAAGTACATAAAGTGTATAGTCTCATGGAGTACATAAAGTGTACAGTGTCAGGGATTACATACAGTGTACAGTCTCTGGGAGTACATAAAGTGTTAAGTCTCAGTGAGTACATAAAGGGTACAGTCTCAGTGAGTACATACAGTGTACAGTCTCAGGGAGTACATAAAGTGTACAGTCTCAGTGAGTACATAAAGTGTACAGTTTCAGGGAGTACATAAAGTGTACAGTCTCAGTGAGTACATAAAGTGTAAAGTCTCAGTGAGTACATAAAGTGTACAGTCTCAGTGAGTACATACAGTGTACAGTTTCAGGGAGTACATAAAGTGTACAGTCTCTGTGAGTACATAAAGTTTACAGTCTCAGGGAGTACATAAAGTGTACAAACTCAGGGAGTACATCAAGTGTACAGTCTCAGTGAGTACATAAAGTGTACAGTCTCAATGAGTACATACAGTGTACAGTCTCAGTGAGTACATAAAGTTTACAGTCTCAGTGAGTACATAAAGTGTACAGTCTCAATGAGTACATAAAGTGTTAAGTCTCAGTGAGTACATAAAGTGTACAGTCTCAGGGAGTACATAAAGTGTACAAACTCAGGGAGTACATAAAGTGTACAAACTCAGGGAGTACATAAAGTGTACAAACTCAGGGAGTACATAAAGTGTACAAACTCAGGGAGTACATAAAGTGTACAAACTCAGGGAGTACATAAAGTGTACAAACTCAGGGAGTACATAAAGTGTACAAACTCAGGGAGTACATAAAGTGTACACTTTTAAAAAAAATAGGAAGGTATTTTAAGTCAAAGTTTAGAGATGAACTTCTGTTTTAAGTGTAATATTTCGTGTGGTATATCTCACTGTGTAGAGATGAACTTCTGTTAAGTGTAATATTTCGTGTGGTATATCTCACTGTGTAGAGATGAACTTCTGTTAAGTGTAATATTTCGTGTGGTATATCTCACTGTGTAGAGATGAACTTCTGTTAAGTGTAATATTTCGTGTGGTATATCTCACTGTGTAGAGATGAACTTCTGTTAAGTGTAATATTTCGTGTGGTATATCTCACTGTGTAGAGATGAACTTCTGTTAAGTGTAATATTTCGTGTGGTATATCTCACTGTGTAGAGATGAACTTCTGTTAAGTGTAATATTTCGTGTGGTATATCTCACTGTGTAGAGATGAACTTCTGTTAAGTGTAATATTTCGTGTGGTATATCTCACTGTGTAGAGATGAACTTCTGTTAAGTGTAATATTTCGTGTGGTATATCTCACTGTGTAGAGATGAACTTCTGTTAAGTGTAATATTTCGTGTGGTATATCTCACTGTGTAGAGATGAACTTCTGTTAAGTGTAATATTTCGTGTGGTATATCTCACTGTGTAGAGATGAACTTCTGTTAAGTGTAATATTTCGTGTGGTATATCTCACTGTGTAGAGATGAACTTCTGTTAAGTGTAATATTTCGTGTGGTATATCTCACTGTGTAGAGATGAACTTCTGTTAAGTGTAATATTTCGTGTGGTATATCTCACTGTGTAGAGATGAACTTCTGTTAAGTGTAATATTTCGTGTGGTATATCTCACTGTGTAGAGATGAACTTCTGTTAAGTGTAATATTTCGTGTGGTATATCTCACTGTGTAGAGATGAACTTCTGTTAAGTGTAATATTTCGTGTGGTATATCTCACTGTGTAGAGATGAACTTCTGTTAAGTGTAATATTTCGTGTGGTATATCTCACTGTGTAGAGATGAACTTCTGTTAAGTGTAATATTTCGTGTGGTATATCTCACTGTGTAGAGATGAACTTCTGTTAAGTGTAATATTTCGTGTGGTATATCTCACTGTGTAGAGATGAACTTCTGTTAAGTGTAATATTTCGTGTGGTATATCTCACTGTGTAGAGATGAACTTCTGTTAAGTGTAATATTTCGTGTGGTATATCTCACTGTGTAGAGATGAACTTCTGTTAAGTGTAATATTTCGTGTGGTATATCTCACTGTGTAGAGATGAACTTCTGTTAAGTGTAATATTTCGTGTGGTATATCTCACTGTGTAGAGATGAACTTCTGTTAAGTGTAATATTTCGTGTGGTATATCTCACTGTGTAGAGATGAACTTCTGTTAAGTGTAATATTTCGTGTGGTATATCTCACTGTGTAGAGATGAACTTCTGTTAAGTGTAATATTTCGTGTGGTATATCTCACTGTGTAGAGATGAACTTCTGTTAAGTGTAATATTTCGTGTGGTATATCTCACTGTGTAGAGATGAACTTCTGTTAAGTGTAATATTTCGTGTGGTATATCTCACTGTGTAGAGATGAACTTCTGTTAAGTGTAATATTTCGTGTGGTATATCTCACTGTGTAGAGATGAACTTCTGTTAAGTGTAATATTTCGTGTGGTATATCTCACTGTGTAGAGATGAACTTCTGTTAAGTGTAATATTTCGTGTGGTATATCTCACTGTGTAGAGATGAACTTCTGTTAAGTGTAATATTTCGTGTGGTATATCTCACTGTGTAGAGATGAACTTCTGTTAAGTGTAATATTTCGTGTGGTATATCTCACTGTGTAGAGATGAACTTCTGTTAAGTGTAATATTTCGTGTGGTATATCTCACTGTGTAGAGATGAACTTCTGTTAAGTGTAATATTTCGTGTGGTATATCTCACTGTGTAGAGATGAACTTCTGTTAAGTGTAATATTTCGTGTGGTATATCTCACTGTGTAGAGATGAACTTCTGTTAAGTGTAATATTTCGTGTGGTATATCTCACTGTTTAAAGATGAACTTCTGTTAAGTGTAATATTTCGTGTGGTATATCTCACTGTTTAAAGATGAACTTCTGTTACGTGTAATATTTCGTGTGGTATATCTCACTGTTTAAAGAAGAACTTCTGTTAAGTGTAATATTTCGTGTGGTATATCTCACTGTGTAGAGATGAACTTCTGTTAAGTGTAATATTTCGTTTGGTATATCTCACTGTGTAGAGATGAACTTCTGTTAAGTGTAATATTTCGTGTGGTATATCTCACTGTGTAGAGATGAACTTCTGTTAAGTGTAATATTTCGTGTGGTATATCTCACTGTGTAGAGATGAACTTCTGCTCGTATCCTGTTACGCCTAGTTGACTTTCTATTAGTGACTACACGAAATACTGGAAGGTTACGCGAGACCGATGACTTCAAGGTCAGGAAAGAGACCGGAGACCTCAATGACAGGAAAAAGACCGGATACCTCAATGACAGGAAAGAGACCGGAGACCTCAATGACAGGAAAAAGACCGGAGACCTCAATGACAGGAAAGAGACCGGAGACCTCAATGACAGGAAAGAGACCGGAGACCTCAATGACAGGAAAGAGACCGGAGACCTCAATGACAGGAAAGAGACCGGAGACCTCAATGACAGGAAAAAGTCCGATGACTTTGTCAGCTGGCAGGACAGAACCGTCGATGTTCCTTCCTTTACTTTCCTAAATAGTTTTCAATATTGCCATATTATATGTTTAGGGCTTGATACAGTTTGTGTGTGTGCTCATTTTAAGTCCATTGATCAACTTTGGTTAACACGCTACAGGTAAAAACACATAACACATTTGTGGAGGATGTATTAAAGGCTTCACATACGCAAGGGGAAACAAAAAAGGTTGAGTATGTTTTAGCCTGAAGGTAGGATTGCATCATTTGTTTTCATACGTGGAGGAGTCAAATATCCTGGTCTCCTATATAATGTACAAGTTATTATTCAAAAATTTACCGTCATATAATTATTAGGAAATGTTCATAAATCCAACCAAATAGATCCTTAATCTGACACAAACCACCCACACCTTTAGAAAAAAGAAAAAAAAATTACAATTCGGAGAACAAGCGATCTTATCACTACCAAACCAATGTACCACACGCCAGCCATTTCACTCCATCGGAAGTGACGCCAACGTGTTTGATGTTATTTCCAATGCGGATGTTCATGTCTACCAACACCTCGTCTGCACTTGTGTCATTGCCTGACCCCGGAGCCTGGCGTGCTGCCTCCTCCCACCGCCCCACATTTCCTCTCCAATCACATCGTCTGCAGAGTATTTCAGGATTGGTGATCAGCGATGCATGACTGTGACCAAAAAGCGCACGTTTCTCAGGGAATAAAAGGGCCAACCGTGCCGTCATGTCGTCACTCAGCAGAACTCCGCGTTGATCGACTGTGAAATTTAAAAAAAATAAGAAGAATCAAACAATTTATTGTAAGTGGTTTTCATTGATATATAATATATCTCGTTTTCCCAAACAACTAAAATGAAATGAAAACTACATTGTTCTTATAAAATTATTGTTATTGCAGTCATTAAAAATTTGTGAAAGTTGTCATAAATTTCACATTACTTTTTAAAAATCAAATGTAAAATAGTTTAATAATTACTTCTTTATAGTAAAAGGTGTATGGAAATACTATGGGAAGAATTTAAATAGTGAAATGAAGTGATGCGAATATATTTTTATTATTCTTGTTTTTGCTTTTCCATGACTTAAAACAAGACGTAATATAAAACCAAAAAGGCCTTTATAGTCTAACGAGCAACAAAGCCCGTCCAAGGACGTTCCATCACAGTTCGGTGGCATGTTGTAACTCCCCGACGTCTCGACCGGCATTACATGTGCATCACGTCAAAAATACTATTCATTATAGTTAAAATAAATTACTCGTAAAAACAGAGATTTTGACTATAAATCCCAACGCACATAACTCAAAATAAAGTCTTGGAAGAAATACTGCACCAAAAATAACTTGTTTTGAACGTCCGCGTAAACGTGTTCGATATGATTAGCTGTAGGAGTCATATGTGTTTGAGGGACCAATCGCTATCGATGACCGCACGGAACATAGCCTTTTATTACATAGGATTCACCATTTAGGTCCCAATTGATGGCTGTCCTCTGTGTTATTTCGCGGTGACTCTGTATCTTGATTTGGACATTGGTGAAAGCCCGTGACATTTTTTATATTGAATGTGTCGTTATAATGATAAATACATTATTTTATTGAATGTGTCGATATAATGTTATATACATGCTTTATTTATACTTGGCTTTAGAATATGAGAAGATGTTTTAATTTTTACTCTGAAGATTTTAATTACTTGGTCAAACATCGACCAGTTTCATAAACAACTGATGAGATCTAATGAAATGTATAAGTGAAATATATAAATGAAAACAATTACTATATCCAATATAAATAAATACATGTTATAGAAGCTAATTATTCAAATATTTTCTTTTTAAATCAAGACCTTTATACAGCTAATTCGTTACTCTCATATTTTGAATTCTTCAAAACTAACTCAAGAAAAAAATGGTCTAGGATTAATATTTATATAAAATATACAACTACGGGCCTTATAAAATGTTACACTCATTTCTTCACAGGCTTATCTCTACGTCACCAGAACCCTACCACCAGAAACCATGCACTCCTTTATCTTCACGTCTTTATTCCTCCTGCTTGACCTCACCAGTTCCATCCCAGTCACCTCCGTCAACAAATGTCCCCAACCCACGGAGTCGAACCCAGTCCCACCAGCGCTCCTCTATTCCCACCCCGAGGACTGCCAGTACTTTTACACGTGTGCCTTCGGTACAGCTTATCTGATGCAGTGTCCGACCACCACACGTTTCAGTGACGTCTACCAAACTTGTGTACACAAAGATTCCATCTTCGACACGTGTGAACGTGAGTATAGAGACCAGATAAACATTCTCTTTAAAAGTCTATACAAAATATTTTAAAATATTATGTATCAATGGTAACGTTTATTGGTTTCCACAGCTGAAGAACCACCCAGAGAGATTCTGACGCCTCATCCAAGTTTGTGCAACCGATTCTTTAACTCATCATTGAGCTCCCCTGTTAATGCCTTGCTTGGTGCCAACGAAGATGAATGCCCCTATCCCCAGTATTTTGATGCTGCGGACCTACGGTGCAAACCATTCGCTGAAGTGGAATGCGGCCCAAACAGAGCAGAGGTCAGGGATAGATGTAAGTATGCCTAAAGACGCGATTTTGGACGAATTTTCATCCCCCCCCCCTCGTCATACGTGATCACAAAACTTAGACCCCCCTCCAATATGACGTCAAAAAACTTTGCAACCCCCCCCACACACAAAAACCAACAACAACAACAAACAAACAAAAACGAAAAGAAAAAAAAACGAAAACCCACCAAAAAAGCCACATTTCGTATTTGAAACTGAGCATGCTTCATTTTACTGTCATTTAAGTATGTATTTAGTGTAAGGCTGCACTCTAATATCGTATCACACTTGAAGCCATGTAAAATGTTTTTAAATAAATTGTAAGCAATCAAATATCTAAGCCGAACTTTTATTTAAAATTGCTCGTTTTGATGTGACGTCACAGTTCTTAAACACCCCACTAGGTGCGTGACGTCATTTATGGACGGCCCCAAAAGCAATGTTATAGTTGTTAAAATCAACGCCACCTTGTGATTATTTAATAAACTAGCAGTAGTGTAAAGGAAGCGAATTTCAACATAAAAACATTCACAAGATAACATGGGTATCCCCAGACAACAAAACGCAAAACCAAATAGACCACATATGCATTAGCAAAAAATTTAGAAAGTCTCTACAAGATGTACGAGCAAAAAGAGGAGCAGATGTAGCATCCGATCACCATCTGGTCTGTGCAAGACTTAAATTAAAGCTAAAGAAAGACTGGGAACAGCCAACTGCGAAGCGAACCAAATTCAATGTAGCACTTCTGGCAAATGATCAGAAAAGGGAAGAATTTAGTGCCACCTTGAGGAATAAGTTCCAAGTGCTAGAAGATCAAACAGAAGACCAAACAGAAGATGACCAAGTAGAACATATGTGGCAAAGTATAAAGACGTCTGTAACATCCACCTGCCTAGAAGTCTTAGGATCAGTGAAACAGAAACAAAAAGACTGGCTCTCAATAAACACACTGCAAAAAATAAAAGAGAGAAAAGAAATGAAAAACATAGTTAACAGCAGCCGCACCAGGGCTGAGAAAACGAAAGCGCAAGAGAGATATAAAGAAGTAAACCAAAAGGTAAAAAACAGCATTAAAAAAGATAAAAATGCCCACATAGATGGCCTAGCATCCAAAGCAGAAGAAGCAGCCAGGAAGGGCAACTTGAAAGAGCTCTACGACATAACAAGAAAACTGTCAGGGAGATACAAAAGGCCGGAGAGACCTGTCAAAGATAGAGAAGGGAGATCTATAACAGAAAAGAAAGAGCAACAAAAAAGATGGATGGAATACTTTAAGGAACTATTAAACAGGCCCCCACCCACAGACACGCCAGACATACAACCAGCAAATGAAGACCTACAAATAGAAGAAGGCGCACCAAATAAGGAAGTAATAGCCCTGGCCATCAAGCAGCTCAAACTAGGGAAATCACCGGGACCGGACAACATCACAGCAGAGATGATGAGAGCGGACATAAACACAATAGTCAACATGCTGCACCCTCTGTTTGAGAAGATATGGGAAGAAGAGAGAGTCCCAAAAGATTGGAAAGAAGGATACCTCATCAAGATCCCAAAGAAAGGGGATCTCAGCAACTGTGCAAATTACAGAGGAATTACACTGCTATCTGTACCAGGAAAGGTTTTTAACAGAATTATTTTGAACAGAATGAAAGACAAGGTCGACATGCAGCTACGAGATCAACAGGCCGGCTTCCGCCAAAACAGATCCTGCACAGATCAAATAGCAACACTGAGAATCATCGTAGAACAGTCCATCGAATGGAACTCCTCTCTATATATAAATTTTATAGACTATGAAAAGGCCTTTGATAGCCTGGACAGACAAACCTTGTGGAAACTTCTCCGACACTATGGAGTACCAGGGAAACTAGTGAGGATCATTCAGAGCTCTTATGAAGAAATGACATGCAGGGTGGTCCACGAAGGTAGACTCACAGACTCCTTTACAGTCGAAACAGGAGTCAGACAAGGATGCCTCTTGTCCCCTTTACTATTCATCCTTGCCATTGACTGGATAATGGAAAAATCCACAGACAAAAAGAGGAATGGGATACAGTGGACACTCTGGGAACAATTGAATGATTTAGACTTCGCGGACGACATTGCACTTCTGTCCCACAACCAGCAACAAATGCAGGAAAAGACAAAAGACGTAGCCACCTTTTCGGCACAGCTTGGCCTCAACATAAATAAAAGTAAAACAAAAATCATGAAGATAAATCCATCCAACCATGAGCATGTCCATCTGGCAGGAAAGGCACTGGAAGAAGTGGAGTCCTTCACATACCTAGGCAGCACCATAGACATAAATGGCGGATCCGATGCAGATGTAAGGGCTAGGATTGGAAAAGCTAGATCAGCATTTGTATTATTAAAGAAAATATGGGAGTCGAAGGAGTTGAAACTGCAGACCAAAGTCAAAATCTTTAATACAAATGTCAAAACAGTCCTCCTATATGGTGCAGAAACTTGGAAAACAACAGCGAGCCTTACGCAGAAAGTGCAGACATTCATAAACACATGCCTTCGAAAGATCCTGAAAATCAAATGGCCAAATACTATAAATAACAAAGAGTTACTAGAAAGGACACACCAGGTGCCTATTGATGAAGACATCATAAAAAAGAGGTGGAGATGGATAGGACATACGCTCCGAAAACCCCCAGGTAGCACCACCAGACAATGCCTAACATGGAACCCACAGGGAAAGAGAAAGAGAGGAAGGCCAAAAAATACATGGAGACGCGAGCTAGAGGCTGACATGCAAAATATGGGATACACCTGGAAGCAATTGGAGAGGAAAGCACAGGACCGAGAGGAGTGGAAAGTTCTTGTAGACGGCCTATGCCCCAGACGGGGTAGAAAGGCATAAAGAAAGAAAAAGAAAAAAGTGTAAAGGAGTGGTGGTGGTGTAAAATACACGTTTACACTTTAGTATAATCCTAATTTTATTTTTAGGTCTTTGGCAGAAATAACGAAATTAGTATACATACATTTTAAAAATAGATTTCCGAAGAATGAATTCCCCTGCCATAGAGGTTCGTGTTTTAAATCACAACTCGAGGGCTAATGAAATGTTTTGGTATTTTTAAAATTATTTAATTATAACGAAAATGATTTTGAATGTGAACACGTAACGTTTATATTCCAGGTGAATACGTTAAGGCTTATACGTGTAGTGATACACATTGTGAGAAATGTAGTTCTATGTTTCCTTCATGTGTTGGTTTGTCGGATGGATTACACGTGAGTATATATGCTACTTCGGCAAAAATTAATCACAAAGTTTTTTTCAATATCTCGATGTCTTACGAAGCTCTGGTAACCCTTTTCTATCTATCACAGCTGTTTAACACGATTGCACCCGCTCTGTCTTATTATACCTCAGTCTCCCTGTTCTTATTGCTGTTACAAGTCATGTTATCCGTACAACCACACTCTAAACATCTCTCTCTCTCTCTCTCTCTCTCTCTCTCTCTCTCTCTCTCTCTCTCTCTCTCTCTCTTTCTTACCTAACCTATACAACTACACTCTAAAGTTCTCTCTCTCTCTCTTTCTTACCTAACCTATACAACTACACTCTAAAGTTCTCTCTCTCTCTCTCTCTCTCTCTCTCTCTCTCTCTCTCTCTCTCTCTCTCTCTCTCTCTCTCTCTCTTTCTTACCTAACCTATACAACTACACTCGCTCGAAAGTTCTCTCTCTCTCTCTCTCTCTCTCTCTCTCTCTCAATTGTCTGTCAACTAACTTCTAATTTATTAATACAGTTACCATCACAATTTTCTTTCATGACGTCAGCTTTTAAAACAAAAGTTTCTATCCTTGCTCCTTGGCACGCTTTCAATAACCAACTATACTTATCTTTTAATAACCAGCTCTACTTATCTTTTAATAACCAGCTCTACTTATATATTTAATATAAAGCTCTACTTATCATGGGGTAGCGTGGAACATAATAATCTTCTTCATTGAAGGAGTGTCTTCAATAGATAAGAGGAGACCTCTTATTAACCAGCTCTACTTTTCTTTAATTTATTTCAAATAAGACATCGACATCTTATATTGAAACATTCTTGTAATTAAAGAAGATATCATTATTATTCACATGGCTCATTCAAAAATTCAAATGTAATAATTACAAAAGATATCAATATTATTCTCTTGGTTCATTCAAATGTAATATTTATACCAAACTGACGCGTGTCTTGACTAACCAAAAGCTTCATCAAAAAATAATTGTATGAAATATTTCATTTCAGCCAAACCCAGTTAAACTGTGGACCCCTATTTATGTCAAGTGTACATCAGAACGACAGGAGACGCTGACCTGTGGTCAGTCAGTGCTTGGTACCTTGGCCTTTTTCTCGCCACTCAAAGCCCAATGTGTCTCAAAGTATGAGGTCCCCGCAGCTAGAGGGGGTCTCCTCCCCAAGTGTGACGGCAAAACCCCGGGCCTGCACGTGGTGGCCATTCAACCGAGAGTTTACTACGCATGCCCGGATGTTGAGGTCTTCTACTGTCCTGCTGGCCAGGGCTTTAATGAAACCACCCAGAAGTGTGAGACCACTGTGGGATGAACAGGGACTCTGGCAATTGCCATGAAAATACAAGGTACTCAAATGATTTGTGTTGTTAAAACAATAAACGTGAAGCTTATAATAATCGTGTTTATTGTGTTACACTGAAACGTTTACATTATTTTGTATTTGCCCATTAATAAAGCGTCACATACATTGTTTTAATGAGATACATGGATTGTGTATCTTGTATTTTATTGAGAATCGAATGACATTCCGATTCTGTATGATCTATTGCACATGACAATGAACCTTCTGTTTGCTGCCTGTGTTTGTAACAAAAGTTTGACGCCTTTCGTCTTGGTGTTATCCACATATTCTTTATGGTATGCTTATTTTTGTAAAGTGCAATACTTATGTTAGCGATTGATATGAATTAGAATGTTATGTTATTTTATTTTTTTTACTTGTCACAAAACATTGATTTATAAGTGAGATATTGCTGATCTGGTTTAAAATAGGAAACTATTTGTAAATAAACTATTTGACATTGTTAATGTTAAGCAACATGTGATATTAAAATGTACAATTTTAATTTTGTTTTACTTATATTTTGTATTATTCAACTCATTATAGCATCGTTTGCTTACAATTCAAATAAAAACGTTTCATTTAATCAACAGTGTTAATCAATTATCAAGTGTCCTCTATAGACGGCTTACAGCTAAACGTTTACACTGCTTTTAATTATTCTTTGGTTATAATTAATTCTCTTCAAGAAATAAAAATATTGTAAACAAATAATATTATAAAATTAATTTTCAAAAAGAAACGAACAAAAACATTTCCGATAGACAGTAATTATTTTAATTTCACCAAAATACACTTTCAACTTTCAACTTTCAACTGCTGATGTAAACAAACCTTCAATCTTAATGTTACGTATGACCCCTCGTAAACAAAGTAAAAGTTTTCGTTGATATTGAAACTGAAAAACAAGCTAATCAATTCGTTTAAAATTATTTTAAAAATTGATGACTCTTATTTATAGAAATGGAAATTGATATGAATTTTACGCAATCTACAGTTTAAAAAAAAATGATACAATAAAAAAGAGATACATTTATTTTGAATTATCTGAATATTGAGCTATTGAGTTGGAGCAAGATACATTTTTAAAGATTGTATGAAAAAAGTTGTATTTTTAATTTTAAAGAGTATTTTTTTGGAGGGGGGGCGAGGGGGGGCTGGGGGTGGGTAGTGGTGTTGTGAGAGTGGAATTACCTTGATCCTTGAGGCAGCTGCACAAAGTGACCTTTTGCCCCCCTCCCCACCAAAATAAATAATTCAATTTGCTGTTATAAAAATAAAATAATTTTTTACTGGATAGCAATAATATAAACACAGTGCATTGTTATGTCATCAATAAAACTTGAAGTGCTATCATTTCTTGATCAAAACTTGATGTATTTTGCTTTTCCTAATGGCAAAATGTTTGACGAAACTATTGATATCAATGTATACGTTTATTTGATATTCAATAGCAAAAGAATAATTTAAAAAAATAATTTGAATTCAAAATATATGCATGAAAATAAGTTAATCATAGTGTATTTGTCGTTACTGATAAATGATGACACATTTTCTTCATTAACTTATGTAAAGTGAAGCTTCTCTCACAGCTGAAGTTACCTGGATTGTAAAGAGTATTCAATGTAATCATATTATATTAGAAATGGAAACTTCAAACATAAATTTACTAGAATATGCATCCGCTGCAAAAAAAAATAATAATAAATGATAAACTAGAACAAATTCAAGAAAGAGCTGCCAGATTCATTACCGGAGAATATTCAAAACTGACAAGAGTAACACCAAATCATCTAACCTTGAAACATTATAGGATAGAAGAACAAAGAACAAAGTAGTAAAAACGCATAAGGCAATTAATTTTAACTTGGAAGTACAACACAAAGATAATCTTTTACAACCCTCAGATAAACATTGGGATAAAAGCACTTTTCTAAATGCAAGAACAAACATACAAATTCTCGTTTTTCCCGACCGTAATTCAGACTTGGTATGGGTTCCCTGAAGACACCAGGAAAACAAACACTCTATCGACATTTCAAACTCTAATAAAAATGCAAGATTAGACATGAAACACGTATAAGCATAGAACGCAATAATCTTCATATGGAACGCGCGTCTGTTAAAGATAAGACATATATATATATATATATATATATATATATAATAATATAAAAATTAAAGTATGTCTGTGTATGTGTCTGTGTGCTTGTCCTTTATAGCTGACTAAACCATTCATTGAATCGTAATAAAAATTTGTGTGACTAAGTATGCTCCCGAGATGATAACTGGCACCTTTTTGTCCTCAATTTAACACTCATGGGGTGCCGGGGGCCCATAATGGCATTTTTGGCTTATATGAGATATATAAACATTAGTTTATGCGTTAGCTACTGATTAAATGAATAGATTTTAACCAAAATTTTTATACAAAAACTTGGTAGCCCATATTAAAATACTAAAAGGCACTTAACTCCTAATGGCCACTTTTTCGGGGCTGGGGGCCCAAAACACCTTTTTTCTTAAACGTTTAAAATTTTATTCCCCAATTCAATTATTAAAGATCTTGACAAATAATGATAAATGTATCCATTATTATCCATATTAAAAGGAACAGGTGTTTTGAACTTTATATCTTGCCCTGAATGGGCCCTGGGGCCCTTAATGTCGTTTTTTGCTTATATGAGCTATATAAAAATTAGTTTATTCGTTAGCTACTGAGTAAATGAATAGATCTTAACCAAACTTTTTATACAAAAAACTTGGTAGCCCATATTAAGACACTTAAAAGCACCGAGCTTCTAATGTCAATTTCTTCGGGGACGGCGGCCCAAAATGTCTTTTTTTCGCATATGTTTAAGATATTTATCCTATTCCCTTTTTAAAGATCTTGAGAAATATATCCACGATGAAACTGAATTAAAATGAACAGTTTTTTTAAATTGACATCTTGCACCGAATGGGCCCGGGGCCCCTTAATGTCATTATTTACCCTATATTAGCTATATAAAAAGTAGTTTAAGCGTTAGATAATGAGAAAATAACTGGATTTGACCAAAGTTAGTATATAAAAACTTAAGAGCCTATATTAAATTACTATAAGGCTCCGAACTCCTTATGTCCACTCCCTCGAAGCTGGGAGCCCCAAATGTCTTTTTATTTTACTGAACATTAATAATTGTATTCCCCATGCAATTTTATACGATATTGAGAAATATAGCTTGAGTACAATGGCAATAAAAAACAAATTATCACTCATTTTGGGGCCAGGGCCCTTAATGTCGTTTCTTCTTTTGTAAGCTATTTAATTATTAATTTATTTATCCGTTTGCTATGAAACTTGGACTTTTTTTTTGCAAACTTCCGCGAAGGTTTCTTGTATAATTGTTTTTAAACATACCACTCATGGGTTTCTTTAAATTTATTCATTTTTTACTGAGATCGTTGCAACGCACGACGGGTCTGCTAGTAAGGTCATAAACTTTAATAAACCTTCGGGGCTTGAATACATCAATTCAAATTTATTACCAGTGAGTGCAAAGAGAGTCCTTGTTTACCCATGTGTAACATATCACTGTTATATGAGTGTTGTAGACGTTCTCACATAACACAATCTTTCGTGAAATAATTCCTTGAAGCACTAATGTCAATGAAATAACGTTAATACCAACACTATATACATAAATATAATATTAAGGTTTCTCATCGTGGAGACATACTCAACACAGTCAGCCATCTTGCCATCACTCTCGAACATTTTCCCGCGCTTCACTCAAGGGACCTCTCTCTGTCATCAAACTCGTGATTCTCACGTGACTCCATGTCATGTAAGATACCTGTTCTAGATTAAAGTAGATATCATCTCTAATTTCCAGTGCACTAGCTGGTGTAAAAATCACATTTGTATTCTTGATTCTGTAGCTGTAAAAAAAAACTCTCATGAATTTCTACATCAAACTTTTCTAATTAATAATACAATTTTTTCTCAACTCGTTTTAATGAAAGGATTCGTCTTCAGTTCCATTGCCAAAAATGTTGCTCTATCGTCCTTTATTGGATGTTTCATTAAAATGTAGCTCTTTCGTCCTTTGTCTTTGATGTTTCATTAAAATGCCAAAGACTACTTTTTTTCTTATTCATATTATCTTTACCCATACAATTCATTAATTTTTAATAGCATCTAAAAACCCACTCATTAATTAGCACAGACAAACACGTTAATTGTCTCAGGAAATCATTTCGGGCATCATTGACCACCAGAAGAACTGGTTTACGAAAGCTCAGAATAAATCAGATTTAATGAATCGTTTGAGAAAGTTTCAACTCGACAATATGGTTCAGGTCTTGGATTATTTGTTTGAAGCCGACATGATTTACAGCCATGACGTTTGACCAGTACAGTCTATTGTATTAATACCATCAACTTACTTAAAATCACACCAGAGATGTCTTCAGCTGTTTTAGTAATTTTATCTTCAAAGTATTCGTGAAAGACTCTAAATCTTCTACTTTTTCTTTTTCAATTTTTACCTAACGCACAAATTGACAGGTATGAAATAGATGAAATAGGGGGAGTGCTACACAATGTAATAGAATTCAAATGTAATAGAGTAATATTCTGTCTTTTGTACCTAAGAGGTAATTTTTCGTCAAAATGTATCTTTTAAAACTGCAATTTGATACAAATCGATGACGTACAATGGAAAAATTCGATGACGTAATATTGTTTATTTTTCCGACTTGGGGAAATGAAATGAATGTGGTGTTAGTGTACTTAAAATTCTAAAACATTTTTACCATTACAATTTTTGACCCGACATTTTCGGCTCTAGTTACATTTCAACACATTGTATTTATTGTAAGGTACGCTGTAGAAATGAGCATCTCTATTCCATAACTTCGTTGTTGTTTATCCGATTAGTGCAAATTTCTATATAATGAAATAAGAAAATTTTAAATGCACGCAGATAGCGACGGTATTGTCCCCGTTACCCCCCCCCTTCCCCACCCCCCGAAAAAAATCACTCTTAAAAATAACAAAGAGACCAAACAATATGATTTAAAAGCCTGTACTCGTCTCAGAGTTTGTCATTTTTGTTTATTATCTTAATCCGACCCGTGCATATTTTTACTTCATGAAATACGGCCCTCTTTGAAAAAAGTTCTGACGCCCCTGATATAAAAAGGAATTAAATTAATGAATTGAAGCCCTCTAGTTTTAATAACATTTATTCTGCTTTTATCCCGGAAGTTACCATGACTAATATGATAATAATTACTTTGAATATTTTTTTTACAACTATCATAGATAATGTCAGTTGTGAGTAAAACTTCTATAAACTTAAATAATTGATTTTTTTTAAAATGCGATCAAACAATGAGTTACAAAGCTTGACTGATCAAACAATGAGTTACAAAGCTTGACTGATCAAACAATGAGTTACAAAGCTTGACTGATCAAACAATGAGTTACAAAGCTTGACTGATCAAACAATGAGTTACAAAGCTTGACTGATCAAACAATGAGTTACAAAGCTTGACTGATCAAAATTGCAAAATCTTCGTCCCATTTAGTATGTCGTGCGTGCGCTTCGCCCCTTACCCAGAGGGTCTTCTTGTCTTTGGCGTCCCTAGCCAGGCTCTGTTAGGTATAGTAAGCCTGTTGCTCCACAGTACCCCGCACAAGACTGTCCTCTCTAGTAGTCCATGATGCTGTTAGTCAGGTCCATGCCGTACTCGTGATCTGAGCCGCACAGAGGTCAACCATTTTTCCATTATGAGAGAAGAAAACTTCACTTTAAGACCAAGAAAGGAAAGCCCGTGAATCTTGTGGTATAACATAGCAGCTAATTCTGGTTCTTATTAATACCTTGAAATCATTTACCTTTTTTTAACATAGCATTATATTTTATATAAATTGCTGAAAACTTGACATAGGCCCCGGATGGCAGATGATACGCTAAAACCTTTTTAGAGTTGGTGCAGAAGAGCACGGTAAACTAGGTTATGATGAGGGCAAAAGATTACGCTAAAACCGGGTTAGGGTTTGGGCAGAAGAGCACGCTGAGCGCTATTCAAAATCGACACATTATGTGTGCATAATTGCACGCGTGCTCTATTGTGACCATCTCCGACCTATACGCGTATGAGTTTGTGGTCAAATTAGAATGACTTGATCAAATGTATTTAAATTCAAGTTTGGCCGACATTTCATTTTGAGAACTCCCCGAATATGTTTCGCTTTATAAAAAAAAATATTTAAATGGTTTTGTGACCGAACAGTGCGTTAAAAGAAAGCGGATACATATCTAAAATAAAACATGTTCGTTCTTCCGGAACTCTGCATTCGGATAAAGCACCTTCTATTATAGTTGAAGGTTAGTAAATTTTTGTAGCCAAACTCATCAAACGGACATGTAGTTGTTCTAGAAATAGATTTTAAAATACATAATGTTATTAAATGAAAATAGAAAACGTATGCACTTTTTAATGCCCACATTATCAATGGCCATCTCTTTACTGAAGTAAGAAACGATTGCTGGGCGGTTGGAGTAACACGTTTAAATTGTTGGCATAAGAGTGGAAATATTGAGTTTTTTTAGTAGTTATTTGCAGTCAATATTACGCAAAGTTATGAAATATGATTAATTTAGCATATCAATCTTAAACACGCAATTAATCTGTAAGAGTAATTAATCTGTAAGGGAAATTAATATGTAAGTGTAATTAATCTGTATGTGCAATCGTTGTTAATTTCTTTTTTTTTAGGATAAGAGCAAATATACTTCTAAAAAATGTCAAAAGTAATCAAAGGAGTAGAAATCTAAACGATAATTGTTTACCTTTTGCATACAATTTTTTTACGAGCCACCCCAATATAGTTAATCCATAATATCACGCTAAGCCACATTATAAAGATTGATAGATGACTATCGCTAAAAAAAAGTCCAACGCTGACTTGGGGAGGAGATGGGCGCCGCCAAGTCTACCAAGCCCCGATAAAGTTCTAATGGAAACATTAGCACCCTACGACCCTGAGGTCATAGGACACGAACTTTTTTATAATAATATCAGTAATCGTCATTCCATTTCACGCGAAGTAATCGATTACTCTACTGTTTTTTGTCTTTTAGCAGTAACATATTTCAGTAAACTACTTTTGACATGCTGTGTTGGATTTTTTTTTAAAATCAAAAGTATTCGACGTACTGCAAGGGTGTCCAAAGTCCGGCCCGCGGGGAAAATACGGCCTAAGCTTAAATTTTAACATACCCGCAGGCTCATTAAAAAAAAACTGACTCGTGAATGTGTTCAGTAATGACAAAAATATGTAACAGAAAAGTAAAAACTATAAGATGTCTTGAACAAAAGTACAATGAGGTCAAATGAAGGCGAAATCCACAACATTTTATTATTAACAGCGTAATATTTTATTACAGAAAGTAAATGAAGTTATGTGCTGTTTTGTGTACAAACATGATGGTGTTGAATGGGGAAATAAATTTCAAGACATTGTTGGTTTCTTGACTCGGTAAATGAAATTAGTGTCGTCGGTGTAATTAAAATTTTATACATATTTTTTTTTCACCACAATTTTTGACACTTTCGGCTCTAGTTATGTCTCGACACATTATACTTATTATAAATAAGGTACGTAGTAGAAGATAAACTTATTTATTTCAAAACTTGGCAATTATTTATATAATTTAAAAAAAGTATAAGACATTTATAAAGTATAAAAAATCACGATAGTTTAGTCCACTTCAGTCGGGGAGGGGGGGGGTTCTAAAGTGGACTAAACTATCGTAATTTTTTATACTTTATAAATGTCTTATACTTTTTTTAAATTATATAAATAATAGCCAAGTTTTGAAATAAATAAGTTGATCTTCTACTGCACCGACCCCGAAAATTATTATTACAAATAACAAACAAATTACAATCATATAGCTAATGAGATTGTAATTAAGTCTCAAAGTATGCCTTTTTTATTATCTTAAACCGGCCCACGCATATTTTAACATCATTAAATAAAACTCTCTTTGCAAAACGTTTGTACACTCCTGAAGTAACACATTTATCTAAACTTTGATAATTTGTCAAAGTGGAGGAAAACCTGGGCGACCTGGCCACAACATGGCCGATAAGTAAGTTAAAACGGTTTGGTTTCTAAACATAAAAAGTTACGCTAACATGCAAAAATCGCAAGATTTAAAAATATATTTTTGAAACAGATTTTTAACAAAATTCAAGATTTCAAGTTGTTATTTTAAAACTTTTATTTGTTTTTCTGTTTAAAAAATTTCATTAGAGTAGACGGTTGTATGATTTATGCAGTCTGCACAATTTTAACAAAAAAGGTTTTAAAAAACCAAGCAAAAGCGTTTCAAAAAAACAACAACATATCCACAATATTATCAGCTCAACAATTTGCCTTTAAACTTCTACCCGCTTAATTGTATATAATTCGTTTCTAATTTTTCTCTCCAATTTCCTGTATAGGAATATGTTATAGAATTATTTTTATTCACCAGATGCACTTCGAATGACCTTAAAGTGAGGGTCAAATTTGAGCGATGTGAATAAATACAGATTCAGTTTCAGATCAGATGTTTCTTTTTACAACAGTTGCCGCTTCGACACCCACAGAGATTCATCACCGCGACATTTTTATGACCAGTTTGAAATCTTTTACGACTTTCCATCACAGTGGAATTTTTAAACTTGTGATCTAATCTTATGTTTTATAGCGTGTCATCGTTTACGACGTGACAAAATACATAAAATATATACGGAACAATATATCTTTAAATAGTATTCTTTGTATGACCATAGCAGCCCCTATCTAAAGCACGTAGACTTTGGGTGGGGTGCGCAGTTCATACATTGGCGTTTGGGGTTGCAGTTAATATACTGGGTATGGGGTGGCAGTCAATACACTGGGTGGAGGTGGCAGTTAATATACTGGGTAGGGGTGGCAGTCAAATACACTGGGTGGGGGTAGCAGTTAATATACTGGGTGGGGGTGGCAGTCAAATACACTGGGTGGGGGGTGGCAGTTAATATACTGGGTAGGGGTGGCAGTCAAATACACTGGGTGGGGGTGGCAGTTAATATACTGGGTGGGGTTGTCAGTTAATATACTGGGTGGGGGTGGCAGTTAAAATACTGGGTGAAGGTGGCAGTCAAATACACTGGGTGGGGGTGGCAGTTAATATACTGGGTGGGGTTGTCAGTTAATATACTGGGTGGGGGTGGCAGTCAAATATACTGGGTGGGGGTGGCAGTTAATATACTGGGTGGGGTTGTCAGTTAATATACTGGGTGGGGATGGCAGTCAAATACACTGGGTGGGGGGTGGCAGTTAATATACTGGTTGGGCGTGGCATTCAAGTATACTGGGTAGGGGTGGCAGTCAAATACACTGGGTGGGGATGGCAGTTAATATACTGAGTGGGGTGGCAGTCAAATATACTGGGTAGGGGTGGCAGTCAAATACACTAGGCGGGGGTGGTAGTTAATATACTGGGTGGGGGTGGCAGTCAAATACACTTGGTGGGGTGGCAGTCAAATACACTGTTTGGGGGTGGTCATTCATAAACTGGGTAGGCGTGGCAGTTCATACACTGGGTGGAGGAGTCATTTCATACACTTAGTGGAGGTGTCAGTTCATACACTTGGTGGAGGTGTCGGTTCATACACTTGGTTCAGGTGTCAGTTCATACACTTGGTGGAGGTGTCAGTTCATAAACTGGGTGGAGGAGTCAGTTCATACACTGGGTGGAGGTGTCAGTTCATATTCTGGGTGGAGGTGTCATACACTGGGTGGAGGTCTCAGTTCATACACTGGGTGGGGATGTGAGTGAATAAACTGGGTGGAGGCGTCAGTTCATACACTAGGTGAAGTTGTCAGTTTATACACTTGGGGGAGGTGTCAGTTCATACACTGGGTGGAGGTGTCAGTTCATACACTTGGTGGAGGTGTCAGTTCATACACTTGGTGGAGGTGTCAGTTCTTACACTGGGTGGAGGTGTCAGTTTATACACTTGGTGGAGGTGTCATACACTGGGTGGAGGCGTCAGTTCATACACTAGGTGAAGTTGTCAGTTCATACACTTGGGGGAGGTGTCAGTTCATACACTTGGTGGAGGTGTCAGTTCATACACTTGGTGGAGGTGTCAGTTCATACACTTGGTGGAGGTCTCAGTTCTTACACTTGGTGGAGGTGTCAGTTCATTTACTGGGTGGAGGTGTTAGTTCATACACTGGGTTGAGGTGTCAGTTCATACACTGTGTGGAGGTGTCAGTTCATACACTGGGTGGCGGTGTCAGTTCATACACTGGGTGGAGGTGTCAGTTCATACACTGGGAGGAGGTGTCAGTTCATATACTTCGAGGAGGTGTCAGTTCATACACTGGGTGGCGGTGTCAGTTCATACACTGGGTGGAGGTGTCAGTTCATACACTGGGAGGAGGTGTCAGTTCATATACTTCATGGATGTGTCAGTTCATACACTGGGTGGACGTGTCAGTTCATACACTGGGTGGAGGTGTCAGTTTATACACTGGGTGGAGGTGTCAGTTCATAAACTGGGTGGAGGTTCAGTTTATACACTTGGTGGAGGTGTCATTTCAAACACTTGGTGGAGGTGTCAGTTCATACACTGGGTGGAGGTGTCAGTTTATACACTGGGTGGAGGTGTCATTTCAAACACTTGGTGGAGGTGTCAGTTCATACACTGGGTGGATGTGTCAGTTCATACACTTGGTGGAGGTGTCAGTTCATAAACTGGGTGGAGGTGTCAGTTCATACACTTGGTGGAGGTGTCAGTTCATAAACTGGGTGGAGGTGTCAGTTCATACACTTGGTGGAGGTGTCAGTTCATACACTGGGTGGAGGTGTCAGTTCATACACTGGGTGAAGGTGTCAGTTCATACACTTGGTGGAGGTGTTAGTTCATTCACTTGTTAAATGTGTCAGTTCATACACTTGGTGGAGGTGTCAGTTCATACACTTGGTGGAGGTGTCAGTTCATACACTGGGTGGAGGTGTCATTTCATACACTTGGTGGAGGTGTCAGTTTATACACTTGTTTGAGGTGTCAGTTCATACACTTGGTGGAGGTGTCAGTTTATACACTGGGTGGAGGTGTCAGTTCATACACTGAGTGGATGTGTCAGTTCATACACTGGGTGGATGTGTCAGTTTATACACTGGGTGGAGGTGTCAGTTCATAAACTGGACGGAGGTTACAGTTTATACACTTGGTGGAGTCGTCATTTCAAACACTTGGTGGAGGTGTCAGTTCATACACTGGGTGGAGGTGTCAGTTCATATACTGGGTGGATGTGTCATTTCATACACTGGGTGGAGGTGTCAGTTCATACACTGGGTGGAGGTATTAGTTCATAGACTTGGTGGAGGTGTCAGTTCATAAACTGGGTGGAGATGTCAGTTTATACACTTAGTGGAGTTGTCATTTCAAACACTTGGTGGAGGTGTCAGTTCATACACTGGGTGGAGGTGTCAGTTCATTCACTGGGTGGAGGTGTCAGATAATACACTGGGTGGAGGTGTCAGTTCCTACACTGGGTGGAGGTGTCAGTTCATACACCTGGTTAAGGTGTCAGTTCATAAACTGGGTGGAGGTGTCAGTTCATACACTTGGTGGAGGTGTCAGTTCATACACTGGGTGGAGGTGTCAGTTCATACACTGGGTGGAGGTGTCAGTTCATACACTGGGTGGAGGTGTCAGTTCATAAACTGGGTGGAGGTGTCAGTTCATACACTTGGTGGAGGTGTCAGTTCATACACTGGGTTGAGGTGTCAGTTCATACACTTGGTGGAGGTGTCAGTTCATACACTTGGTGGAGGTGTTAGTTCATACACTTGGTGGAGGTGTCAGTTCATACACTGGGTGGAGGTGTCATTTCATACACTTGGTGGAGGTGTCAGTTTATACACTTGTTTGAGGTGTCAGTTCATACACTTGGTGGAGGTGTCAGTTTATACACTGGGTGGAGGTGTCAGTTCATACACTGAGTGGAGGTGTCAGTTCATACACTAAGTGGAGGTGTCAGTTTATACACTTGGTGGAGGTGTCAGTTCATAAACTGGGTGGAGGTGTCAGTTCATACACTTGGTGGAGGTGTCAGTTCAAAAACTTGATGGAGGTGTCAGTTCATACACTGGGTGGAGGTATCAGTTCATACACTGGGTGGAGGTGTCAGTTCATACACTTGGCGGAGGTGTCAGTTCATACACTTGTTAAAGGTGTCAGTTCATACACTTGGTGGAGGTGTCAGTTCATACACTGGGTTGATGTGTCAGTTCATACACTTGGTGGAGGTGTCAGCTCATACACTTGTTGGAGGTGTCAGTTCATACACTGGGTGGAGGTGTCATTTCATACACTTGGTGGAGGTGTCAGTTTATACACTTGGTGGAGGTGTCAGTTCATACACTGGGTGGAGGTGTCAGTTCATACACTGGGTGGAGGTGTCAGTTCATAAACTGGGTGGAGGTGTCAGTTCATACACTTGGTGGAGGTGTCAGTTCATACACTGGGTTGAGGTGTCAGTTCATACACTTGGTGGAGGTGTCAGTTCATACACTTGGTGGAGGTGTTAGTTCATACACTTGGTGGAGGTGTCAGTTCATACACTGGGTGGAGGTGTCATTTCATACACTTGGTGGAGGTGTCAGTTTATACACTTGTTTGAGGTGTCAGTTCATACACTTGGTGGAGGTGTCAGTTTATACACTGGGTGGAGGTGTCAGTTCATACACTGAGTGGAGGTGTCAGTTCATACACTAAGTGGAGGTGTCAGTTTATACACTTGGTGGAGGTGTCAGTTCATAAACTGGGTGGAGGTGTCAGTTCATACACTTGGTGGAGGTGTCAGTTCAAAAACTTGATGGAGGTGTCAGTTCATACACTGGGTGGAGGTATCAGTTCATACACTGGGTGGAGGTGTCAGTTCATACACTTGGCGGAGGTGTCAGTTCATACACTTGTTAAAGGTGTCAGTTCATACACTTGGTGGAGGTGTCAGTTCATACACTGGGTTGATGTGTCAGTTCATACACTTGGTGGAGGTGTCAGCTCATACACTTGTTGGAGGTGTCAGTTCATACACTGGGTGGAGGTGTCATTTCATACACTTGGTGGAGGTGTCAGTTTATACACTTGGTGGAGGTGTTAGTTCATACACTTGGTGGAGGTGTCAGTTCATACACTGGGTGGAGGTGTCAGTTCATACACTGGGTTAAGGTGTCAGTTCATAAACTGGGTGGAGGTGTCAGTTCATACACTTGGTGGAGGTGTTAGTTCATACACTTGGTGGAGGTGTCAGTTCATACACTGGGTGGAGGTGTCATTTCAAACACTTGGTGGAGGTGTCAGTTTATACACTTGTTTGAGGTGTCAGTTCATACACTTGGTGGAGGTGTCAGTTTATACACTGGGTGGAGGTGTCAGTTCATACTACACTGAGTGGAGGTGTCAGTTCATACACTAAGTGGAGGTGTCAGTTTATACACTTGGTGGAGGTGTCAGTTCATAAACTGGGTGGAGGTGTCAGTTCATACACTTGGTGGAGGTGTCAGTTCAAACACTTGGTGGAGGTGTCAGTTCATACACTGGGTGGGGATGAAAGTTCATAAAACAGGAGGTGGGCGTTCTTTGACGGTGTTAAGTTGGCAGTTAATACAAGGGGGGTAGTTTAAGCTCAATACTAAGCGGGCGGATTCAGCTTTCTGAAGTAAAACCATAAGGGCTTGGAGAGGAGACCTCAAAATCGATCTTAGCTGTCGTCACTTTGTTCTTTCGGCCATTCTTGAAAGATGGCCGTCATGTGTCCAGAGCGGAGCAAGCCCTGGGCAGATCAACTAATATAAAAATCAGTTCAATATGCATTATCTGGTAAGAAATGGTCCTAAATTTTATCATAGCCAGAAGCAATCTTTGCGACCAGATTTTAAAAATTATGTTTTATTTATTTATTTATATTTTTAAATAGGGGGGTTGCAGCGGAAACCTCAAACTTTTCTCATTGATATCCACTGAAGTCCCTTTTTGGACATCACGTGTATTTTAAATATACTTTTTAAATTTATATTTTATTTTAGCTGAATGCAGTACAGGTTTTTTTGAGTTTTTTTATATCCTTTATAGTAACTCGTGGTGTCTGCTTGCTTGCTTGAGGCAGGCAGGCATGCGGGCGGGCGGTGCCGAAAAAACTTTGGATCGAATTTAACCCACTCCCTCGTAAGCTAGCGAGCTGAAATTTTGCAGACAGACTCGTGCCGATGATAAAAATGATGTATCAAAATTTCAGATCGATCGCATGTACCGTGATTAAATTATTGAATTTTTAGATTATTTTATTTATCCCTATGTAACATGTTAAATTTTGTTGCTATAATAACGTGGTGCGTATTATACTGAACGACATTTTTAATACTTTCCTGTTGCGCGATTCGGTGCGTATTATATTGACGTTACCTTTTAAAAATATATTTCCGATCGGTGCGCATTAATAAACATGTTTTTCGACACATTACTACAAATTTGTATTTTTGGATTGTCTTGCGCTGCGTATTATAATGAACACTAGTGTATCACCCGTCAAAAATGACGGAAGTTTTCAAAATAAATACACATCAGATTAAAAAATAACGTAATACAGAACTTTCATTTATTTTAATTTTGTTCATTTATTTCCCTATTGAACAATTTTATGCGGACGTTCGAAAAGAGTTATTTTTTGGTGCAGTAATTTGGTGCGCTGCTTTCTAAAATTAGTAGCGTCACGGACAGACATACGGGACAGACAAACGTTACATACATTGCAAATTATGTATATCGATTATTTTAGTTATGTCTCGTACATAAAGGATTTATAGTCAAAAACTTGGTTTTTTACGGTTTTTTAAATTTAAATTTTTTGTTTTGGATAATTACAATTAAACAGTGCTAAAGACAACAAAATTGTACATTTGAAAAGTTATTAACTTAGAAAACCATGGTGATGTGTGTGACATTCCCCTTGGAGTGAAATATGAGTATGAAAGGGACGATAAGTGACATGGTTTGAAAAACAAAACATAGGTGATGGCTGTTTCTCCAGTAGACTTCTCCGTGCCTGTTTCCATGGATTTTGACGCTTCCACTCTGAAATGACAAAGCGAATTTCTGAGCGTAGAAACTGTCCGAAGTTGTTCGTGCCTTAACATATTATGCACATATAAAATTATTTACAAGAATTTACAGTGGTTGTCTAAACTTCATCTAATTAAAATTTTATTTATTACTAGCCTAATGCCCGGCGTTTTCTCGGGTTTCATGTGGGAAAACTAAAAGAAAAACATGTATGGATCACTATGATATTCATTTATTGACTTTTTCTTAATAACGTGATTATCATATTATAAAATAACATTATATGAAACAGCATTCATATTTAAATTGAAAAAAATATATTTACATGAGTGTGCAAATAATCTATATTTGTCAGTCAAAGAAATATTTGATTTTTTTTTAAATTTGGAAAAGTAAAGTTTGAAAAGATGTGTTTTAAAACAATGCAGTCTTGAGGGATTTAAGTAGGCTTAATAAGTAGTAGAAATACTACAATTTTTTTTATAACAGAGATTTCTATTTTTACCACAAACGAGAGAGAGAGAGAGAGAAAGAGAGAGAGAGAGAGGGAGAGAGAGAGAGAGAGAGAGAGAGAGAGAGAGAGAGAGAGAGAGAGAGAGAGAGAGAGAGAGAGAGAGAGAGAGAGAGAAAGAGAGAGAGAGAGAGAGAGACGTTTGTCAATTGTTTTAGTGAAGGTATAGATGCAATAAACACTTTTACTTTGTAAATTGTAATATGTAATCTTTCTCTTTAAATTTGTTATGAATAATTAAACAATATTAAATATGTTATTAGAGTAATTGTAAGTCATAGCGTACAATAAATTGATAGGTACATTTAAACACAGAAAAAGCTTTGACATGCAAAATGAATAGCAGTACTTCTTTTTTATCAATACAAATTAACATACCATTGAAAAACAAATCGATGCATTTTAATTATCACACTAATGAAAATTTAGTTTAATGTTAAATTCATTTTTATTGCAAATTGAATCAGAACAGTGAAAATTAACAACAAATCTTCTTTTATTTAGTAAAAAAATTCAAAAAGAAATTAGACTAATAAATCAAGATATCTGAATATATATATATATATATTTGTTTTGTTACAGCACTTAAGAATATAAACTATGTGCCAAGAATGTTACGATCAAATTAACTTTCCAATGAAATTATCTACATGTGAATAATCAATAGTTTTTAAAAAAAATATATATATTTTGAAATTGAATTTAAATTTTACAATAATACACATTTCAAAAGTCTTATTTGATGTAAGCCCATTAAATATTAAATTTAATTTTGGTGAGTTTTAAGGGTTTAAATAACATTATTCATTGAACTATAGGTCCGAAGATTTGAAAATGGACACTTCTTATGGATCAATGCTT
>CALYLW010000482.1:81972-299472 GCA_944989445.1 Ampullaceana balthica | reverse complement strand
TGATATCGTCCTGTAGCAAACCAAGTGCCCTGCAGGCCGACTTATAGGTTGGATGTAAGACACCACCAACTGTTCTCAGACATTCGAAGGACGTGGGGCCTTTGATTTCGTTGAGCAGCAGCCGAAGATGGTAGCATTCAGAGTTTTTCGGGCGCACAGTGTAGATCCGTTCCAACACATTATCTCTTTTCACTCCCGAATGTCCTGGCACAGTCTTCCCTTGCTTTCTCCGACAAAACATGTTGTTATTCCACACATAATAGGATGGAATTTCATTATAATGAAGTTGTTTTGCAAAATCATCGCGTTTGCAAAGGTCAAAGAATGCTAACAGTATCGTCTGTGGTGGATTGCGTACTTTATTGACAACATTGCATTCTGTGAAATAAATTCTTTGCCCGTTCTCAAGATGCACAGCAAGATGAACGACCGGAGGGTAACGTTCGTGAACGGGAAAACGGAAAATGCGCCATGCTGCTTCAGAGCTACTGATGTAACGTCCAGCTTCGTATCGAGATATTTCGTTATATTGATTTTGTATTGCAAATACTGCCTGGTCACTTCCCTTGTTAATATACGTGCATATGTATTTTATCGATTTTTACTGAATTGAAAAATTCAACGTTGATGTGAGCATTGAAGAAGCGGGACAGCACAGGATTATATGGGACCATCCATCTGTTGTCGATATCTTCTCCATTGATGTTAGCTGTATGACCGCAATTACCCGGAGCGCGCCGGCGGTACTGAGGATAACCATTTTTTCCTGTCTGAGTTTCTGAGATGAAGGGACGCGGGAATTTTCTACTTCATGTTCCATTTATCATGCAGGGTGAGTTAATATTATGAGGTCCACATGGTCCGTGAATCATGGTGGATTTTACTATTTCGTAGAGGGCTGGGTCAGTCTGTGGATCAGGAAGTTCCGCACAGATCACTTGATCGATGAAAGCTGGTCTAATCCTATCCTATAACCACAACAGAATGTGTGCATGGGGAAGTCCTCGCTTTTGCTACTCTATGGTGTACATGTAGCAAGTTGTACAGCCGAAAATGTTACGCTTGGTCAGCAAGTCCATCATTTTGCGAATTTTCAAGTGAAACACTCGGCTGATGAGGTCGAGTCTATCGTGAGGTTTTTGAAGTGGTAGGAGAAATTTAGCGATATCAGTCCACTTTGGATTGCAAGTAAATGTGATAAATAAGTCAGGTCGGCCATAATGACGTACGTATGTCATTGCGTCGTGTGTACGCTCGTGCATATAGCGAGGTCCTCCAGTGAACGACGATGGTAATATCACAGCTTGACCAATTTCATTTAAATTAGTGTCGTTTTTGTCTATGGCATCTTTTAGGTGGATTTAATGTTCAGCTCGTAGTTTCTTTTGATTTAGTCTTAAAAAATTTAATCTTTATGGTTCAATCTTTGCATACATATCAACTAAAAACTGATTCAATAAAGCTTGATAATAAAGGATAGTATTATTATAATGCTTTTTGATCATAAGCCGGTATGAGTAGAAATTCGCTGCAGAGACTGTTTTCTTCATAGCTAACTTGCTGGCAGCGTGAACTTGAGGTATAGAAACAGAATAACCGTCTTCACCATCGCAGAACATGAGGGGATTTTGAAGTGCGTCATAGGACCTGTGGGTTTCCTTAATGCGTTGAAGTTTGTTGTCTCTACTTTTCAAGACAATATCCCTATTCTCGAACGCTTGCCCAACAATGACAACACCAACTTCACGTACTGTAGGTTTATTAAACCGGCCTTTGTGGGCATTTAATGGTTTTTTGTCAGCGTTAATAACAACTTTGAAGTCTGTATCTGTATCTGACATACTGTCAAGTGCCGACTGGAAGTCTTGGATATAAGTGTTACAATCATGCAGCATTTTTTGTAATTTCTGCACCAGTGGCGTGTTCTGTCCAGAGACATTAGCGCACCGCATTTGTGTTTCCTTTTCGTCGTCCCCGACGAAATAAATTTGCAAAAATGTATGTTCCTTAGTCGGCATAGATAAAAGACTACCAATCAAGGGATACAGTTGTCCCTAGACTTTAAATGAAGGCATTAAATTTCCCTCAACGATCTGGTTAGCTCCAAATGACGTCATTTGAAATGCACCGTTATCCTTTCGAATGTTGTTAGAAAAATGCTCACTTTGAGGATGTTCACCATTTAACAGACCCTCAAGAAGGTCAGGAAGTTCATGTAAGTGAGTGAGAGAGACTTTACCACCGTTACAGCACAATCCAGGAGACTCGCATTTCCACCTAAGAGCTTGACAATACTCACATTCAACATTCATAGATCCAATGTTCACAGTTTTGTCAGATTCATACTGTAAATTTGAGTCGTACGCAAATCCACAATCAGCTTTTTTGAGCCAAACATTTTTTTTTCGTTTGAGTCACTTGTCATTATTGGGATCGTATCTAGAAACAGCTTCTCTGTGTACTTGTGGATTGGCCTGAGAGTATTTACTGACAGCGTATCTAAGTACTTGTGGATTGGCCTGCGTGTATTTACTGACAGCGTCTCTATGTACTTGTGGATTGGCCTGAGAGTATTTACTGACAGCGTCTCTATGTTCTTGTGGATTGGCCTGCGTGTATTTACTGACAGCGTCTCTATGTTCTTGTGGATTTTTCTGCAAATATTTGACAGCTGCGTCACGAAGTTGTTTCCGTCTAGCTGCATCAGAAAATCTACCACGACGTTTGACACGCCTCATTTTTACTGGATTCACAAAGGGTGCAGTGGTGTTCTCACAATCAGTTTGAGATTCGTTTTTTGTTACAATTACGTTAGTAATTCTAAGGCTTGTTGTGTTAAAGTGACATTCGGCTTCTGTCAAGCGTTGTAGGCATACAACCGGTTTCATTAATAACTTAGAAGCCTGATTTTGAGAGTTTAAACTTTCATAAACATCAAAGTGTCCCCTACTCAAATCGTAACTTGTGAATCTTAGATGTTTAAGAGGCATTGGAGGTTGTCCAAAGGTGTAAAAGTAAAAGATTTGTCCATTTCGGTACACTTGAAAGCGACAACTGAACAATTCAGCAGCAGCAATCAACTCACATGCAGAACCATAGGTAAATGGCTTAATTATTTCCCTCTTATAGTGCTCATGTGTAGTATAATTATCTCCTGTACCGTCATCATGTCCACACCTTGAACCGGTCCCAATCATTCAAAACATGAGACACAATGTTCCTCCGGATATCAACGGCGAACCTGATATGGCCGTGCAATAAGTAACTGAGAGAATGGAAAAGGCAGGCGCCATCTCAGGGCATGGAAACCACTCGGTAAAATACAGTTCTTTGATCAATGGTGATCACCTCGATAGACATATTCATCATAATTAATGATTATTAATGATATTGGTGAGTGTGCGGTTCGAACAATGATAGAATTGGGTACTTGAACTGTGTAAACAAAACCTACAAAATAACTATAATCGTAATAAACGAACACAAAACAGAAGAGAAGACGTGTTCAAATAAAATTTCTGCTGTTATTAACAGAACACGTGAATAACTTGGCGAAGGAATGTATACAAAATCAAGTAACTGAAATAATGCTTTAATGGCGTTCACTTCCTGCGCGTTAAACAAAATGATGAAAACTCTCTAAACTTCTACACATATTGTAATGACGTCAATAAAACAATATTCTTTTGCACACTTTCGCACCTATCAAAAACGCGACCTCCAAACACGCCACCGCGCGTAGCTCTCAATGAATTAATGAAGAGCCAGTTTTTATATAGCTCATATCAGAGCAAATCTACACTTTGGCCCCTGGCCCTAAATGAATGGGAATTTTAAACCACAAGTTCCCAAAGTTTTATAATTCTTTCTGTAAAGGAAGTTGTAAAATTAATGATGAGTCATTTTTTAATAATAATTTTTATATAAGGAAAAAAAACAACAATATTTGGGCCTCCAACCTTTAGTGAGTGTTAATTTAAATTTTTTTTTGGCTTGTTAACTTTGCTGGAGTGTACTCATCAGCTTCTCAAAGTTTCATGCTCCTACCTACAGGGGAAATTTGAGAATTAGTGAGGAGTCAATTTTATAAAGTTGATATAAGGAATAAAATATATTTGGGTTCTGAACGGAAATTCTGTAATTTAGTGTAGGTAGAATCATGAAGCTTGGAGTAGTTTTTAAGTATACTTCCACGATGGTAAAAGGTATATAATTTTTTTTACCTTTTACCATCGTGGAAGTGTACTTAATAACTACTCCAAGCTTCATGCTTCTACCTACACGGGAAATAAGAAAATTAGTGATTTTCATATTTTATATAGTCCATATTAAGAAAAAAGCGTTTTTGGGCCCCCGGCCCCCATGAGTGTGAATTTCAAAATTCTTTTTCGCCATTTTTCGCCGTGAGAGGGTACTCAACAACTTTCCAAATGTTGATGTTTCTACCTACACGGGAAGTTGGATAATTAGGGATGAGTCAGTTTTTAATATTAGAAAAAAACTACATTTGGGCCCCCGGCCCTCAGTAAGTGATAATTTAAAAATTGTTTTTTCCCTGTTACCATCGTGGAAGTTTACTTAACAACTTCCCCAAGTTTCATGCTTCTACCTACACGAGAAATAGGAGAATTAGTGATTTTAAGTTTTTACATAGCTCACATTAGGAAAAAACATCATTTGGGCCCCCGGCCCACAGGAAGTGATAATTTAAATATTTTTTCTCCCGTTACCATCGCAGGATTGTACTCAACAACTTCCTAAAGTTTCATGCTTCTGCCTACTCGGGAAATGGGAGAATTAGTGATAGTCAAATTTTATATAGGCCATGTAAGAAAAAAAAACGTTTTTGGGCCCCCGGCTCCCATGAGTGATAATTTTAAAATTTAAAATTCTTTTACTCCGATTTTCGTCGCGAGAGGCTACTCAACAACTTCCCATAGTTTCATGCTTCTACATACACGGGAAGTTGGAGAATTAGTGATGAATCAGTCAGTCAGTGAGTCAGTCAGTCAGTCAGGGCTTTGCCTTTTATTAGTACAGATAGATATTTCTTTAAAGTTTAAAGCTGACATTTAGTTAATATTTAGTTATATTTTTTTATCTATTAGGATTTGAATTTTCGCTCTAAATAGTATATCTATTAAGTTTTCCGTAAAACATGTGTTTGTTAAATATAACATTGCTTCTGCACTTCCAAATGTGCTGTCTATATTCTGCCATCAGTCTTAAGCTGATGACGTGTTGGATTGTGTAATGGGATCTAGGGATTGTGTTCAAGGCAATCGCTTTATCTATGTTTACTGGGTAAATGGTTCCCGTTTTTACTAGTGTTAGTGTGTTTTTAGTTATTTGTAATATTTTTTTGCATTCCATAAACAGCTGTATCTCTGTTTCTACTTGTAAATATTTACAGAGGGCATTTTTGTCTCTGGAGTGTTTGCTTTTCGAGTCTTTCTTAAGTTCGTCGTCGGCATCCTTCCGTTTCGCAAAGCGATGATGCATCACCGTTGGGTTGGGCTGCACTTACTCGTGTGGATGAGCTGTCCTATCGTGTGGATGAGCTGTCCTATCGTGTGGATGAGCTGTCCTATCGTGTGGATGAGCTGTCCTATCGTGTGGATGAGCTGTCCTATCGTGTGGATGAGCTGTCCTATCGTGTGGATGAGCTGTCCTATCGTGTGGATGAGCTGTCCTATCGTGTGGATGAGCTGTCCTATCGTGTGGATGAGCTGTCCTATCGTATGGATGAGCTGTCCTATCGTGTGGATGAGCTGTCCTATCGTGTGGATGAGCTGTCCTATCGTGTGGATGAGCTGTCCTATCGTATGGATGAGCTGTCCTATCGTGTGGATGAGCTGTCCTATCCTTGAGTGACAGTCTTTTCCACAGCTTTTGTACACGAGTTCTGTGCCTCCCAAAGCTTTGGCCTTTCCCCTAGCTCTTCTGTCTGTAGCCGGGGCGGATCAAGATTGCACGGGACCCCTGGCTTCCATTCCACCAGGGGCCTGGTCCAGCCACCTTTATTATAGAATATAATAAGTTTGGTGCCCTTAAATCATTGGGGGCCCCTGGCTTTAGCCCAATCAGCACCCCCTTAATTCGCCATAGGTCTGTAGCCTCCTCCAACTTTCGCTCCTCGGCTAGTATGACGCCACGTAGATCGGTCTTCTGCCTTACACTCCCAGTCGATTGTGCGTATTCTGGCTGCTTTCATGTCTGTCTGGCAGACATCTCTACTCTACTGTGTGGCTACCCATCTCTATTCCCCTGTGTGGCTACCCATCTCTATTCCCCTGTGTGGCTACCCATCTCTAGAAAGTAAGAATACGTTTAAAAGGTGCTGAAACATACGTCACAATAACAGTGAGTTGATCGATATGGGACCAGTGAGTTGATCAATATGGGACCAGTGAGTTGATCAATATGGGACCAGTGAGTTGATCAATATGGGACCAGTGAGTTGATCGATATGGGACCAGTGAGTTGATCAATATGGGACCAGTGAGTTGATCAATATGGGACCAGTGAGTTGATCAATATGGGACCAGTGAGTTGATCAATATGGGACTGGTCCGGAGTGGAATCTACAGATAAACTGAAATACTTGGCAGTTTTTAAATCATCCAAGATTGTGTCTCTTAATTTAGTTGTCATATTTGGATAAATTCCTTACATATTGTAAAAAGCATGATAAGATGTGACACCTGTTACGTTATTTCCTAAGTTTTGTATATGGCTTGCAAGACAATCTCATATTGTTCTATAAGTTCGAGTAAGCCAATGAAATTGCCAATGTGAGGAGAGCAAAATGTTTCTTTATCTCCTCTGAAAGGTAAACCGCGCTCTACCATAATAATTATGACTGCCACAACTCGTTCGAGAAATTTTTTTCCCGTACTGCCATTTATAATTTATCTGTTCTGATATTCCTATTTAGCAGTCCATTTCTTAACCAAGTTTTCTTGTATGTTATGTTGCCGAAGCTGTTTTATGGTCTACAGAATTTTCATGACTTTAACAATATAAGTAATGCTTCAATCACAAAATATTTAAGTGTATATTACATCACAATTGCTCACTGGTGTAGCTTATACGTAAATCCAGCAATGGACACCATTAGCCCCGGGAAAAATCACTACCTTGACAGACATTTCGAACCCGTGACTTGCCACTCGACAACCGCGACCCTATGCTCTCCCATATAGTGATGGAAATCTGTTTTTGTAGTGGTGACATTAAAATACTGTCATAAAATAAGCCAGGTTGAGAAAATTATTGTAGTTTCAGATTTGCATTGAACTATGTATTAGGGAGACATGAGGTGTTGAAGATACCGACAAGTTTTACTGTTCGTCTCTATTTAAACTATATATCTTTGTCACTTTTTGACCTAAAACCATTTAACTAAAATTTATTTAAACTATCTGATTACTGAATTTTCTATTGCACTGAGAGCTGCAGGTTTGGGATTATTTGAATTCCTGGATTAAATTTTGATGGAGAAATTGGTGCTTGGAGCTATCAGCCAATAACACGTTTTTCTCTCTATTTAAACTATACATTATAGTCATTTTGTGACCAAAGACCGTTTAACGAAAATTTATTAAAACTATTTGATTTCTGGATTTTTTATTTGCACTGAGATCATCTGGTTTGGGATATTTTGAATTCCTGGATTTAATTAACAATTTGGGAGATATGGGTTGTTGAAGATATGGGTTGTTGAAGATACGGGTAGTTGAAGATATGGGTTGTTGAAGATATGGGTTGTTGAAGATATGGGTTGTTGAAGATATGGGTTGTTGAAGATATGGGTTGTTGAAGATATGGGTTGTTGAAGATATGGGTTGTTGAAGATATGGGTTGTTGAAGATGCCAACAAGTTTCACTTTTCGTCTCTATTTCAAATATATATCATTATCATTTAGTTTAATTTTGTTTAAATTTCTTCCCCAATTTAATGTGCAACTAAACAAACATCTATTGAGATATGTCCTTATAAGAAACCTGGATAGATCTATATGATAAATATTATTTATGTTTTACTTAAATCATCCGAACTGAATAACATTGATATTACTATTAATAGATTCCTTCATGATGTAGCAAGGCCTTTAAGTATAAGATTGGCGTGCTTGTTATTTCCACAACCAGGTGATAGTTATGTGTCTGATAAGGGCAGCACAAATACTTACCTGATATTTTGTTTTAAAATCTTCAGTCATTTAATTTATTCATCTTGTCATGAGCCTAGTTTGAAAATAGCTTAGTAATATTTCATGCTTTCAGGTTTTTCGTTTTTATTAAGCAAGCTCCAACTAAATGAGTGAAATACGCTGCGGTTTTAATATGTTTGGATTAGTTAAGGGACTTTATATCTGTAAAATTATTCCCTGCCATGTTCTGTGGAATCAATACTGACACTAAAAATAAGATTTTCAAGTCTCAACGAGTTACTGTATTTTTAAAAATTAAATTACAATAATAAAAAAAAATGAGAGAGAGATGTTAAACAGAAATCACAATGAGTGGTTTTTAATCCGGAATAATGACGTCACTTGCATCAAATATATTTATTACTTCTCGTCATTGTCAGACGCTTGGTACTTTATTCCCTCTGATGGAACTGTAAGAAATAGAAGACACATCATCAGATGATGGGGTCAGCTGATGGGGTCAGATGATGGGATGAGAGGATGGGATGACAGGGTGGGATGAGAGGATGGGATGAGAGGATGTGATCAGATGATGGGACCAGATGATGGAATCAAATGATGGTATAATATTATGTGATCAGAATGGGATTATAGGTGTTTGCAGATACTCGAGAATAGCAACTCTTTATTGAACTATTAATTTAATTAAATGAAAAAGGCATATATTTAGATTATATTTTATCATTAAAATATTGGAATGAAAGATTTTTAAAGTACAAAAGAGATATAATAAGTGTAATATTGTTGTTTGTTATTTTAGAGTAAAGTTTTTGAACTTAAATTGTATACATTTCTGCTTTTATATTACCTGTCTATTTCTAAAATAAACATTACAATGTTATAACGAAACATTGAATCTCAAATAACTTTTTAGGATACACTTAATTAGCAATAATGTGTGTAATAAAAGATATATAAATAGGTTCTATTAAATTAACGCCTATATCTTATAGTTCTAAGACAATTGATGCTATAAAAAGTGTATAGTCTAATAGCTATTTGACCTATAGTTGTTTGAACAATAATTTCATCAATAGCTCTTTAACAACAGCTATTTCCCCGCATAGTTCTATCAAAAATATCTTTGTAACCCATAGCTCTATGATAACGATACATGATCAATGGCTAGATCCAAAACGACACTGATACAACACTGATACAACACTGACACAACACTGATACAACACTGATACAACACTGTTACAACACTGATACACCACTGATACGACACTGATACAACACTGATACAACACTGTCACGTTAATATTACAACACTGTCTGTTACAACACTGCCACGTTAATATCACAACACTGTCACGTTAATATCACAACACTGTCACGTTAATATCACAACACTGTCACGTTAATATCACAACACTGTCACGTTAATATCACAACACTGTCACGCTAATATCACAACACTGTCTGGTACAACACTGTTACGCTGATATTACAACACTTACCTTGGCACGCACGCGCCGCCACTTCTTGTGTGATCTTCTCAATGGCCTGGAAACTTGTTGCCGTGAAGACGTTTCTATCGGAATCTGCTACGGCCCTGAGTTCGGCCAGTGAGAACTGACCAATGCCGACAGAAATAATAGACACTCCCTGATCCTTTATCCGCTGGGCGGCCTCTGCGGCTGTACCACAGGAAACAAAAAAATCGATGACCATTTTAACACGGCAATCATTTTATTTTTATTAAAAGATAGATAAAACATAAAATATGGCAAATATAACGTATATGTAAGTACAGGGAACTTGTATGCGGATCTAACCCCAACCTAACACGTAAAAACAGGGGAACAAGCGCTCCCTGGGGGCTGCCACCTCCACCCTCACTATTTTTATACCCCACCGCCCCGTCAGGAACAAACACTCCTACCTAATTTTCTAATTTTTAGTTATTAACTCTAGTTATGTTGTTAGTTCTGTTTGACAGCTTTAGTAATGGAAATGTATACAATTATCAAGGCCGTACCCAGACATTTTTCAGGGGGGTTCGCAAACTTGCGCGAAGGCATTTCATGTTCAGATACCTACAATATATAGTGCTATTACTTCAAATTTGGATGAAAATGTTTATAATCAATAATTCTGTACATATGAATTATTGAGGGTGTTGATTAAACTTCTCGTCTTTTTTGCCTCGTTTCGCAAAAAAAAGAAATGTTTTCAGTGCGTTTAGTGACCAAAACAGTAGGTTTTCATGCAATAAATTATAATTAACACTGTAAATAAAAGTTTCCAAAATAGTATTTTATTAAAAAATGCAAGTACTCAATCATTCATTTCTTTTCTTATTAATAATGAAATCTGCAGGCGCAAGTGTTGAAGAATTTGAATTACAGACACTATGGTACGGAACTGACAAGACGGAAGACCACAATGCTATGAAGTTTATTTTAGAACATCTTCGATGTAAACCCTTCTTGGGTTTGTGTTAACAAATATCTGTAAAACACTGTCCTTGTTGATATTGAAAGCGTTGTGAATATGCATCAATGCAAGCTCGGTAAGTCTTTCCTGTCCCGCTGAACATCTCATGTAATTGTGCATCAATGCAAGCTCGGTAAGTCTTTCCTGTCACACTGAACATCTCATGTAATTGTGCAAAGGTCGAAGTGCACTGAACCTTCGCTTGCACGTGCAGGAAGTCACAGGAATCACATGCGCGATTTTCAGTAAGCAATAAATATTCGGATAAATCGATTCATTGCAATGTTTTATAGCTTCCGTGCAATGTTTTGGTAGCTTTGACTCTTCCCATTGGCTGAATCTCAATTTCCACCCGTTGAACTCTTCGGGCAGCACCGCTGGGGAAGGCAGATCTTGCTCATATAAATCCACATCGCCTTTCCGATCTTCATACAAAGAATTTTGTAATCCTTAACACATATTTTGCATCATCTTTTTCTGCCTCAGGCGACAAAGAAGTTTTAATAAATTTAAATAAAATGGAAGAAATAGGTAACATAACTGTAGATGAGATAGGTATACATTCACTCCTAAAAAATTAAAAATAAACAAAGCTACTGGCCCAGATGATTTGCCAGCAAGGTTATTAAAAGAACTAAGCAATGAACTGTCCCCAATCCTTGTAGTTCTCTTTCAAGCCTCTCTAAACCAGGGTAAAGTGCCCCAGGATTGGAAATTAGCTAACGTAACTCCACTCTTTAAGAAAGGGGATAAATCAGACCCTGGTAATTACAGGCCTGTATCACTTACTAGTATCACCTGTAAATTACTAGAACACATAATATATAGTATAATAGTTAACCACCCTGACAAATATAATGCCCTATGCCCACATCAACACGGCTTTAGAAAAAACAGTTCATGTGAAACACAATTAATAGGTTTAATATATGAACTATCAAAAGGCTTAGACAAAAATGATCAAATAGATACAATATTACTAGACTTCTCAAAAGCATTTGACAAAGTTCACCACCTTAGTTTACTTAAAAAACTTAACTACTTTGGGAACTCAGGTTCCTTACATCACTGGATCCAAGACTTCCTTTTGGGCAGGGAGCAAACTGTAATAATTAATGGATCTAAATCTGCACCAATAAAGGTTAACTCAGGAGTTCCCCAAGGAACTGTGCTAGGTCCCTTACTCTTTTTAATTTATATAAATGATTTACCCAACAACATCTCAACAGGTACAAAAGTTAGGTTATTTGCTGATGACTGTATAATCTATAGAACAATTAAATCAGAACAAGATAGCAAAATTTTACAAAAAGACTTAGATGAATTGATAAAATGGGAAACTAACTGGAGTATGTCTTTCCACCCAGAAAAGTGTCAACTGTTAAGAGTAACAAAGAAAAAGAAACAAATAAATTCAAAATATTACATTCATGGAAAAGAACTGACCCAAACTAAAGATGCAAAATACTTAGGAGTCTTAATAAATGAGAAACTATCATGGAATCCCCATGTCAATGAAGTTATTAAAAAATCAAACAAAACCTTAGGCTTTATAAAAAGAAACTTTAACAAAATGTAATAGAGATATAAAACTAAAATGCTACCTCACTTTGGTGAGACCTGTACTAGAATATGCATCTTCTGTATGGGACCCATCCACCAAAGAAAACATTGATAAACTAGAACAAATTCAAAAAAGAGCTGCCAGATTCATTACTGGAGAATATTCAAAACTGACAAGAATAACACCATTAGTTAAATCATTAAACCTTGAAACACTAGAGGATAGAAGAACCAAGAGCAAAGTAGTAATCATACATAAAGCAATTAATTCTAATTTAGAAATACAACACAAAGATAACTTAATACAACCCTCAGATAGACATAAGGATAAAAACACCTTTCTTATTCCGTATGCAAGAACAAACACATACAAGTTTTCCTTCTTCCCGTCCGGAATTCGGGCGTGGAATGGGTTGCCTGAAGAATCCAGGAAAACCAACACTTTATCAACATTTAAATCTCTAATAAAAATGCAGGACTAAACACAAACCATAGATAAGCGTAGGACGCAATAATCTTCTGTATAGAAGGAGCGTCTGTAAACAGATAAGATAAGATCTCTAACAGCACTTGCCACAAGAACTAACAGTTGTGAGAATGTCCTGGTTAACCCAGAGAACCGCATATCTAATTCAGCAATGATGTGTTCCAGAAATTGTTTGATTAAGTTCCTCAGATAGTGTTGCATTGGCGTTTCTGCGCTCACATTGTTTCGGTAGATATCCCGCTTTGCAATTCTGGGCATTGAAGCTTCAACTCCTACAGACTGTGCCATGATAACGATATGATCATAAGTGTTTTGAAAATAAGAATCTACATTTATTCTTATATCTCTAAACTCTTGCTTGACGTTTTCGATAAGTGACATAGCCTGAATGATGTCAATCGCTTCTTTCTGAAGTTGGACTGTTATTCCTTCCAGCCTAGATAACAGTTTGTACGTTACAACAAACGTCACAATAAATTATGTGAAGTTACACAAGAAATGAAGAAGTGACGTTGCTCGATACTTAGGCCTACTGTCCGTGTCCCAATCACCATAATTTGTAGTCAAACTTGGATCAAATCCTTGGTCGTTGTGTTTTCCATGTGGCAGTGAAATTATCTCAAGAGTCTAAACAACGTAAACATACGATTGATAGAAGTGTTTGTAAGCTTCGTGGCGCTCAGCCCATCTTGTTTTACACAAATATGTAAGTGCCTTCCGTTTAGCACTATCAAATAGAAGATTTGTTTCTATGACGTTTTGCAATTTGTCTTCGCACTTTTGGCTGTTTTTAAAAAAGATGCAGGTTTCTTTTAATTTGTCAATCAAATTACGCATATCGTGAAGTCCGCACGAATGCGTGATCACTAGGTTTAAAGGGTGATCACTTGGTTTAAGGCGTGGTTGCTGCAGTGTGTGTATACCTCCAAAGAGGCCTCTCGCAGAATACGCGCTTGAACTCCTGAGATAGCGCGCGACATAGATGCAGCGCCTTCATAACACTGGCCCCTCATATTCTGTCGTGGGATCCCTAAATCTCTCAATAATGTCAAGATATTTGAGGCCATCGCCTCTCCCGTGGTTCGAACAAGTGGAACAAAAGAGATGAATTCCTCTCTTAAACTGTTTTCTCTGTCAACAAATCTGATACAAAGCGACATTTTTTTTCTTTCTATTTGTTACACCAAAAGGGCACACATTCGCAGAAGGGGGTTCGTTCGAACGTACGAATCCGCCCTGTGTACGGCCTTGAAATTATTCTTGACACGCTATATTCAAAAACATATGAGTATATAAGTGTATGGATATAGACTTCTTAAATCCATATATAGCCTAACATAATATACTTTAACATACATTGTTCAATGGAGTAATTTTTGTAAGAAATTTTCGATTAATGTTTAGGTGAATAGTGACTTCAATATTGATGACACAAGATAAAATATAATTTCAATGGAACGGTAAAAGGAAAAAAAAAGGTTTTTGAATAATTAAAAAAAAGATTATCTAACCCATAAAATTTTAACCCTGCTTCTAAAGCCATCGCTCTCAACTTACTTTTTGTTGTGTTGCTTGAAAAGCCATCAGTCAAAAATACGATAATTTTGGCCGCATTGTTTCTTCCGCCATTATCGGCTGAAAAAATGTCCACTTCGAAGACCAGATCAAACGCTTTGAATGTGTGTGTGGTTGTGTTCAGATAAGGCAGTAAATCCAAGGCCTGTTGGGCATTTGAAACATTTGTGTATTTGTATGATTTTAACAATTATATAAACATTTTATCTATCAAACGAATTGCTACAACATATTTTACGTATATTGTATATCAATGCTTCAAATAACAGTACGAATATTAACATATATACGATTACATTACATCACTACGTCATTATTTGACCAAATAACTAAGCCATCCATTAAGTGTTTTGACAATGAAACACAGATTAATAAATTGGTTTCTCTACTATCGAGATTCATCAAGTCATTCTAAAAAACAGGATAACCAATCAGATACCGGCACAAACTCGTGGTTATGTTTGATCTACATGTCTATGACCACTGAATTGGTAATGGGTTATCTACCCTAGTTGGAATTGTTTTTATTGTTTGTACTTGTATAGAGTTTGAGGCAAATTTGTCCTACTGTACTTCTTATCGCGGGGCAAAGAATGTTTAGCCGCTTCTAGCCACTCATCTTATCGAAGACGTTTTCAAAGAAAGTCTGCTGGCTGGCTTAGGTTAGAGTTAGGTTTGCTTACTGGCTTAGGTTAGAGTTAGGTTTTGCTGACTGGCTTAGGTTAGAGTTAGGTTTGCTGACTGGCTTAGGTTAGAGTTAGGTTTTGCTGACTGGCTTAGGTTAGAGTTAGGTTTGCTGACTGGCTTAGGTTAGAGTTAGGTTTTGCAGACTGGCTTAGGTTAGAGTTAGGTTTGCTGACTGGCTTAGCTTAGAGTTAGGTTTGCTGACTGGCTTAGGTTAGAGTTAGGTTTGCTGACTGGCTAAGCTTAGAGTTAAGAAGAAAGTAAATCATGCCAGGCAATCTCATTTCAGCTACCAAAGTCTAAAATAAAATAATGACACATTCAAACCAGCAAGTTCAGCAATAGGATACGGAAATGTTAACGCAATGACCGTATGTAGACTGACCTCTTCAAGAGACGCCCTGTCCAAGTCGTCAGACAGATCAAACATGACCTGAGCTGTTGAACTGAAGATGACGCAACCAAAGCGAGCACCGGTTGGGCCGATGGGGAACCGCCTGGAGATGTCAATGGCAAACTGCTGTTCTTTGTCATAGTTGTCCGAACCTAAACTGCCGGACGAGTCTATAACGAACACGATGTCAGCCAGTGCCGGGCAAGGTTTAGGGGTAGCTAAGAAAAGATCATGCATTAAAAAAACAAACAAATGTTTACAGCATGATTTCCATGTGGAAAATTGTTGACATAAAACGCTCACAGATTTGACCATGAATTAACCTTGAACGAAACGTCAAGTGAATATCGCAATGAAAGTACAAATCTTTGAATTAGTTCCGTGCAATCTATAAATAGTTCAGTATTTAACATATTTGTAATTTATAAATCGCATCTTACAAGGGAATATGAAAATGTTTTAGAGATAGAGTTTGCTCTGTTACGACAAGGATGAAAAAATAAAATGTATGGAGAATAATGGATTCATTACATTTGTACGTTACATAAGTAAAATTAAAAACAACTCACTTGTAGCCGGTAGAGGCTTTGCTGAATAAAAAGATTGGAATAAAGAGAGATTTTTTAATTTTTTAAATTGATTAAATAATTCACTACATTAGTTAATTTCTGTAAAAAGTAATTTACCAACACATTTATAGATTTTATTGAGAAAACTTAAATCAGTTCAGTATCAAACATGAATTACATACTACAAGATATTTAATCTCTAAAATATATGACCACAATACCTACCAGTAGTAACGCCATTATTTCCACCGTTATCTGAAATGTGAAGAAAGTAACACAATAATAATAATAATAATAATATTAATAAGAATAATAATAATAATAATAATAATGGTTATAATAATAATAATAATAATGGTTATAATAATAATAATAATGGTTATAATAATAATAATAATAATACTGTTTATAATAATTATAATAATAACTATTTCGCGCCCTTTCAAAAATAATTTCACGTTTTTATTTAAATAATTCGATTAAACACAAATAAGAAATTACTTAATTAATTAATATCAATATACATAATTCCCGTTGTCTGTATGGATGTAACGCTGTAAAAAATATTATATGACGTCATTGTTTTAGCTTATATTTTAATTTTTGAAAAGGGAACGATGTAAAAATAGGATTTGAGGATTTATAACTATAAAATACTATGTGTACATTTCAGCAAGTTAAATATTTCGTATTTATCAAACAAGGATAAGTTACTTGGGTTTTTGACACTAAAAAATTGGGCGCCTTAGGCGCCCTACAACCCTTAGTTTATTATAATGTAACTTCAATAAATTGTTTAAAACATATACTTACTTTCATACTCATCTATAGGGGCTGGAAGAAAAATTAGAACAAAAAATTAGCCAATTTCGAATAATTTTACATTGTATTACATTTAAAAGAAATTCAAAACTCAATGATGCTCCAATATGTTTTCGATTATCTCAGTTTGATTCGTACGACTCAATACACAAGTAACCTAACTATTTCTATTTGATCCGTTCAGCTCAACACTATAGATAGCACTTCCTTTTCATTTGTCAGCCCAACGTTCATTATTTAATCATCATCAATAACGTACTTTGGCCTCTTCACAAAACTAAAATAAAGATAAACTAGATACGAGCCGCGGCGTAGCATACGCCGCAGACTTACTCATAGATAGTGCAAAGAAAATGGGGTGGGGGAGAACGGACACAAACAGTAGCACGAACAAATGGGAACAACGCATGGAACGTTGGAAGGGGGGGGGGAGACCGCCGAAGCATTTTTGGGAAGTATTTCGGACATCGCGAAAATGTCCGCCTCGCCACCATATACTCATGAGCGACCATTTCCGCCTCACCACCATATACTCATGAGCGACCATTTCCGCCTCGCCACCATATACTCCTGACGTATCCATGTACTGAGCTGAGCGTATGACTACGTTTCCGTCACTAAGAACAACGGAAAGCTCGTCGCCGAAGTTATCCCAATGTTTAGAAACAAATTACAGCCATGTTGCCAAGTTGGAGAGCAACAACTTCGTTTATGACCTTTTCCCAGAAATATGCGACCGATAGAAATAGACAGTTACCTGATGAAGGAATTGGTATAACATTGAACGAAGTTTTTTTTAACCGTGAAATACATGCGTAGCGGTGTTTAAACATTTTTAAAAATTAAACAAAAAATGTTGCCGTTGGGGCTTGAACCTCAGACCTTCCGCATGTCAGGCGGATGTAATAACCACTGCACTACGAAATACATGTAAGCTGCGAAGGAACAACGAAACTGAATGCCAAAAGCATTGCTGGTCTCAAGACACGCCCCGCCCCTCCACTACCTTCGCTTGCCAACCGTTAACTGGGATAAGTTAACCCCAGCGAGGGTCATTCGTCATGCTCATTTGCACATAATCGCTTTGGTGAATTATACATATACATATACATACGTACCTCCTGTTGGATAAACTGTAAAGAAAATAATAAAGTTGGATTTAAAAAATAGATTTAAAAAAAAATTAAAATTATTTCTGAATTTATGAGCGTATTTAAAAAAATAAATCTTCCACTGTCTACTTAACAATAAAACAATAATGAAACTACACTACAGTGAAAGTGAGGGAGGTGAAATACATACCTTCAGTGGGGCCTACGACTGAAATTAAAACAACAAACAATAATTATTTTTGGAATATTAACAGTCATAAATTTGTAAGACACTTTAATGACTTCACGTAAAACTATTCATTGATTATAAATTTATACTGCTAATTGGCTTCATAATTAAACTGTCATGCTTTCAAACAGCAAATATGAATGCTTTTATTATAAATTTAAATGAATCTATTAGTTGATTAATTCTGATAGATGTAAATAGGAGGACGATTTTAAAACACAGCCACAACCTTATGTTAGTTAACAAATATAGAAATAATACAGCAGAGATGACGTACATAAAACATAACTATATAGTCTATTATAGTTGTTTAAGTTATTTTCGTGTGTTTCATTTAAATCCAACAGTAAACATTAAAGTGAACGAGAAAACATCTTTAGTCATACTACTGTTATTTTTTACTCACCATTATTGTCAGGAATGTCTAAGAAAATCAATAAACAGTAGATTAGAAATCAGTGAATTAATTGTAAAGTTAGAAAAATGTTAAAAGTGTATTCACATATCTCCCTTAAAATGACATTTTATATCACTTGAATTTTTATCTTGAAAAAAATTATTTTCAAAAATTATATAATCTATTCTCTTTCCCTCTACTTTGTCCAGAAGTCAAACTACTGAAGATAAGGTTTGCGTGATCCCTTTGTTTTAGATGTCTATAACTCTTTTTTTGGATTGGGTGGAGTTATTAAAAGTTAACAAATGATCGAACTCTGGTGACGTTTATCCATTTCAGAAATTACCAACAAATCTTTGTTCAAAATGTATGTGTTTGCTTAAAATGAGGTTACTCCAATACCTTTCATTAATATTTTATATATATATATACATATATATATATATATATATATATATATATATATATATATATATATATATATATATATATATATATATATATATTCAGATAATATAATATATATAATATCCTTAAATGTATGAGTTTTTTCATAGATGTTTATCAGGCAAGTTTCTAATCCATGAGTTTTGGAAAGTATCTAGCTACAAACAATAAGCTACCCACACATTAATGACTGTCATTATTTCATCTATTTGATAACCTTAAATTGTAAAGATTAATGCCTATGACATAAATACCTGGTTGGGAAGCTGAAATATAAAACGAAAAAATTCAACTTATGAAATAACAGAACACTCTATATTAACACTCTCCTGCAAAAATGTATGTGAAATTATGCATGGTTTTTAATTATCAGAAATTTGCAAAGATGACTCAAAAAAGTAATGTATATTTTTCAATGAGAGAGTTTCAAATGCTAATATAGTGAGTGTTACTACGAAGGGATAATATACCCTAAAATCCAATGCGTCGAGATCAAACAATTAAAGTACATTAGATGTTTAGTTTGGTTGTACTAAATGGATTTTCAAAGAATACATCAGTCCTGGAAATAGTTGCATTTCATAATTAAAATATGTCTTATTATCTCCCGTGTTTAGTTTTTTCCCTCGAATAATATATATGTTCATTCCATCACTAAATCACAATCTCTATTTGTATATCTGTCAATTCCATCGCTAAATCACAATCTCTATTTGTGTATCTCACCTTCACACGCCCCTCTGGACACGAGACGCTTAATCTCTTCCAGCTGGTCAAAGCTTTGGGCCGTATAAACCGAATCTGGCGAAGACGCTATTGACCGCAGCTCCTGCAAATTGGCTTGTCCAATACCCACAGCCAATACAGTGACGCCAGTTGCTTTCAGCTTGTCTGCCATCTTCACGGCTGTGGTGAAGAAACAGCGATGTTAAAATTTGACAAGATTTGATAACTTAATATAACTTTATTTTACGTTTAAATATACTATACTCTATGTATTTACTATTCTTCACGTTGTTAGATCGGCCATCCGTCACAACAATGACGACATCTTTAGCATTTAGACGTCCGCCATTTGCAACACTGAACAGTTGTTGTTCCCGGATGTAAGCCAAGGCCTTGGCCGTGTCAGTACCTCCTGCCAGGTAAGGGGCTGCTCGCAACGCCTGCCCAAATAAAACATCAATTGTCTTAACGTTTTTCTCACATTTCTGGGTAACGGGAATAGGTAAATCAGTCGACATTCAAAGTAGTTGAATATAGTTGATGCCATTGTAAAAAAAAATTGAGTCTAATATTTTCACTATCTACAGTCTACAGAAACCAATTTTACACCGTCTACAGGTACTATTCAATGTGTGGAAAAAGAAAGAATAACTAATGATTTGTCAATGTATTATCCCCAACCCCCATGTCAATCAATGATAATAGGTGGCAAAATATGTTGTAATTGAATCTCACAGTGGAAGATTTTCAAAGACTCGTAGCTACAAACGTAGACTTAAAAAAAGAAAATCGGGTTAGCAAGTTTGAATGGGTAAAATCTTCGTGATGAAAGTTGATGTTTTCTGTCGGATGTTTGTATTTTCCCAAATTACTGCTTACATGTCGACAAGAGTGTCTAGTATGACAACCGAAAGGTTTGGGGTTAAGGTTGTCTATTGAAATGAAATGAAGAGTTAATCATGGATTATAAAAGATAATTTGCCCTCTACCCACTATGCTCACAGAATGACAAAATATTTTTTTCTTCACTTTAAATTATGATCGAGGCTTTATTTGAATTTGTGCAGACATCCTGAGACAACATACCTATCATTGCCAGCCATTTGTAGTAGAAGTGAGATGGGGTCTAAGTCACTCTCTAGCATAAACAACATACCTATCATGTCCAGCTATTTGTAGTAGAAGTGAGATGGGGTCTAAGTCACTCTCTAGCATATACAACATACCTATCATGTCCAGCTATTTGTAGTAGAAGTGAGATAGAGTCTAAATTACTCTCTAGCATAAATAATCCCAGTGCCAACGCTTTGTCTTGACGATTGGACAAATTATCAAGGGATGGAAAAGATAGCTACCAGTTTCTCCTAGGGTCTAAATTTTCTTTTTATTTGTTCCACACATAAACTTTGACTCAATTTTTGTTTCACCCCTTATTATGCGATGTAATTTTATTTTTGGAATGCCCTACTAGGTATTTTCTATCCATGTGAATTAGAACAGTAATTATCTTTTACACGATCTTAATTAGGATTAAGAACAGATCAAGGTAGTCACGTGAGGAATGGATCTCAAACAGCATTGGGTGTAAGCGTGTTGTACATTTATTTAGTTGAAAGAATCACAACGAACCTGTATGACGTCAGACTGAGTTGAAAACTTGTTCAAGTTGAACACAGGCTTCACGTTCGTGCTAAACAGCAGAGCACCGAATCTGGCCGAGTTGGCGCCGACCTCAAAGGTCTTGACGATGTCAGTAGCAAAGAGCAGTTCCTTCTGAAAGTTTGGCAGACCAATACTTCCGGAAGTGTCCAGAGCAAACACAAAGTCCACTAGGGCGTTACACTTTTCTAAGGATCGGTATAATATTTTAACATGGCACGAGTGTAGAGAAGTGCTACAAACACATAATGACAGTAAAAACATGTACGTGAAATCCAAGTTATTAAATCACTTTCCTTCTCACAATTTGTAATTAGATGTCAAACTATTCATTCGGTAAAATAACTAAAACTAACCTAAGAAATCAATTTGGACGGAACGAAATGATATTACATGACTTACCTACTGGCTTATCTGAAATTATAATCATAACAAAACTTGATCATAATTTGCATCTACATTAAATTTAATAATTCAAAATTACATGGGACTAAACAGACGATTCGCTGTAAAGAAAATCAAATATATTACATGGCTAAATTGATAAAAATATCCTTGGGCTTAAAATTTTTTTTTAAAAATTCAGCAACTTATTCTGCTGTAGAAAATTGAAGAATGAGAGACTTACCAATTTCTTCCTGGGGAACTGTAGAGGCAGAGATAAAAGGAATTCATTTTTAAAAAATCATGTCAAAGTGATCTGCAGTAGTGTTTTCATCAGAAACTCAGATTACAAGTTATCATAATGTCATGGAATAACGAAAGCCAAATTATTCCAAAACGAAATAGTTAACAACACTGGAAATAGTCGGTAATTTATTACCATGAAATTAGTGGTTACAACAACGTCGAAATAATGGCTAAATTATGGTGTACAAATCTTAAAATGTTTTTCGCACACAATTTTTTTATTGTCGCTAAATGAAGGTGTATACAACATTAAAAAAGCGAGTTAATGATAATCTATACAAATTTGAAATAGTTTGTTAATTAACATTCCATTTTTCAATCAAATTATTTATTTGAAGCAAAAACTGCTCATGTTTTTATTGAAAGTAAAAAAATATGGCGTTGGATCGCCTGAAGATTCAGAGGTATCCAAGCCAGGCCCGCGGTCCAAATGTGGCCCACGCTTTAATTAAAAAATATCAATAGCGTTTTTCTTTTTTTCTTTTACCAACATGAAAGACATTTGGTTAAAAATAGCTGATAGAGTTATATGCGTTTACGTGTATAGATTTCGATTACGTCCGTTGGCTAAAGTCAAGGGCATTATATTATTTATTCTTGCCAACTCGAAAAGGAAATGAACGTGTCATCAATGTACTTACAATTTTAAGACATTTTTTAAATCACTATCTTTAACACACAAATTTGGGCTCTAGATATATTTCAAAACTTTTTATTTATTTTAGGGTTCGTAGTATAAAATAAAAATCTTTGTTCTGTAGTTATGCAATTATTTATCCAATTGTAGTAATTTCTAATGATGGCCTTAGTTATTTATATTCTTTATAATTGAGATAGCATTATCCCCCTTTAGTTCCAACAAAATATCACTCTAACAAATATCCTATGTTTAAATAGCCCGTAACTCAGTCTCAGCGTATGTTCTTTTATTATCTGAATCAGGCCGTTACATATCATAACTTCAACTAATATGGCCCTCTTAGCAAAATGTATGGACACCACTCCCTTTTTACTGCACAGTTTATTGAACTCTGACACAACGATCATCACTTGTTCAAATGTAAGTTGGGCTACAATCACAAGCAATGAGTTCACCCCTTTAAATTGAGGCCAGATACAATCACAAGCAATGAGTACAGCCCTTTGAATTGAGGCCAGATACAATCACAAGCAATGAGTTCACCCCTTTAAATTGAGGCCGGCATTTCTTGAATGTAGTTTTAAAATTGTGTAATACTACCGGCCACTTACTTCTGCAGATCCTTTGAGCCAGTTGTTGTCTGAGGTTGACCAGGTCTGCGTATGACTTGGCCGAAAAGGTGTTGCTGTTACTACTGGCGATTCTTTTAAGTGTGTCCAGTGGAACTGACCCAATGCCCACCACCACAACTTGGACGCCCCTCTTCTTTAGGACGTTTGCTTCAGTGATGGCTTAACGAGAGTCAGAAGTATTTGACAGGTGTATTACATAGGAATCTTTATGTTAAATATATAGGTGACTGTAAATAAAGGGCGCAAAACATAAAAGGGTTTCGAAACAATTGCTACAGTTCTGAATTATCAAATATAAAATTGTCCTTAAAAATGATTGAAATAAAAACGATTACATAAAATTAAACAATCCCGTAAAAACAAAGTTTTTCACTATAATCCCTTATATATAAGACAGAACTCAACGCGACAAACATTTACAGACTGAAACTGACTTAAGTCCCCTTTGCTGTAAAACCGGGGGAATGGAGAGGTGTGGTCACCGATGGCATGCGTGAACGACTCAAGTGGCACGGGACGCCGAACAATAACAAACCGTGAAATTGAATTACATATAGTTACCTAGAGATAAACTAAAAGTGCATTAATTTAATTACGGTATATTCGATCAATCTGAAATTTCGATAAGATGCATTGTTAGGTAACACGAGTCTATGTGCGAAATGTCAGCTCGATAGCATCACGGGAAGTGTGTCATTTTAGACTTTTTTTCCGCCCGCGAACGAGATTACGACAAGATTTCGAAGTTAATACAAGAGATTTAATAAAGTAAAAATTAACAATTATCTTTTCTAGAGCAACCAGTGAAAAAAAGTGATGTGAGTATGGTTCTTCCTGTTTAGTTCAGGTCTGAAAAGAATGCAGATTTGATGGGCCTTTACACGGAAACAATATAAATCTTTCAACACAAGTGGCAACAAACAACTACCTTTCCAATTTAGGGTTTCTACTATCTAGGACTTGTAACATCGAAATAGAATGCCATTATATTTTTTCTTCATTCTTTCTAAAAAAATTGTTTTCCTTTTTGTTTTTGATCTTGATTGACAAACTTATTTATATGGGATCTGGATTGATTAATACCTTAATATTTTGGACAAGACTTAGAGTTATGCTAATTTTGAATTGTTGTCCCTAGACAGCCATATACCTCCCCCGTCCCTCCAAAAATTATCTATTTAAAAATCAATTGGTTTTATTGGTGTAGAGTGTATTTTTGTGTGAATACTTTCAGGTTAAGAGTGTATCTATGTTGTTATACTCACTGGGTTCTAGGTTCTCTGCCCTTCCATCCAGTAATAAAACCACTATTCCAGAAGCGAAAACTCTGCCACCTCGCTTTGGCTCAAGCATGGAGAGCTTAGTGACCAAGTTAAGTCCTGTGGCTGGTAAGATTTTAGGAGCTTTAGGCAACAGAACGAGTTTCTGCAACCGCTGATACGAGAAATAGCAATGGAAAAAAAACCAATTTAAATTCAGTTTTATTTACATTCTGAAAACATTACTTTAAGTCACATTTAGTTAAACCTGTCTTTCCAGGACATTGCTTTGAAACATCAATATTTAAACTAGTCTTTCTAGGACATTGCTCTTAAACATCATTATTTAAACTAGTCTTTCCAGGACATTGCTCTTAAACATCATTATTTAAACCACTCATAAAATTTAAAATCATAAGGCGTATTATTACGTATGAGCAACAAAGCCCGTCCAAGGACGTTCCACCACCGTTCGGTGGCATGTTGTAACTCCCCTCCAACAGCCGTCTCGACCGGCATTACATGTTCATCGCGTCAAAAATACTATTCATTATAGTTAAAGTATATAACTTGTAAAAGCAGAGCTTTTCACTATAAATCCCAACGCGCATAACTCAAAATAAAGTCTTGGAAGAAATACTGCACCAAAAATAACTCGTTTTGATTGTCCGCGTAAACGTGTTCAATATGATTGGCTGTAGGAGTCATATGTGTTTGAAGGACCAATCGCTATAGATGACCGGACAGAACGGACAGAAAGGACAGAAACTTGCCTTTTATTATATAAGGATTCTTATTAATCCATACTTTCATATACGTAAAACAGCAGACAGCTATTAATGTCTCTATTTGTAGAAATGTGTTTGTAGATTTGTAGACTTATGTGTTAATACCATCTCCTACCAAGCGCGTCCTCTGGCGGTGGATAGAGGAATGACCTTTAGATATAAAGGTTAGGCGTGAATATTGAATAAGCGGCCGTGGACCAGCTGGTTTGCTGTCGTTGAGGATGAGGTGGGGTATCCCTTTGCAAGGATACTCTTTTAAAAATGCCTCATAAATCCAAGGAAATGACTGCAAAAAGCGAACATAGAGTGCTTAAACTCTAAACCCGGACAGATGAGGACATTAGCTAGAGATGGCAATAATCTAGGAGAGAAAATTAGGAAATAAAATCAACTGCTGCTTTGCAGGAGGTGGAGGGATCCACAAGGGCTAGGGAACCTTACCTGAAAAATAAAGCAGTTATTCAGAGAGCTGAAAGGGAACCCTTCCAGATGGTTTTGAGCAGGGCCAATAACCCAGCAATGCAAAAAGAAGATTGTTACTGAAACAGAAAGCAAAGCAAACAGACATAACACAGTCAGAGGCGATAGTAGAGCTCCGCAAAGGAGATTAATGAAGCCTTGTGGGGAAATTCAACAGAATCCAGCAAGGCTGACCACCCTGCTCAAACCGACGAAAAAGAAAAATCACCTCATGCACAAGGCACCTCTCAACTTGGGAACATAGAATGTCCGAACACTACAAGAACCAGGCAGATGCACCCAAGTCGCCAAAGAGATGATTAAGTACAAACTACAAGCTCTGGGACTAATTGAAGTACGGTGGAACACATTTGGAGAAATTAGACTTAAATCAGGTGACATCCTGCTCTTCTCTGGAAAAGAAAATGAAGAAGACACTCATGAAAATGGAGTAGCAGTCCTATTGAACAAAGACGCATTTAAGAGCCTCCTTGAATGGGAGAAAATTTCAGAAAGAATAATCAGAGCAAAATTCCTGTCCAGGTTAAAAAATGTCCATATGTTATGTGTTTTGCTCCAACCAACCTTGCACCTGAGGAAGATAAAGTTGCATTCTATGAACAACTTCAAAGTCTAATGGGTAAAATACCGAAGAGAGACATACTGGTCGTCATGGGCGATATGAATGCTAAAGTTGGCAATGACAACAGAGAGAGAGAGAGAGAGAGAGGGAGAGAGAGAGAGAGAGAGAGAGAGAGAGATAGAGAGAGAGAGAGAGAGAGAGAGAAGGTTATGGGCATACATGGACTGGGCAAAATGAATGAAAATGGAGAGATGTTTGCAAACTTCTGCACATTCACTGAACTGGTGATTGGAGGCACCATCTTCCCACACAAAAATTGCCACAAAGTAACGTGGGTCTCACCAGACAACAAAACAGAGAATCAAATAGACCACATCACTATATGCGGCACCTGGAGGAGCACATAGCAGGATGTACGAACAAAACGAGGAGCAGCCATTGGATCAGACCACCATCTGGTTGTGGCCAAGCTATAAATAAAGCTAGCCAACCAAAGGTCAAAAACAGACAGGCGCATTAGATTTGACCTAGACAAGCTCCGATACCCACAGGAAAAGAACGAACAACAGCTAACCCTTAAAAATGGATTTGCTGCACTGCCACTAGATGATGATAATTAAGAAAACATAGACAAAACCTGGGATAACTTCAAAGAAATTATAGGATCTTGCAATGAAATACTAGAACCCGCCCCGGAAAACAAAAACAAAAAACAACAACAACACTGCATCAGCGATGAGACATGGCAAAGAACTGAAGATAGGAAACATGGAAAACAAAAAGTCACTCAAGCCAAAACAAGAAAACATAAACAACTTATCCACAAAGAGTACCATACAATTTCAAGAGGCCACACAAATGCTTAGAAATGACAAACGAACAGTTTATAATAATCTAGCTGAACAAACAGAAGAATCAGCAGGAAAAGGAGATCTAAAACAGCTATACAATATTACTGAACTCTTGAGTGGTAAGAAATCTAACTACAATTACCAGTCCGAGATAAACAAGGTAAAGTCATTTCCTCCATAGATGACCAGCCTAGAAGATGGAAAGAATATTCCCAGGAAGTGCTAAACAGACGACCCCTCTGAACCCACCCGATCTGACCACAGGAGAAACACTGGACATAAATATGGAAGTGATATCCAAAGAAGAAATATGGACGGCCATCAATCAAATGAAGACAGGGAAAGCAGCAGGTGTAGATGTCATACCACCCGAGGTCCCAAAAGAAGGAGGAGCTGAAATCATCAAACAACTCCACAGTATCTTTAACAAAATGTGGTCAACTGAAACCCCTCCCGCAGAATGGAAAAAGGGCTTACTGATTAAAATTCCAAAGAAAGGGGATCTGTCACAATGTAAAAAATGGCGAGGAATTACCCTACTATCAGTACCAAGCAAGGTCTTTAGCAGAACAATACTCAACAGAATAAAAGATGCCTGCGATTATCTCCTGAGAGAAGAACAAGCTGGGTTCAGAAAAGAAAGATCATGCATTGACCAAATAGCAACACTCCAGATAATTATAGAACAATCTATTGAATGGCAATCTCCACTCTATGCAACATGTGTGGACTTTGAAAAGGTCTTTGATAGCATTAATAGAGAAACTATATGGTCAATAATGAGGCACTATGGAATACCAAACAAAATAATAAACATCATAAAAAATCTGTACGAAAACTTCCCCTGTCAAGTAGTACATAATGGTAGACTAACAGATGAATTACCTGTAGCAACTGGAGTCAAACAAGGATGCCTACTTTCACCACTTCTGTTCCTTCTTGTGTTAGACTATCACAAAAGATACTTATGCAAGTCCAGGAAAAGGAATCCAGTGGAACCTAATGCAAAAACTAGAAGATTTGGAGTTTGCGGATGACTTGGCCTTTCTGTCCCACAGACTTCAAGACATGCAAGACAAAACCACAGCCTTAAGCGAGACTGGGAAAAGAGTAGGACTCAATATAAACATTAAAAAAACACAATTTTTGAAAATAAACTTCCAACAAGATGGAGTCATACAAGTAGCAAAACGTAGCTTGGAGCAAGTAATAAACTTTGTACACCTCGGGAGTGTGGTCAGTGTATCAGGGGGAACAGATGAGGACATCGAACGAAGAATAAATTTGTCGCGACTTGCTTTTGCCAATCTAAAACAGGTCTGGAATATCTACACACATCCCTGTCAAAACAAAAGTATGGATCTTTAACACCAATGTTAAACGGTCCTACTTTATGGATCCGAAACATGGCGGAAGACAGAGACAACAAAAATAGACTCCAGACCTTTGTTAACAGATGCCTCAGAAATATTCTGAAAATAAAATGGCTCGACAAGGTTGAAAACTCCAAGCTGTGGGGGAGGTGTGGACAAAGAACAGTAGAACAACAAATCATGGAAATAAAGTGGAGATGGATTGGACACACCCTTAAGAAAGATAACAGCAGGGCTAGGCAAGCCTTAGATTGGAACCCCCAGGGCAAACGACAACGAGGAAGACCCAGGAGTACATGGAGATGGAGCATGTTAGACGAGGCTGGAAGAACTGGGAAGAATCGAAGCGACTGGCAAGGGACCGTGTAGAGTGGCAATCTTTGACAGAGGCCCTATGTTCCACAAGGAACTCAAAGGACAAATGATGATGAGGATGTGTTAATAGGTAAATACTGATGCCCTCGGTGTGTATGTGCGTGTGCACGCATGAGTGTGCGTGCGTGAGTACAAATAAGTGTGTATGTACACATGAGTGCGTTTGCATGTGAACAAATTTGTGCGTGTGTGTATGTGTACACATGAGCGCATGCGTGCGTTTGTACACATGATACTGTGTACACATGAGTGTGTGTGTGTGAGAGTGTATACAATATTATGTTTACACATGAGTGTATTTGTGCCGGTCTAACGTGATGGCCCAGGATGCTGATCCACCCAAGATCACCATCAATGGTTGCCAACTTGAGGTCGTGGAACACTTTACATACATTGGCTCCAATATCACCAAAAACATGTCCCTTGATCCCGACCTAGACATAAGGATTGGCAAGGCCTCCACAACTCTGGCCAGGCTCTCAAAAAGAGTCTAGAACAACAAAAAACTGACCATCAGAACCAAAATTGCTGTGTACCGTGCATGTGTGCTAAGCACCCTCCTTTATGCCAGTGAATCCTGGACCCTATACTCCAGACAAGAAAGGAGACTGAGTGCTTTCCACATGCGCTGTCTCCGGCGCATCCTGGAAATCGCCTGGCAGGACCATTTCACCAACAATGAGGTGCTACAACAGGCAAAATACAAAGTATGACTACTCTTCTCCGCCAGCGTCGGCTCAGATGGTTGGGATATGTGCACAGATTGGAGGTTGGCAGAATCCCAAAGGATATCCTATATTCTGAGCTAGCCAAAGGAAAGAGGACTACAGGCCGGCCTCAACTCCGTTACAAAGATGTCTGCAAGAGATACCTCAAAGCTATTGGCATTGACATAAATAGTTGGGATGAACTCGCTGGGGACAGGTACAGATGGAGAATGGCATTGACTGCCGTGCTAGAAGCAGTCGAAAGAAACCTGCAACATGTCGCAGACGTAAATCGCCTTAAGAGGGAAAGAAGAGCAAATCAGCCAACCACAAATACTACCTTTCAGTGTCAGAAGTGCAGCAGAGACTATCATTCGCGAATGGGCTTGTACAGCCACAGCAGAAGCTGCAAAGCCATGAGTGCAAATTCCACAGGAGCACAGAAAATTCCGTCGTCTTACGAAACATAAGGAAGCCAACAAAAATATGTGCCGGTGTGCACATGAGTGTGTGTACGTTCGTGAGTTATTTATAGATGAGCAACACCATCACTTTACGTAAAAATGAAACCAATTTAAAAAAATTAAATTTGCCCCCATAGGGAGACGTCATTAACCAAGTCACATGTACCACCACAGGGAGGCCTCATTAACCAAGCCACATGTACCACCACAGGGAGGCCTCATTAACCAAGTCACATGTACCACCACAGGGAGGCCTCATTAACCAAGCCACATGTACCACCACAGGGGGGCCTCATTAACCAAGTCACATGTACCACCACAGGGATGCCTCATTAACCAAGTCACATATACCACCACAGGGAGACCTCATTAACCAAGCCACATGTACCACCACAGGGAGGCCTCATTAACCAAGTCACATGTACCACCACAGAGAGGCCTCATTAACCAAGTCACATGTACCACCACAGGGAGGCCTCATTAACCAAGTCACATGTACCACCACAGGGAGGCCTCATTAACCAAGTCACATGTACCACCACAGGGAGGCCTCATTAACCAAGTCACATGTACCACCACAGGGAGGCCTCATTAACCAAGTCACATGTACCACCACAGGGAGACCTCATTAACCAAGTCACATGTACCACCACAGGGAGGCCTCATTAACCAAGTCACATGTACAGCCACAGGGAGGCCTCATTAACCAAGTCACATGTACCACCACAGGGAGGCCTCATTAACCAAGTCACATGTACCACCACAGGGAGACGTCATTAACCAAGTCACATGTACCACCACAGGGAGGCCTCATTAACCAAGTCACATGTACCACCACAGGGAGACCTCATTAACCAAGTCACACCTAAACATTATCTCTGCTACCATGAAAACTGATTAAAGAGAGCAAATGAAAAGGGAATGCAAAAAAAAAGAGAGAGAGATAGTTACAGAAAACGAGGTTCAGGAAAAGATTTAGATAAAATAAAGGAAGATTTTTTAAAATCGAAAACAGAGAGAGAGAGTGAGAGAGAGAGAGGTGGGGGGGAGAGAAATAAAGAGACAGAGGGTGAGAGAAAGAGAGCGAGATGGAGTTAAAAGACAATATGAATTATAGCACATAACAATTGGCAGAGGCCTAACAAAAACTTAGGTAGTTGCCTAGGGCGCCGAGGTCTAATCCTTCAATTGATTCAAATTTAGTATTTTCCAAACTTTTGGATTTTGTTATATCCATTTGTCAAGGGGGCCAAACAAAATTAGCCAAGGGCGCGGAAGACCCAGTTACGCTTCTGACCATCGGAATTTAAAAAAAAAGAAGAAAAAAAAGAGATAAAGGCGGGGAGACATCGAATCAAATAAGTGGAAAGATTGTGAAAGAGTGTGACAGAGAATATAGGATGAGATAAAGAAAGTGTAAACAAAAGAAAATGGAAAAAATGAAAAAAGGGGGGATAATGACAAGAAAAAAAAAGAAAACAAAATGAGACTGCTGGAGAGAAAAATGGCAGATTTGAAAGTCAGAAAAATTGACCACAAGCTTATCGAGATTGAGAGGAAAATAATAAAAAAGAAGATATGAGAGATAGAAAGAGTAATTAAAGAGTAGGGCTGCGGAAATGTCTCGATTTTTGAGCAATATTTTACCGAATTAGCTGCGCGGTGATTCTAAGCTCCTGCGTGACGTCGCTCCAACATCTGCGAGGCCGCGCTGCTTAAAGGGAACATTGCTACCAGGGTTCTTACACTCCGCTTACATATCACCTGCATACCAAACATCCACTACAGTATCGGAAACTTCAGCTGAGACAATCTAAAGCTATATGAACGACGTGCAACCAAGCCCGTCCAAGGACGTTCCGCCACCGTTCGGTGGCATGTTGTAACTCCCCTTCAACAGCCGTCTCGACCGGCATACATGTGCATCACGTCAAAAATACTATGCATTATATTTAAAATAAATAACTCGTAAAAACAGAGCATTTGACTATAAATCCCAACGCGCATAACTCAAAATAAAGTCTTGGAAGAAATACTGCACCAAAAATTACTCGTTTTGAATGTCCGCGTAAACTTGATATGATTGGCTGTAGGAGTCATGTGTGTTTGAGAGACCAATCGCTATCGATGACCGGACAGAACTTAGCCTTTTATTATATAAGGATAGTTGAGCTCGGATGGTTATATTATCAATAAGACCCGCTCATCACTTGAACCAAATAATGTAAATGCACTTGTCTGTTGGTTAAAAGATGTCATATTAAGAAGACATTCCAGTGTTATTTCTATTTTCGACAAGTATTTTAATAAATGTTACTTATGACACCATAACTTTCAATTTTTGGCTTTAATTGAATTGAACTATTAATTAATCGTTAATTTTTCAAAACTTAACGATTGAATTTAAATTAATCGTTAACAGCCCTATTAAAGAGCCGAGGCTGCCAAGCTGTTAAAATTTACCTTGGCCAGCAGTTCATTCTTTTTATAAAGTTTTAAATGGAAGGCGGCAACTGCTCTGTTGGAGTATCTGACTGCGCCGACCCGGAACTTGTTGTCACCTATGGGCAACGACCTTGACACTTCAGCAACGAAATCCTTCTCTTGTTGGAAGGGTACTTTGCCGAGGTCAGGGGAAGCCCCAACGACAAAGATGACGTCACCCATACCGTTACATTGGGCATTTGCTGTGGAGAGAATAATGACACTAGACACTTTTACATCATCTTTAGAAAGAACCTGGACACTAGACACATTTTAAAACATCTGTAGAGGAACCTGGAAAATAGAAACTTTTAATGTCACCCGTAGAGACAATCAGGCCTCTTCTAACCTTTCATAAAGACATAATATTACACTAGACATTTCTAGATTTTCTTGTCGTGTTCACTTTGACTCTAAACTCTTCTAACATTTCATAAAGATCTAATATTACACTAGACATTTCTAGATTTTCTTGTAGTGTGCACTTTGACTCTAAACTCTTCTAACATTTCATAAAGATCTAATATTACACTAGACATTTCTAGATTTTCTTGTCGTGTGCACTTTGACTCTAAACTCTTCTAACATTTCATAAAGATATAATATTACACTAGACATTTCTAGATTTTCTTGTCGTGTTCACTTTGACTCTAAACTCTTCTAACATTTCATAAAGATCTAATATTACACTAGACATTTCTAGATTTTCTTGTCGTGTTCACTTTGACTCTAAACTCTTCTAACATTTCATAAAGATCTAATATTACACTAGACATTTCTAGATTTTCTTGTCGTGTGCACTTTGACTCTAAACTCTTCTAACACTTCATAAAGATATAATATTACACTAGACATTTCTAGATTTTCTTGTCGTGTGCACTTTGACTCTAAACTATTCTAACATTTCATAAAGATATAATATTACACTAGACATTTCTAGATTTTCTTGTCGTGTGCACTTTGACTCTAAACTCTTCTAACATTTCTAGTTGGACACAAGACAATTCGAACATTCTTTGTAGAGAGGACAGGATACTAACATTTTCTTAAATCAAAGCCATCTTCTACAGATGTAGCCAATTAGATCACGTACAGCTAAATTTACATTAAAATGCAATTGTATCCATATAGATTGGAAATATGTATTCAATATTTCATGGAGAGAAATAGTTGTATGTACATCTGATTGACTGGTTCAACTTATAAACCCATTTCATCGCGTGGCACTGCATACATTGTAAGCCCATCTTCAAAATTGACAATAATTGTAGCCTGCTAATAAAAGAGCATAATCTAACACATCTTATTAAGTGCTCTAAGTCAGAATCAGAAATATTGACTTTCTAATAAGGTGCTCATATTTAAATCTTACTTTCCCGACGCTACTGGCTACTGTTCTTAGACTAAGTTAATTCTTTAGCACATGACACTGTATGTCTAAGAGAGAAAGGTGACAGATTGCTTCCGTTTTTTCTTTCTGCAAATGGATTTCAATACAAAAAATAATTGATGGACAGTATTAAGGAAAAAAAAAGAATATTTAATATAGAACTCTGTCAATAAATTATCTAGGCATTAACGCCGTGAGTGCGGTTGTCAATCAAATATAGTTTGCAGGTGAGATAAATCTGAGGTGCGTCTTAACTGATAAACATTTCTGTAGGGAGGGGTAGGGGAGCTTATGTACGTAAGGTGACCAACAAACTAACCTAACCCTAAACCTAACCCTAAACCTAAACCTAAACCTAAAACCTAAACCCTAAACTAACCCTAAACCTAACTCTAAACCTAACCCTAAACCTAACCCTAACCCTAAACCTAACCCTAAACCTAAACCTAACCCCAAACCTAACCCTAAACCTAAAATTAAACCTAAACCTAACCCCGATAAGATTTGATGGGATGGTGGTGTTAGATACATGCTTAATAGCATGATGGTCATAGATACATATTAAAAATTCAAGAGTAAACATATACCATGAATTAGCATACGACTCAATAATCTTCCGTATAGAAGTAGTGTCGTTAATATGTCAGTTAAGGTGTGTATTCAAATTTTTCACTTGGACGCCACACTTTGAAGAGATTTAGTTTAGGAACCTTGTAACACAACACATGACAACTTCAGCTGACACAACACAAACACACACAATGGCATTGACTCACAAACATAGGAATCAGACTCACCAACCGTTATTACGGTCAAAATGATCAACTGGACAATGGCTATTTTAAGCATTCTTAATGTTTGCAACTGAACCTATTAGAAGAATTAATAAAAATCATGTAAGATGGCTTAAAAAGATAGAATGTATATTTGTTATACTCTAAGATAACGTAATATATTTATTAAATAGAATAATCATAACACTTATTATAGTAAAATATTATATTGTGACTAAAGATTAAAATATTATAATAATAGAAATATAATTGACAACAATCTTTTGTAAAATAAAACAATAGCCAGGATTCATTACATTTAATTAATATAAGGACTACAACGACATTTTAAAAAGTTGTTATTTCTACCTTACGCTCTCTCCCGTGGCTCAACGTTGCATTGAGCAAGAAATCGCCTGTGTTCGAATGTGGCGTGATGTGAAAGAGATAGTTTTATATTGTATTCTGCGACAATATTTGCATATTCTTTTATATTCTTTCCTAAAGCAAACAACTAAACAATTACATTACCTACGATTTAATTGGCAACAGTTGTAAAATCAAAGGGCGAGAGTTACCATCGAACCCTAATGCTGGTACAGATCAATGCTAATGGGCAGATGGGAATTCAATTTGTTCACATTTGCACCTGAATCAGATCCACGAAAGGAAGAAGTGAAACATGGCAAAATTTGCATTCTCTTGTTATAAAACTAGTTGTTTTCGTTGAGAGTGAAAAACACGGACGCTTGATATTGTGTAACGGAATTTGATTTCATTTAAAATGTATGAATGTTATTGTTATGATTGTTTTTCAAATAAACTTCTTTAAATCATATCCTAATTTAATTGCGATACTACAGCATACTGAATAGAAATACTTATTTCTATTTGATGCCTCGAAAAATAAACTAAAAGGACTCTATGACGTTTGGCTAAAATTTATTGGTGGGAAATGGCCTTAAATGACATCATAGATGCCACAGCAATGTGTTCACTTGTACATCATAGATGCCACAGCAATGTGTTCACTTGTACATCATAGATGTCCCTGCAATGTGTTCACTTGTACATTATAGATGTCCCTAGCAATGTGATCACTTGTACATCATAGATGTCCCTGCAATGTGTTCACTTGTACATCATAGATGCCACAGCAATGTGTTCACTTGTACATCATAGATGCCACAGCAATGTGTTCACTTGTACATCATAGATGCCACAGCAATGTGTTCACTTGTACATCATAGATGCCCCTGCAATGTGTTCACTTGTACATCATAGATGCCACAGCAATGTGTTCACTTGTACATCATAGATACCACAGCAATGTGTTCACTTGTACATCATAGATGCCATAGCAATGTGTTCACTTGTACATCATAGATACCACTGCAATGTGTTCACTTGTACATCATAGATGCCCCTGCAATGTGTTCACTTGTACATCATAGATGCCACAGCAATGTGTTCACTTGTACATCATAGATACCACTGCAATGTGTTCACTTGTACATCATAGATGCCCCTGCATTGTGTTCACTTGTACATCATAGATGTCCTTGCAATGTGTTCACTTGTACATCATAGATGTCCCTGCAATGTGTTCACTTGTACATCATAGATGCCACAGCAATGTGTTCACTTGTACATTATAGATGCCCCTGCATTGTGTTCACTTGTACATCATAGATGTCCTTGCATTGTGTTCACTTGTACATCATAGATGCCCCTGCATTGTGTTCACTTGTACATCATAGATGCCCTTGCAAAGTGTTCACTTGTACATCATAAATCCCCCTGCATTTGTTAAAAATGTATACACATTAGCATTGTGTGAATTTGTAAATTATATATACCTGTGCATTGTGTACATTTGTATATCATAGATAGCCTTGCATTTTGTAACTTATACATCATGGATCCCCTTGAATAAACGAAGGCATAGTATGAAAGTTGTTAGAGGAATTTCGATACGATATTGGAACATGTGACATCCACGTGACTAGATTCTTTTTGAACAACTGTCGGAACGGTAACCTTTATTTGTATTTGGTTAAAAATAATGTTTGTTACTGGAAATCAAGTTCTGTCAAAATGTGTGTGAGTGTGTGGGAAGGGGGGGGGAGGTTAAAAGTGCAGGGATATATAACTAGCATTTTAAATAGTTCTAAACTAATGCAGAGGTTTGGCACAAAGTGTGGAGCACGGGCAATGAGATGCTTTTATCCCCGCCGTCACTATTTGGTGGGTTGTACTTAGTTAAATTTTGTAAAAAGTGAATTTCTTGGTTAAAGATAAAAAAATTTAAAAAAACGTATCGCCTGCCGTCTAAAGCAGCTAGTTTTACGCCCGTTTGTCAATAAATCAGTTAATAATGAAATATAGGATCGAGTAATAGTAGTGGGAGAGTGCTATGGACCTGACCTACAAAACCAGTTTGATCCAAACAGTCCAGTATGAGTCATCAAAAATATTTTTAAACTTTATCATAACGTTTACATAAAAAAATTCATTTAAATATACATACAATTTGAAGTAAGTTAAACTTTATAAGCATGCATGGTAAATATTGATAAAGATATCTTCCAAAAACTTAAGAGGAGAATAGGTTTCTTGGAAAGACTTGTGTGCAAATCTTCCTGCTTTATTCTTTTTAATAAACGTAGTGTATATTGTCTATTTTTGTTGAAGTGTTATAACTAAGAATATTGCGGATTGTAGTTGCATTATTGTGAACTATACTAACCATATTTAATTGTGCACTTAGATTTTTATGAAGCGTACTATAACTTTATCATGACGGTTAACAATATTATGAAGTGTACTGACATCTTTGTTGCATCGATGCAGGCGTGTAGACATCATTGTTATATTTATGATGGCGTGTAGACAACACCATAATATTTATTTATGATGGCGTGTAGACAGCATTGTTATATTTATGATGACGTGTAGACAGCATTGTTATATTTATGATGGCGTGTAGACAGCATTGTTATATTTATGATGACGTGTAGACAGCATTGTTATATTTATGATGGCGTGTAGACAGCATTGTTATATTTATGATGGCTTGTAGACAACACCATGATATTTATTTATGATGGCGTGTAGACAACACCATACTATTTATTTATGATGGCGTCTAGACAACACCATGATATTTATTTATGATGGCGTGTAGACAACACCATGATATTTATTTATGATGGCGTGTATTGTTGTTACGAAGCTCGGCAAACTTGATGTTCTCTGTTATATGTCCACACTTTAATTCCTTCTGTTATGAGCCCACACTTTATGTCCTCTGATATAAGTCCACATATAATAACATTTGTGATACAACATGACATAAGACTGCGTTATTCTAATGTAAGTATCATGTGTTGGAAAGAATAATTTTCTGGTGCCTAAAAGCATAATTTGTATACCATCAGCTGAATACCCTCAATTGTATACCATCAGCTGAATACCCCCAATTGTATACCACCAGCTGAATACCCTCAATTGCATACCATCAGCTGAATACCCTCAATTGTATACCATCAGCTGAATACCCTCAATTGTATACCATCAGCTGAATACCCTCAATTGTATACCATCAGCTGAATACCCTCAATTGTATACAATCAGGGATCTGATATGTGATACCCAACAGTTAATGACAAATTTTGTCAACCATTGGCGCAAAAATCTTCAAATTTTTAAAAAATTAATATGAATCACAAAGCAAGATGTTGAATTTCGTCTCTATAAAACCACATAAATTTATTGACACTTACACTCTTTACAGTGATCATTCAGGATTCAACTGAGTTTGGTGGTACGTTGGAGATTATTACAAATTACATGTTTGAATTTGCGTTAATTCGAAACACATTAATAATCAAACTAATAGATAAAATAGCAAAACAAACAAATACATATTCAATGAAAACAATAACACAAGGTTACATTTGAGATGTTTTATTGATTTAGGCAACACAGAGAAAAAACACGAACACACACTCAAAAATATCAACCAATGACGTACAAATTTGAGCATTCAACAAATTGTCGTTATCATCAAACTTGGTACGTCAGAAGTCAAATAGACTTAAAATCTAAGTCATCTATTGAAATCGGTTTGATATAATAGTTGCCTCATTATTCAATTCCTTATATTTTTATTTCAGTAATTCTTAGAAATATAAACATTCTTATTAAATTTCGATCAGCATTTAAATATATATTTCAAAAGGTCTGATACAAAGGTATTTTGAAATTTTTTTGAAAACCTCATTGACTGAACTCTTACAATGACACAAATCAATCTGGGGGAAAACAATCAATTCCAGTGATGGTTGGTGGTGATACGTGTGAAACAAGAGTTTCCCAGTCAGAAATGTGATTGTGTGAATATTGCTGGGAAAGGGCGATAACACGTGTGTTTAAACAACAGTGCGTTCAAAAGTAACAGAATGTAAAACAGACGAGCATTCAAGAGTATCTAAGTCAAAGTGACATAACGTACATAGCTATTTATAGATTTAAACACCTTGATACAGTTCATTTACTGTTGTAATATAAAACTTTAGATAAATCTGTTCACAGAGATTGATATATATCCTCCTCCTTATATAATAAAAGGCTATGTTCCGTGCGATCATCGGTAGTGATTGGTCCCTCAAACACATAAGACTCCTACAGCCAATCACATTGAAAACATTTACGCGGACATTCAAAACGAGTTATTTTTGGTGCAGTATTTCTTCCAAGACTTTATTTTGAGTTATGCGCGTTGGGATTTATAGTAAAAAGCTCTGCTTTTACAAGTTATTTATTTTAACTATAATGAATAGTATTTTTGACGCGATGCACATGTAATGCCGGTCGAGACGGCTGTTGGAGGGGAGTTACAACATGCCACCGAACGGTGGCGGAACGTCATTGGACGGGCTTTGTTGCACGTATATCTCTATATATATATAAAAAAACAACCCGTAAAAAACCAAGTTTTTGACTATAAATCCTTTACGTATGAGACGTAACTAAAAGAATGTTCATTATAACACGCAGCGCAAGACCATCCAAAAATACATAATTGCAGTTGTGTCGTAAAACGTGTTTAATATAATGCGCACCGATCAGGAATAGGTTTATAAAAAGTGTTGTCAGTAAAATACGCACCTTATTGCGCGACAGAAAGGTTGTTCAATATAATACGCACCGCGACGCTCTATCTCAAAAAATAGCATGATACATAGGAATAATTAAAATAATCTAAAAAATCAATAATTTAATTACGGTACATGCGATCGATCTGAAATTTTGATACATTGTTTTTATCATCGGTACGAAACTGCCTGCAAAATTTCAGCTCGCTATCTTGCGAGCAAGTGGGTTAAAAATCGATCAAAAGTTTTGGCGACAAGCAAGCAAGCAAGCAAGCAAGCAAGGTCGGTCGGTCGGTCGGTCGGCCGCAGACACCACGAGTTAATATAAAGGATTTAATAAGAAAAACCCGTAAAAAACCAAGTTTTTGACTATAAATCCTTTATGTACGAGAAGTAACTAAAAGAATGTTCATTATAATACGCAGCGCCAGACCATCCAGAAATACAAAATTGAAGTTGTGTCGTAAAACATGTTTAATATAATACGCACCGATCAGGAATATGTTTATAAAAAGAGCTGTCAATAAAATACGCACCTTATTGCGCGACAGAAAGGTTGTTCAATATAATACGCACCGCGACGCTCTATCTCAAAAAATAGCATGATACATAGGAATAAAAAAAATAATCTAAAAAATCAATAATTTAATTACGGTACATGCGATCGATCTGAAATTTTGATACATTGTTTTTATCATCGGTACGAAACTGCCTGCAAAATTTCAGCTCGCTATCTTGCGAGCAAGTGGGTTAAAAATCGATCAAAAGTTTTGGCGACAAGCAAGCAAGCAAGGTCCGCCGCAGACACCACGAGTTAATATAAAGGATTTAATAAAAACAACCCGTAAAAAACCAAGTTTTTGACTATAAATCCTTTACGTATGAGACGTAACTAAAAGAATGTTCATTATAACACGCAGCGCAAGACCATCCAAAAATACAAAATTGCAGTTGTGTCGTAAAACGTGTTTAATATAATGCGCACCGATCAGGAATAGGTTTATAAAAAGTGTTGTCAGTAAAATACGCACCTTATTGCGCGACAGAAAGGTTGTTCAATATAATACGCACCGCGACGCTCTATCTCAAAAAATAGCATGATACATAGGAATAAATAAAATAATCTAAAAAATCAATAATTTAATTACGGTACATGCGATCGATCTGAAATTTTGATACATTGTTTTTATCATCGGTACGAAACTGCCTGCAAAATTTCAGCTCGCTATCTTGCGAGCAAGTGGGTTAAAAATCGATCAAAAGTTTTGGCGACAAGCAAGCAAGCAAGCAAGGTCGGTCGGTCGGCCGCAGACACCACGAGTTAATATAAAGGATTTAAAAATCAAAGTATGTCTGTGTGTGTGTGTGCATGTCCTTTATAGCTGACTAAACCATTCATCCGATCGACATGACATTTTTGGAGACTGTTAAGTACCTACCTGGGATGGTACCTGGCAACTTTGTTTTCTAAATTTAACACTCATGGGGCACCGGGGGCCCATAATGTCATTTTTTGCTTATATGACCTATATAAAAATTAGTTTAAGCGCTAGCTACTGTGTAAATTGTTGGATCTTAACCAAACTTTGTATATGACAACCTGATAGCCAATATTAAAATACTATAGGTTACTGAACTGCAAATAGTAATTCCTTTGGGGCTGGGGGCCCAACAATTCACATTTCTTAAACGTTTAAGATTTTATTCACCTTTCAGTCATTAACAATCTTGACAAATAATGACACATGTATCCATTATTATACAAATTGAAATGAACAGGGGTTTTGAACTTTATATCTTGCACTGAATGGGCCCCAGGGCCCTTAATGTTTTTTTTTGCTAATATAAGATATATAAAAATTAGTTTATGCATTAGCTACTGAGTAAATGAATGGATCTAAACCAAAATTTGAATACAAAAACTTGGTAGCCCATATTAAAATACTATAGGGCACATAACTTCAAATGTCCATTCCTTCGGGGCCGGGGGCCCCCAATGTCTTTTCTTCGTATATGTTTAATGTATTTTCCCCCATTCAATTTTTCACGATCTTGAGGAATATATCTATGAGGAAACTTAATTAAATGAAATGGTTTTTGAAATTTACATCTATCACCAAATAGGCCCAGGGGCCCTAAATGTCTTATTTTCTTATATATATCTATATATATAAAAATCAATGTATGTATGTATGTATGTATGTATGTATGTATGTATGTATGTATGTATGTATGTATGTAAGTATGTATGTATGTATGTAAGTATGTATGTATGTATGTATGTATGTATGTATGTATGTATGTATGTATGTATGTATGTATGTATGCATGTCTGTTATAGCTGACTAAACCATTCATCCGATCGCCATGAAACTTTTGGAGACTTTTGAGTACGATCCCGGGATGGAAATATGCTACTTTTTGTTCAAAATTTAACACTCATGGGGCGCCGGGGGCCCATAATGAATTTTTTTTCTTATATGAGCTATATAAAAATTAGTTTAGGGCTTAGCTGCTTGGAAAATGAATGGATCTTGACCAAATTTGGTACATAACAACTTGATAGTCTATATTAAAGTACCATATGGCATTGAACTCCTAATGTCCGTAACTTCGGGATTCAGATTGAAATGAACAGGTATTTTAAAGATAATTTCTTGCACCGATTGGGCCCGGGGCCCTTAATGTTGTTTTTGCTAATCTTATCTATATATATATATAAATCAAAGTATGTATGTATGTATGTATGTATGTATGTATGTATGTCCTTTATAGCTGACTTAACCATTCATTCGATCGTCATGAAACTTTGGGAGACTTTTGAATACGCTCCTGGGATGATAATAGGCAAATGTTTTGCAAAATTTAACACTCATGGGGCGCGGGGGGCCCATAATAGTATTTTTTTCTTATATGAGCTATTTAAAAATAATTAGGTAAATTTATGGATCATAACCAAACTTTGTATATAAAAACTTGGTAGCCAAATTTTTTTCGAAAATGTTTGAGATATTATTGGCCATTCTATTTTTACCGATCTTGAGAAATATATCCATGATGAAACTGAATTTAAATGAACAGGTTTTCAAAATGTACATCTTGAACCGAATGGGCCCGAGGGCCCCTTTATGTATTTTTTCTTATATTAGCTAAATAAAAATTAGTTTAATTGTTAGATAATGAGAAAATAACTGGATTTTGACCAAACCTGGTATATAAAAACTTAAGAGTCTATATTAAATTACTATAGTGCACTGAACTCCTAATGTCCATTTCCTCGGGACTGGGGGCCATAAAATTTGTTTTTACTAAACTTTTAGTATACATGTATTGTATTCCCCATTCAATTTTACACGATATTGAGCAAAATAGATACATATATTTATATATTTGTAATGAAAATGAACAGATTTTCGAACGTCATATGTTAAACTGATGGGTCCGGTGACCCTTAAAGTAATTTCTTTTTTATCTATATGTATTTCTTTTTACTGAGATCGTTGCAACGCACGACGGGTCTGCTAGTATATTATATAATGAAGCAATATTTATATATAGAGAGAGAGATTACAGACTCTTGCGTCCATGTTATAAAAAAGGGAAATCTGATAAACCACAGTTAAATAACTGAACTCCTATGGCGCATTGGTGGCTTCTAAAACTGGTCTATACTAAATAAGTTGGCCTTCATTGGTCTGTCAACAAATGGCTTAATACAGGTAATTAGCTTTTGTAATATAAACTTTTAGATAAATCTGTTGACAGAGATATAAAATCGTGACCTACAATTTAGAGATGTAGCAATTATTTAATTGATCACTTTACAGGGACATATACTTTTCCAGACAACGACACAAAGTGAGAATTGAATGAATCGCGTGAATATTAGCGTGTAAATACAACATTAATAGATGCAGGCGCATATGTTGTTACCACGCCGCATGGTCACACAACGTCACAGGGATTGAATATTGAGGGACAGCACTCTTTAGAGGAGATGTTTTTAAAAAAAGTTTTCAAAGTTCTCAATTTGCAATATTTTTTTTTCAAAGTATATATTCTTAAGGAGACCATTACAAATGATTATTGATTTTACATAAAATTGGGGATCTATTTTATAATTTTCACGAAACAAATTATGAATTCTTAGGGAATTTTTTGGATTCGTAGTAACAACATAGCTTCATGTGATTGGGTCGAGAATCCCTGTTGATACACTGATAGTGAGTAAATTTCTAATAGTGACATCAACATTGACCAGATAATGGTTCTCAAAATAAAATTACTGAATTCTTTTACAATTTTCTTTTTTAAAAAAATGAAATTCTATCACAACCAAAAATTTAAAGTCTTAGGAAGTATTCTCATTTCTTAAGATAATTTCTTTAACCAATTTTTACAAGTTTTCAAGTTTTCAAGATCATTAAGTTGAGACTGCAAGTGGTTGTCGTGAGGTCCCCCAACATTGGAGTGGACCAACCATGCTACCTCCCTCCTCGTCAGAACCACCTGTGTAAAACACAAGTCAGACACTAGAATTTTTTTGAATTAGCTTTTAAAGAAGAAAAACCATACTTAATTTAAGATAACACAATATAACATTATAATTATAAGTGAAAACGGGATTCTAATTCGTGCAGAGGGAAGGAAACATAGATTAAATTTTTAAAATGTTAAGAAAATTGCTCAAAGAAATAAAAGGTTAAAAAATTGCATTAATAATTCATCATTTAAATCAAAAGTGGCGAATTAGTTTCTACACGATCGTCTTCAATTGTCAAGCGGAAGTTTTTGTTGGAAGTTGTATGACTCTTAGCGCACATTTCAATCATTTTGATTTTTTTTTCGAAATGCAAAAACAAAGTGTATAATTTAAATTTACTTTAAAAATTATTAAGTATAGTTTCAACGATGAAACAATTTCATAATATTTTCTTAGAAACTAACCCCCAACTTCTATCTGTGAACCACAGATGTCAATACTATATATAAGGAAATAATTTGAAAAAAATGGTCACGTGAAAAGTGGAAATAACTCTAATGACGAAATCACATCAAAAATTTAAATTATTGCATTCTCTGTAGAAAAAATATATATCTAATAAAAATACTAATATATATTGCGCCTAAGCTCGTCTGTCTGTCAGTGATCGCTATGCGAGGTAACTCTTTATTATTTTTTTTAAATTAAAAATTTAGTGGTAAAATAATAAACATTTTGGTGTCGAGATTAAATGTGTGTATTGTGTTTCTAGCCGTAAAATATTATATGACATGACGTCATGTTTGGAGCTTATAAAAATTTGTGAAAAGGGAACGATGTAATTAAGAAGAAATTTCTGCACTGGGTTAAGATTGGGGCTAATTGGTGGCACTATTATTTTTATGTAGGGGGCACCTTTGTGAACTTTTAAAGGTTACTTTTCATTGGTAGTGGCAAGCATCAATATCAATATCACCACTCAACCTGGGTAAAAAGGAGAAAGTATTGATATTTTTATTTTGCCGACCCCGTAGCGTTACACGGGTTTTGCGCTTATATATATATATATATTCCATTAAACAATGTTCATTTAGGCTCCATTTTTTCACTCTTTGTTCCAATTTTGCTCATATATATTTGCCTTTTAACTCTAAACCAAAACCTCTGATTTACAAAGTCAGGTTAGTTTTTACTGCTGGAGTTCATGACATGCGTACATGAGACCTTACATGAACGCGTTTTGTTTGATTCAGACCGGATTAACTTGACAAAGGGTCTCGGTCCGCCAGATGAACTTATACAAGGTATCAATTGTTGTCTACCCTGATTACAAAACGTGATGCGACACGTGTTGCCAGCATCGGCAAACAGCAAGGGGAAATGGTGTCCAAAGCCAAAGTAAAAGGGAACTAAGCTAAGGACTTCTACAATTTAAAGATGGAGCTTGGGTTTCTAAAACTGAGAGAGAAGCATGAATGTTTGAGGCTAGGAAGTGTTGGCAGCAACTTGTTCAAGCACATTGCTAACGGCTACAGGAGATTGATGCATTTAGGAAAAAAAAGTTAACGGATAAAAGGAAAAAGGGAAAACACTCCCACAAAGTCTAAAGAAGGGATCAAGAAAAAATCACAAAAATCTACTGGATAAATTTCAGGGAGGAGAATAAAAAAGTGTCTGATCAAAATGACAATTTTTTTGTGGGAATCTGTTTATATCTGTGAAATGATTGCCGGACATTGGTCACCTATCTTCGACCGGAACATTGGACAGGGCCTACTGTAAAGTACCCCATCTCGCTGTTTAAGTCACCTGAAAATTCAAAAAATCTTTAAAATTATACACCGAACATTAGTCAACAACATAACATGCACGTGAAATAATGTATATAAATATATAGAGTTGTGTAATATTCAGAGTAGGATACATATAATATGAAAAATATATATTAAAATATATAGTTGTGTAATATTCAGGGGAACAAGAAAAGAAAAAGTGGATTTAAGGTTTTACTTTTGATGCATTTTACCTGCTCCAAATTTTGAACTATTTCTGTAACTTAAAATCGTAACATATTCATTATGCTTGTTCAAAAAAATGGCAAATGAAGTTAAGGGGGGGGGGTAACACTCACTCCATGGGCGGTAAAACATTTATATTTTTTAAATGGAGTGCTAAATGTAATCAGCGTATGTTAAAATATCTAACGTTGGTTGAATCCCAAAATATGAGCTAAAAATTTACTTTTGTGGCATAAAATTTGAATTATTGGTCGAAATTTTGTATGTTAATCTGATATGTGAAAAACTTAACTTAATGCTAATTAAATTAGAAATTATTGAATACTATCCGAAATGTAAAATGGCCTCTGACTCTTAATTGATGAAAATGTGCTTCAATGTGGAAAAGTAACAGAAATTTTAAAGTGGGCAGAAAAATTAAATACTGATTAAACAGTTAGGTCTAGAATGATATGCTTCATGTGTGTGTCGGTTGAAATACTAAAAAACCTGGGGAAAAAATAAATTTCGAATGACATCAAAGTTAATTAAGTCATATTGAATCATACATCTTTTATATATTTGAGATACTCGAATACTTAACACATAATAAACAGAGGGATATCGATCAAGTAAAATTAAGTGACTTCGATCTGATGTTAATGTTAGGCTAAAGGGAATTTTTTTTAATCAATAGTTTAAATTTGATTATTTACTTTTTTCATATAAAAAAACTTGTTGCATGAAACCAATTTTTTAAAAGGCAAATTTAAAAATCGGTAAATATTTCATGTTAACTGCTAAGATCTTCGATAACTGCTCTTTATTTCACTAATTTGCATATTAACAGAATGGAAGATTTTAGCATCCATGAAATATTCCAGAGAAATTTGTGTAAGTTAAAGTCTAGGTCAGCGCCTGGGTCGTGGGCCCAGTACCAGTCCCTGAACAGCTGAGTGGACCGACTTGACCATAGCCGTCTTCATCTACACCACCTTGAAAAATGTAGCGGATGAATATAAAAACGTGACAAGTTATGTATGATTATGATCATGTTCGACAAATCATGAATAAACGATCATAAAGGAATAAGAAACCACACTGCACTTCATCATGTTGTGCTCTATATGTGTAATGGTTGTACTAGAAACATTCTACAGAAAATCATCCTCAAAGCAAGTTTTAAGTTTGAGAGATGAATTACTTCAAACATTCATGAAAACAACTTCAGACAAAGATGGTCGGCCCAAAATGAACTGTATGGTGGTCATGATAGACAGAGGCGTAACTGTGTGGTGATGCTCTGAAAAATTATTGATGGTCTCAACACACAGAGGCGTTCAAAATTGATAACTACGCAGATAACACGTTAAGCACATGAACACACATCAGAGTTATTGAGCGGCTGTTTGATAAGATAATTTAATGTAGATATTTACAATGTGTGGCACTGTGCATGCAAACACTTGTGTTTGTGTGTGTGAGTGTGCGTACACGAATTTTTGTGTGTGTTTGTGTGTGTGAGTGTGCGTACATGTATGTTTGGGTTTTGATTTGTGTGACTGTGCGAACATGCATGTTTGTGTGTTTACGTGTGTGAGTGTGCATACACGAATGTTTGTGTGTTTATGTGTTTCTAAGATGTAGGTCTAACACAGACAATGACAAGTCTCTACCCGTGTCTCCAGCCACAAAGACATAGACAGACTGATCTAACACAGACAATGACAAGTCTCTACCCGTGTCTCCAGCCACAAAGACATAGACAGACTGATCTAACCCAGACAATGACAAGTCTCTACCCGTGTCTCCAGCCACAAAGACATAGACAGACTGATCTAACCCAGACAATGACAAGTCTCTACCCGTGTCTCCAGCCACAAAGACATAGACAGACTGATCTAACCCAGACAATGACAAGTCTCTACCCGTGTCTCCAGCCACAAAGACATAGACAGACTGATCTAACACAGACAATGACAAGTCTCTACCCGTGTCTCCAGCCACAAAGACATAGACAGGCTGATCTAACACAGACAATGACAAGTCTCTACCCGTGTCTCCAGCCACAAAGACATAGACAGACTGATCTAACACAGACAATGACAAGTCTCTACCCGTGTCTCCAGCCACAAAGACATAGACAGACTGATCTAACCCAGACAATGACAAGTCTCTACCCGTGTCTCCAGCCACAAAGACATAGACAGACTGATCTAACCCAGACAATGACAAGTCTCTACCCGTGTCTCCAGCCACAAAGACATAGACAGACTGATCTAACACAGACAATGACAAGTCTCTACCCGTGTCTCCAGCCACAAAGACATAGACAGACTGATCTAACCCAGACAATGACAAGTCTCTACCCGTGTCTCCAGCCACAAAGACATAGACAGACTGATCTAACACAGACACTGACAAGTCTCTACCCGTGTCTCCAGCCACAAAGACATAGACAGACTGATCTAACACAGACAATGACAAGTCTCTACCCGTGTCTCCAGCCACAAAGACATAGACAGACTGATCTAACCCAGACAATGACAAGTCTCTACCCGTGTCTCCAGCCACAAAGACATAGACAGACTGATCTAACACAGACAATGACAAGTCTCTACCCGTGTCTCCAGCCTCAAAGACATAGACAGACTGATCTAACCCAGACAATGACAAGTCTCTACCCGTGTCTCCAGCCACAAAGACATAGACCGACTGATCTAACACAGACAATGACAAGTCTCTACCCGTGTCTCCAGCCACAAAGACATAGACAGACTGATCTAACACAGACAATGACAAGTCTTTACCCGTGTCTCCAGCCACAAAGACATAGACAGACTGATCTAACCCAGACAATGACAAGTCTCTACCCGTGTCTCCAGCCACAAAGACATAGACAGACTGATCTAACCCAGACAATGACAAGTCTCTACCCGTGTCTCCAGCCACAAAGACATAGACAGACTGATCTAACACAGACAATGACAAGTCTCTACCCGTGTCTCCAGCCACAAAGACATAGACAGGCTGATCTAACACAGACAATGACAAGTCTCTACCCGTGTCTCCAGCCACAAAGACATAGACAGACTGATCTAACACAGACAATGACAAGTCTCTACCCGTGTCTCCAGCCACAAAGACATAGACAGACCGATCTAACCCAGACAATGACAAGTCTCTACCCGTGTCTCCAGCCACAAAGACATAGACAGACTGATCTAACCCAGACAATGACAAGTCTCTACCCGTGTCTCCAGCCACAAAGACATAGACAGACTGATCTAACCCAGACAATGACAAGTCTCTACCCGTGTCTCCAGCCTCAAAGAAATAGACAGACTGATCTAACCCAGACAATGACAAGTCTTTACCCGTGTCTCCAGCCACAAAGACATAGACAGACTGATCTAACCCAGACAATGACAAGTCTCTACCCGTGTCTCCAGCCACAAAGACATAGACAGACAGATCTAACCCAGACAATGACAAGTCTCTACCCGTGTCTCCAGCCTCAAAGACATAGACAGACTGATCTAACACAGACAATGACAAGTCTCTACCCGTGTCTCCAGCCACAAAGACATAGACAGACTGATCTAACACAGACAATGACAAGTCTCTACCCGTGTCTCCAGCCACAAAGACATAGACAGACTGATCTAACCCAGACAATGACAAGTCTCTACCCGTGTCTCCAGCCACAAAGACATAGACAGACTGATCTAACCCAGACAATGACAAGTCTCTACCCGTGTCTCCAGCCTCAAAGAAATAGACAGACTGATCTAACCCAGACAATGACAAGTCTTTACCCGTGTCTCCAGCCACAAAGACATAGACAGACTGATCTAACCCAGACAATGACAAGTCTTTACCCGTGTCTCCAGCCTCAAAGAAATAGACAGACTGATCTAACCCAGACAATGACAAGTCTTTACCCGTGTCTCCAGCCACAAAGGCGTATACAGGCAGGTCTAACCCAGACAATGACAGGTCTAACCCAGACAATGACAAGTCTTTACCCGTGTCTCCAGCCACAAATGAGTAGACAGACAGATCTAACCCAGACAATGACAAGTCTTTACCCGTGTCTCCAGCCACAAAGGCGTATACAGGCAGGTCATCCTTGTAGTTCAGGTAGCCGTCATCTTTCCTCCAGACGTTGTCATTCGAGTCACAGTTACACAGGAACAGTGGGTTTGCGCATGTGCGGTTCACGCCGCAAGCACATCCGTTTGAGCTAGGACTTGCTCCCCCAAAGTAGTCTGCAACGCCTCTGGTCCTTGAAATAAAACAGTTTCTCTTCATACATTGTCAATTAAATATTTTTTTAAAAAAATATGTTACTCCTTTAGGTTAGAACTATAAAGTGCTATTACTATTATTTTATTCAAATCCTAAACACGACAAAATCCACTGTCAACTTATTTTGCCCAACTTGAACTCATTTTTATTTTATTTTTAATTCTATCTGTTACAGATGCTCCTTCTATACAGAATATTATTGCGCCCTACGTTTTTCCAAGGTTATGTCTCGTATTGCATTTTTATTAGAGTTTGAAATGTTGCAAGAGTGTTGGTTTTCCTGGTTTGATCAGGCAACCCATTCCACCACCCGAATTCCAGACGAGAAGATCAAGAATCTGTACGTGTTTGTGCTTGCATTCAGAATAATATTTTTTATTCCAATGTCTATCTGAGGGTTGCATTAGATAATCTATGTGTATATTTCAAAGTTAGACTTAATTTCCTTATTCATTACTACTACTTCGCTCTTTGTTCTTCTGTCCTTTAATGTTTAGAGGTTTAATGATTTAACTAATGGAGTTACTCTTGTCAGTTTTGAATATTCTGACTGATAGGCGCATTCGTGTCATAATGACAGAAGCCATTAGGTTAGCCACTGCCACAACCAAAGCAGCCAAAAGCAGCACTAAACTAAAAACATATTCTTAAGGCCTGAGATTACTCTCTTAATGCCTTGGTTAACGCCTGGGCAACCTGCTCCACCTGCTGTGCAGTGCCATACAACATTGTTTTAACGTGGAAATCGTTTGCCTTCCTATTCTCCCCGGCTATGTCTGGCGCGGGGCAGGAAGTCAACAGACGCACCAATGTTTCAGAAGCTAGGCTGCAATGCCAGCAGTTCTTTTCCCTGTTATGGTCTATCCTGTTGAAGTATGAGTTGGTTTGGGCAATGCTCCGTTCTCATTTAGCACGACCTGTTTTTGGGCAATGCTCCATTCTCATTTAGCACTGACCTGTTCAGCCAAACAAAACAGCCAACAGCAGCACTGACCTGTTCAGCCAAACAAAACAGCCAACAGCAGCACTGACCCGTTCAGCCAAACAAAACAGCCAACAGCAGCACTGACCTGTTCAGCCAAACAAAACAGCCAACAGCAGCACTGACCTGTTCAGCCAAACAAAACAGCCAACAGCAGCACTGACCCGTTCAGCCAAACAAAACAGCCAACAACAGCACTGACCTGTTCAGCCAAACAAAACAGCCAACAGCAGCACTGACCTGTTCAGCCAAACAAAACAGCCAACAGCGGCACTGACCTGTTCAGCCATCCGGTGGTGATCTTGTTGTTGTCGTTGAAGTTGTGGATCAGAGCAGCCAGGCACTCCCACCTGATGTACTGCTCGCAGTACTCCGATTGGTCGACGATGGACACCGCGTGATCAAAGGAGATGTTGTAGACCAGGTTGGCCTGGTACTCACGAGCTCCCTCCCAGCCCTGCACCTGTTTACGTTCTTCTTGGTCATGGTCTGTGAGGTCATACAAGATAGGGATTTAATTGTCGATGACACTAGCCAATTGGTTTTATTGTCACAGATACTATTTGTTTATTGTCACAGATAAATTGATTTTTTTTCTCACTGATAGTATTGGTTTCATAGTTACAGATACCAGTGGAGATAATATTAGTTTATTTGTCACAAATTATATTGGTTTCATTCTCGAACATGATATTGGTTTTATTGTCACAGATAAAGTTGCTTTTTTTTTGGTCATGTATAGAATAGATTTTACTGTGAAGGAGACAGTATGTCGATTGAATTTTTTTTTAAAACTCCAGCGCCGATTGTGAATGTGTGAGCTTATAATATTTTCCAGCTTTAGAATGTCTTAATTTAATCGTCATTGAATAAAGTCATTTCAAGCTGATTCACCTTAAACTCTCATCAAAATATTAATGACTGCCACAGATTCAGCCATTTCTCTGACCTACTAAATGACTGTTGTTTGCTCAAAAATTCAACCCAATTAGGACAGTGTCCAACCAATCACTTTTTGTTAGACCCAGTCACCATGTAATATGGTCAGTTCACCTGTGACTCTTTGTCAGTGACTAATTCACTGTGGTCATCTCATCCCTGACTGGTCAACACAACTTTGACAAACCCGTTAGGGTCTACTCACGTATGACTGTGACTCCAGTTCCGTTGCGAGATTTCATATCACAGTAAACCACGACAGGCTCCAGGGTCAGTTGTCCAGGCCCATCAGGGTCAATGTCCACCATGGCGTTGTCCACCAAACCTCTCTTTCCGAGCTCTGTGCACGTTTTCGCTAAGGAATCCATTCATTAGTCGATTGGATGTGATTTCAAGATAGTACAATACAAGTAACTTCAGTTTATTGACTGCGTCTCACAATATCCATTTGCTTTGATCATAAACAATTTCACTCAATAGTGTAAAAAAAAGGGGGGGGGGTTAGTGGCCACTTTTCTACGTTTTGAAGAGTTGCATTTTCTGCAATCTAGGGTGATGTAGAGGGATGGGGCTAGCAAATAAAATTCCATCGGGACCTTTCAAAATAGTTGTCTTTGACGTTATTTTGTAAAATCTACTTTTCTCTTTATTCAAAAAGGTTATTTAAAGTAATTTTTTTAACATAAATAAACTAATGAAGATTTATTTTTCATTTCCATCAGGTCCCCATTCTTTGGTGAAACTAGGTGGCTATCTACACATTAAAAAAAATTTTTTTACCCAAGGGCAGACAATCAAATGTATGACAAGCACCGCTCTCCTTGGCAGGACCCTGGCACGGAGCGGTCAGGTTGCCATAGGATGTGGTGTTACAGGTTCTCTCCCGTTGACGAGTGCCCCCAGCACACGTGACAGTACAGGCTGTCCAGGCTGTCCACGGCAGCCAGAGGCCAGGAACTGAAAAGACCGTTTGACGACTGTCCATGATCTCACAACTTGGGCTCTCACACGGGATAAGTTACAATATGGCGATATGTATTTATACTAACGTGCCAAGTTTTTATTATTATAGCACTAAAACTTTTTGTTGTTTAACGTGGTACGATTTATTAAATTTGACAGTCTGTTTTTGAAACATTACCTATTTAAGCTAACAATGTTACATGTGGACATCATTTTAACATGTTAAAATTGGTTTCAAAATTAAGAGGAACATTTAGAAAAAATTAGATTATAACTAGACATTAATATTTATACCATAATAACAATACACATTTTTTTTTACTTTGCTATAGCCCTACATAATTATTTGCAAAATACCTTAAATAGACATAATAACAATTTCTTTAAATTTAGATCAGGGCTGTGGAATTTACGCGATGAAGGACTTATAGATCCAAATTAAAAAAGAAAACTAAATCAACATATTTGAATCATGTGCTAAACATAAATTGTGCTTAGGTTATTTCCATACGATTTTAGTTCCTTTATAATGAACATAAATGTGGTATGTAATTTTCTATGGCAGACAAAAATTGTTGTACACATTTTGACAATGTGTAATTTCCATACTTGAACATCAGCACTTTTATCTGTATAAGCGATGACACAGTTCCCCGTTCATTAGAACTACAATTGATGTGTCGTCCTCTTGTATAGAAATAAACGAAACGGTTCGTCGCTTTGACTTTACCAACACGATTCACCCCACCCTTCCCCCATATTTTTTATTGGTTTACATGTATTTTATTTTTTGTGTCTTAATGGTTCCACAAACCTGATCTAGATATATGTACACACCCAAACCGTGGGATGGAGGTAATCCCAATCTAAAAATGTTCTGATAATTAAGGACTTATGAAACTCTGAAGACACCAAAATTACAGCCATTAAAACACTGACAATATCCACGATGTTAATATGACAACAGCTAGGTGAGCAATAAATCATCTTCATTAATATTTGAAATACATGCAGTATTATTGATATGAGGTTATAGGTTAAACGCTAATAAACCATAACGATCTACAGAGTATATTTCTTCATGCATTACGTCACGACTGGTTGTTAATAAACTGTATATGTTAGATAGTTGTGTTCAGTGGAGAAAAAGTGCAGATTATATTTCAGAGCAATGATTATTGTCATAACATTTACACAAACATATTTCAAGTATGACAAGGCTAAAATTAAAACGGATCCCTTTTTTAAATTATTTTTTTTTACACATATCTGTCTCAAATGTTTGCATTTTATATCAAAATCTGATTACGTTTTAAAGACAAAATGAACAATTATCTCTGTGGAAAAGTAAATGCACGTCCAAGCTGAAAATAATTTAATTTTTTATTACGAGAATAATAAGAATGATACATTTATATTTGTGATGTGTGTGTTGTGCATATCAGTATAGATGCATCAATTAATTTAAAAAAGTACTTTATAAGTTGATATTTTCCATCACTATAAAATTTCAATGAAATGCATGTTTGAGCGCGACATGTTTGAGTAGAGCATGTTTTAGTGGGGCATGATTTAGTGGGGCATGTTTGAGTAGGGCATGTTGGAGTAGGGCATGTTTGAGTAGGGCATTTTTGAGTAGGGCATGTTTGAGTAGGGCATGTTTGAGTAGGGCATGTTGGAGTAGGGCATGTTTGAGTAGGGCATGTTTGAGTAGGGCATGTTGGAGTAGGGCATGTTGGAGTATGGCATGTTGAAGTAGGGCATGTTTGAGTAGGGCATGTTGGAGTAGGGCATGTTTGAGTAGGGCATGTTGGAGTAGGGCATGTTTGAGTAGGGCATGTTGGAGTAGGGCATGTTTGAGTAGGGCATGTTGGAGTAGGGCATGTTTGAGAAGGGCATGTTGGAGTAGGGCATGTTTAAGTGGGGCATGTTGGAGTAGGGCATGTTTGAGTAGGGCATGTTTGAGTAGGGCATGTTTGATTAGGGCATGTTGGAGTAGGGCATGTTTGAGTAGGGCATGTTGGAGTAGGGCATGTTTGAGTGGGGCATGTTTGAGTAGGGCATGTTTGAGTAGGGCATGTTGGAGTAGGGCATGTTGGAGTAGGGCATGTTTGAGTAGGGCATGTTGGAGTAGGGCATGTTTGAGTAGGGCATGTTTGAGTAGGGCATGTTTGAGTGGGGCATGTTTGAGTAGGGCATGTTGGAGTAGGGCATGTTTGAGTAGGGCATGTTGGAATAGGGCATGTTGGAGTAGGGCATGTTTGAGAAGGGCATGTTGGAGTAGGGCATGTTGAGTAGGGCATGTTGGAGTAGGGCATGTTTGAGTAGGGCATGTTGGAGTAGGGCATGTTGGAGTAGGGAATGTTTGAGTGGGGCATGTTTGAGTGCCCCAAATTTACGTGTTCATTCTTACTGGGACAGGGGTTCTCGTTACAGCTGAGATATTCTGATGTTGGGCCGCTGCAAGGGTTCCCTCCATATTGTGGATCCTTGCAAACTCTTTTTCTCTCTTGTCGCCCACCGCCACAGGTTGTGTTGCATGAGAACCACTGGGACCAGGCCTGCCAGACGCCATCAACTGGAGGAAAGAAAACAATTGGACAATTAAAAGCAGCAATTATGTTCTGCCTCTATTAGCAATCCTGTTCTGCCTCTAACAGCAATTGTATTCTGCCTCTAGCAGCAATCTATTTCTGCCTATAGCAGCTACCATACTTTTAATTAGCTAAATAGCAATGCCTCGCATTCATCTTATCAAATTTCATACTGCATAATATTTGTAAAGACATTTTTCATAATTTCTAGACCTGACATGTCAAACTTCCGGCATTGGGTAAGCACGAGGCTTCAAACCTCATAGATGACTTATGAAGTATTCGAACAAACGAATATCTCTTCTGGCATTGGGTAAGCACGAGGCTCCAAGCCTCATATATGACTTATGAAGTATTCGAACAAACGAAGATCTCTTCTGGCATTGGGTAAGCACGAGGCTCCAAACCGCATAGATGACTTATGAAGTATTCGAACAAACGAAGATCTCTTCCGGCATGACTAACGACAGAACTCACTAAGCCTTATCAAACATTGACACTTGTCGCTCCATGCTTACTGACATGACTTAGACGGGGAGAGTCTCTACTCACTTGGACAGGGCTGGACATTGCACTCCTCAGTCATATTGGCAGCACCCACACAGTCATTGCCTCCATACAGCGGCGCCACACAAGTTCTGTTCCTCCAGTGTGTTCCTCCCCCACATGTGTACGTGCACGTTCCCCACATTCCCCACTCACTGTAGTAGCCATCCACTGGGAAACATAGCATTACATATGTACTTCACTATACATAGCTAGAACTTATGCATAGAGTTGACAGCTCAATTAATGTTAATCAACGTTAGACTTAGAGAGTTAAAATATGATTCACGCGTTATTTTTTTCGCTTTTATTAAAACATTAAATCTACATTTCATAATACATCACTTATTCCTTTTAGGAGGAAGCTTTTTTCTGTTTATGCGTTAAATAACATTGAAATGTAATATCTTTATAATGTAACAACAAAAACGTAAACCCTAATATATATGTGATTACATGATTATATAATAAATGAAGTATATGTTTGGTTACATGAGTACTTGTCGGTACCACATAAGATTACATTATGTGTAGCCATGCACGTGAAGTGATTGGTTAAATATTTCACTTTGTGTGTATCTAAAGATCTCAAGATCCACGCTTTGAATGGAATACTTGATGGCATGTAGAGGTTATACAACACAGTACTTATTTCATATTTAAACAAAACAGTTACATCATAAACCAGATAATGCTTAGAATGAGAAGGAAATAATACTTTACCGTGTGGTAATATAATTATAGTTTTTAAAAATATCTGCATTAATACAAGTTATTTTATTTTTAATTAAATTGAAAAGCATGGAATAATTTAGAAAAAATAGTATGTAGATTTGAAAATTAAGTTACAAACAATTAATTTCAATTTTTTGAAATAGCATTTAAATAACTAAATTTTTATGAAATATAGTATGGACTCCTTCAGCTATGGTCTTAATGTTTTTGAAGAATTCTTTTTCAAAATGTGTCTTTTTTTACACGCACTCATTACTCGATTGTCTAAGTAAGGTTCACTGTGTCTTGTCAGTAACATGTCTACGGTACCTGGGCAGTGATTATCATTACACGCCTGGGTCTCGTTACTGGGACCCACGCAGTCAGCCCCTCCATACAAGGGCTGGACACACGACCTCTGGCGATACTGCTGACCCCCGCCACAAGTCACAGAGCACGTGCCCCAGGCTGACCAGTCCTTGTAGTAACCATCCACTACAGGTAAGAGATACATTACAAATACTGAGATGTACATTCATTACTATTACATTTGAGAAAGCGCTGTAAAATTGTCTTCTATAGATGATTTTTAATTAGAAAATAAATTTGAAAACAAACCTCTTTTCTTTGCTTTTGGTATTTTAAAAGAAATATTTACATGCTCTCAGTGTGTTTTATAGCTAAATGTTTCAAAATATTTTTTTTAATTTAAAAAAAGACTTAATTGCTCTTAAATTACTAGTTACCTGAACATTTTATGAACATAACACTGTGCTAGTATTAGGCTTACCTGGACAGTTCTGAACATTGCAGCTCTGTGTTCCATTCAACTCGCCTTCACAATTCTGTCCGCCAAAATAAGGTCCTATGCAGGATCTGTTCCTCCACTGAGTTCCCGTGCCACAGGTCAGGGAACAACTTGACCACGGTGACCACGAGGTGAAAACTCCATCAACTGTCGGCCGGGGTGGGGGGGTGGGGTGAAGGGAGATAAAAAAAACTTTGTGTTTTGTAAGAACTGGGATAAATTATCTATTTTGTAAAGTGTAATTATAAAACCCGTTGTCTGAAAAATTCATAGAATCTAACGTTTTGTGGTTTATAGCCTTAAGAGTTTTTATCCTTTGACAAGTGACAGTTGTTATGACGTCATAGATTGAGATTTAAATGATCTCATTACAACATTACAATTATCTTTAGTTCAACACTTGACCTCAAAAATTGGCTTTTATGACACTTGATTTTGTTTATAGAAAATGTTCAAACGAATTCACTTTAAAAAATAATTATAAAAATTAATAAAATGTTTTATTTATGTTTTTTAAATTTTTATTAAGGTGCATTGGAGAAAATAATTTTAATAGCTATGTAGTACTTATAACCAAACCAAAGGTAAACATTAAAATGAGTATGTTTAGAGTTTTGTCAAACAGAAATAACTTAGTGTTATATTTCCTCGACTGTGTCAAAAAGTGGGATTGTGTAGACAGTGCTTGACAAACTTTTGTTCCCTCTAAACAAATCCCACATGCTCACAAACCTTAGAGCTATTTATTCTCCCTCTTTCTCTCTATTAATTCGTCTCTATATATTTCTCCCCCCCCCCGTTCCCCCCGTGCTCCCCCCCCCAAAAAAAAATTAGAAAAATTTTAATACTCTTCTTTTTTCTTCTCATTTTTCACATTTTTCATGTTTCTCGTTATCTTTGTGTCTTCTAAATATGTTGCCTTTAGTTTCATTTCTCTTTTCCTCTCTCTCTCTCTCTCTCTCTCTCTCTCTCTCTCTCTCTCTCTCTCTCTCTCTCTCTCTCTCTCTCTCTCTCTCTCTCTCTCTCATCCTCTCTCTCTTATCCCCCACCTCTATCTCTCTCTCCCTCCATCTTCTTCTTTATCTTTCTCTCTTATAAAAAATGTATTTAAAAAATGTTGTCAAGCGACTGTCATACAGCGCACTAAGATGACGAATCTGGTTCATCATTTTTCCCACCAGAACAGCAAAGGAAATATGTTAAGTAAAATTCAAGCTGTTATAGGTTAAATAATTTGCTATTGCAAAAACAGAAATACAACTATAGAGAGTACTGAAAAAACAGAGTTATATAACAATATGTGTTCGATTATATATGAGTTGTAAACTGCTAACATATTTTGGCGCTACGCAGTCTATACATTAAACATTTTCACGGTCAACAGAAATCATGGCTGTTGTATGTTTATACGGCAGCAAGCCCCTCCCTGTTTAGGGTGACAGTCTGCTGCGCCTGTCAGCTATACATTTGTAATTAATTGCTCACCATCTGTCACAGTATGAAGCCAATAGTATGTTTAAACAAGGGAAAACTAAATTAATTTTGTATAATACTCTATCAGATCTACAGCACCTCGTTTTGAACAATATTGTTAGCAGTTTACTGAGGAATACATGTCTTCTTCTACTGAGATGATAAATATGGCATGCAAAATACAACGTGCATGTGAGGCTAATACTTTTGTTTACTCGTGTGAGTAAAACGTTTTACTGTACTATGACGAGGAAAGAATATTGTCTTTGCTCTCCAAAGCAATGGGAATTTTGTTCATTTGACCATTAATATTTTTTTTACACATGTGAGACTTCAAATCGTCTTTGTGTTTAACTGACATGTGTAAAAAAAAAGGCATTTATTTTTAAAATCTTTTTATAAAAAAACTCACGTGACCATGGATTGGCGGTTACCCACGTGACATTGTCTTTAAATAGCAATTCTCTTCATTTCTGCTATCAATGGTGCAACTCTTTTAGAGTAATTTGATTCAATTTTTTTAAAAAAATAGTTAATATTCTATTTTTTTAAAAGCCAAAAGAAAAAAGATGTTTTCTTACTCCAATTTTTTTTTATCGCAGTCCCTATCTCGAGCGTCAATTTGTGTTTTAAAAAAATCCTTTAAATTAACTCGTGGTGTCTGGTTGATTGCTTGCTTGTTTGCTTGTTTGTCAAAAACACTTTGGATCGATTTTTAACCCACTTCCTTGTAAGCTAGCGAGCTGAATTTTTGCAGGCAGACTCGTGTCGATGATAAAAACGATGAATAAAAATTTCAGATTGATCGCAAGTATTGTAATTAAATTAATGAATTTTTAGATTATTTTATTTATCTCTATGTATCATGTTAAATTTTTGAGATAGAGTGTCGCGTTGCGTATTATATTGAACGACATTTTTATTAATACTTTCCTGTTGCGCGATTTGGTGCGTATTATATTGACAATACTTTTTATAAGCATATTCCCTATCGGTCCGCATTATATTAAACACGTTTTACGAGACATAACTAAAATATTTTATTTTTGGATTGTCTTGCGCTGCGAATTATAATGAACATTCTTTTAGTTATGTCACGTACATAAAGGATTTATAGTACATGTTCTTTTAATTTCCTTTCATTTACTTGATTCTCCCACAAAAATTAAAATTATTCTACTAATATTGGTTTATGTTTTATATATCACATTATCTACATCTAAGTTTTATATATCACATTATCTACATCTAACCAGTTATCTTGTGTCCCAAACCTCCTAACTTAATTTTTTTTTCAACATAATATATTTTTTTATTAAATAAAATAAATAATAAAACAATTTTCCATCAAGACTTTAATGGCAATGGCTACAACATGTGGGAATGGCTACATCACGTGGGAATGGCTACATCACGTGGGAATGGCTACTGCACGTGGGAATGGCTACATCACATGGGAATGGCTACAGCACGTGGGAATGGTTACAGCACGTGGGAATGGCTACAGCACGTGGGAATGGCTACAGCACGTGGTATTGGCTACAGCACGTGGGATTGGCTACAGCACGTGGGATTGGCTATAGCACGTGGGATTGGCTACAGCACGTGGGATTGGCTAAAGCACGTGGGATTGGCTACAGCACGTGGATTGGTTACAGCACGTGGGATTGGCTACAGCACGTGGGATTGGCTACAGCACGTGGGATTGGCTACAGCACGTGGGATTGGCTACAGCACGTGGTATTGGCTACAGCACGTGGTATTGGCTACAGCACGTGGGAATGGCTACAGCACGTGGGAATGGCTACATCACGTGGGAATGGCTACAGCACGTGGGAATGGCTACAGCACGTGGAAATGGCTACAGCACGTACGCCCGTAATTATTGATGAGTTAATCAAGTAACTCGGACATCACCAGCAGACGATGATCAGAAGTCACGAAAGTAAGGTGTCCAATCGGTCAATTATTAATCCTCTCTCTACCCAGTGGCTGTCAAAGCAAGTCAGCCATTTATTCCAATTAAACTCCACTCCTCCCCATGTGATGACGTCAGCGATGTGCTTGTCCAGAATTGAGAAATGGATCCCAGTAGTTAGTTAGTTACTCATGCTGATAAAATTGAAATTGTTTTATGCGTCTCGTACTTTCAAACATTCGGATTTACTTCAAGTTTCATTCCCCCCCCAACGGTCAACGTTTGTAATAATAGTAACGGTCAACGTTTGTAATAATAGTAACGGTCAACGTTTGTAATAATAGTAACGGTCAACGTTTGTAATAATAGTAACGGTCAACGTTTGTAATAATAGTAACGGTCAACGTTTGTAATAATAGTAACGGTCAACGCTTTTAATAATAGTAACGGTCAACGTTTGTAATAATAGTAACGGTCAACGTTTGTAATAATAGTAACGGTCAAAGTTTGTAATAATAGTAACGGTCAACGCTTGTAATAATAGTAACGAATAAAATCAACTAGTCACAGGGGGATAAATATATTGAGAAGAATTAGGGATTTAGTTTGTAATATTTCAAAACATGACTTGAATTAATTCATTGCGTTAAGTTTGAATGTCCCGTTTCCCATTTCTTTACCAAACACAAGTTGAACATGAAATAGTGTTTTAGAATGAAATTTAAATGAAACAGAATGTTTCGTTTGACGCTTTGTTCCGATCATGTCAAGTAATTTCAATAGTAGACAGAGAAGCGGAAGAAAGAAAGATGTTTCAAATTTGTTGATGCCTATTTCAAATATTAAAGCTGAGAAAAGGGGGAGTCATCCTGCTAAACTAGTTGGATGCTCTGATACCAATAACGGTGTGCATTAATCTCTGACATCTGAACTGTTGGTAATTCGGTTTCTGTTTTTGTGTGTCTGGGCTTAAAGTGAAATGACTGACCGGGACATTCCTGGGATTTACAGGGGCGTATCTCTACACTGTCTCCCTCGCAGCTTCTACCACCATGTTGAGGCGGAATACAATATCTGTTCCTGGTCTGTGTACCGTTCCCACACGAGGAGGCGCAGTGAGTCCACTCCGACCATGGGTCCCAGACACCATCAACTAAAAGCAAGAAAATCAATATCGCAAATAATCAACTTTACAAATAAATCTTAATTATTTTTATAAACCTTTTATTTTATTAATTTTTTTTGGTTTGAGAAGTGGGGATCAAAATATCAGTTACTACAGTGCCATTATTGAACGTGATGTGTTGATTCTGAGTTTAAAAGCAGCTGAGATAGAAATTTGGATGGGGGACGTAACGCAAGTCCTCATAAGAAAATCATAGCTTAATAATAATTTGTGTTTTAACAAAATATATATATATATCTTTTAGAAATATATATATATATATATATATATATATATATAATATATATATATATATATATATATATATATATATATATATATATATATATATATATATATATATATATATATATATTTACATTTTATACACTGAAAGTAACTGTCAGTAAACAAACTGTAACCTTAGATTTATAGACAAAAACAGCCTGACCATGACTTTGTTGTTTAGACCTACCAGCACATTCCTGTGAGTTGCATGGAACTGTCTCATTGAACGATCCAAGGCAGTTCTGGCCACCATAATAGGGACCGATGCACTTGCGACTCCGCCATGAAATTCCCATGCAAGTCGCAGAGCATGGCGTCCAGGTTGTCCATTCAGTGAAAACACCATCAACTGTGGACACAGGCACGTGCGAGAAATGAGCACTCACTTTGGGAAATGATGACAATATAACGCTAATGTTAAAAAAGTTACTAAAATTTGTCAAAGAAAATTTTTACACAATTTACTTTAACAGCAAAAGTGGGGAGTGGAGAATTTATGTAAATTATGTAATTATGATTATGTAAAAACTATTAAAGAATTCAATTTAAATAAATAGGCTTTCCAATAGAAATTGAATGTATCGATATGATGTTATAGCTGATGTCTCACAAAATGCTCCCACCCCACCGTCTAGACCACACCCACCACCTGCAATGACCAATTAGAACTTATGTTTACTTTGATCTGTCATGATGTTTACTTTGATCTGTCATGATGTTTACTTTGATCTGTCATGATGTTTACTTTGATCTGTCATGATGTTTACTTTGATCTGTCATGATGTTTAGTTTGATCTGCAATGATGTTTACTTTGATCTGTCATGATGTTTACTTTGATCTGTCATGATGTTTACTTTGATCTGGCATGATGTTTACTTTGATCTGTCATGATGTTTAGTTTGATCTGCAATGATGTTTACTTTGATCTGTCATGATGTTTACTTTGATCTGTCATGATGTTTACTTTGATCTGGCATGATGTTTACTTTGATCTGTCATGATGTTTAGTTTGATCTGTAATGATGTTTACTTTGATCTGTCATGATGTTTACTTTGATCTGTCTTGTTTAATTTTATCTGTCATGATATTAACTTTGATCTGTCCTGATGTTTACTTTGATCTGTCATGATATTAACTTTGATCTGTCATGCTGTTTACTTTGATATGTCATGATGTTTACTTTGATCTGTCATGATATTAACTTTGATCTGTCATGATGTTTACTTTGATCTGTCATGATATTAACTTTGATCTGTCATGATGTTTACTTTGATATGTCATGATATTAACTTTGATCTGTCATGATGTTTACTTTGATCTGTCATGATATTAACTTTGATCCGTCATGATGTTTAATTTGATCTATCATGATGTTTACTTTCATCCATCATGATGTTTACTTTGATCTGTCATGATGTTTACACTGATCTGTCATGATGTTTAGTTTGATCTGTCATGATGTTTACTTTGATCTGTCATGATGTTTACTTTGATCTGTCATGTTTACTTTGATCTGTCATGATGTTTACTTGATCTGTCATGATGTTTACTTTGATCTGCCATGATGTTTACTTTGATCTGTCATGATGTTTACTTTGATCTGTCATGATGTTTTTTTAAAAAACGATCAAAATCGAAAGCTTTAACTTTAAGCTTCTAAAGTTGGCACATAGAAAAAATTGAAGTAAATTAGAACGGGAGGCATAGCGTGCGGTTAACGTAAGTATCGTGAGATAAAATGCGAGCATCTGCATAAATTAGGATAAATTAGCATAGTAAATAATTACAAGCTGGAAAAATTTAAGGTGAAAATTTCAATTTTAAAAGAAAAGCCGCAAACTACCAGTACCAATACGGGCTACGTCATTACAGCCTCGTGTATTGGAGCGTAGTAAGGCGAGATTGAGAACTGGAGTTATCATTTGGCTTGATCAAAATATCATTAGACCTAAGATGACGCAGATATTTGTATGTGTTCAACATCTTCGAAACTTGGAGCTGTTTCCTAGGGAAGATTGTGTGTTCAAGTCTTGAAGATTAGATTTTTCACAAGTCATTAGTCGTATGTCATTTATATAGTTTGACTGGGACAAGTCAATTGTCACATAATTTGCTTAAATAGTTTGGAAGATAAAAAGTCAGCAGTCAACTGTTAGTTAATAAGTAGATTTGCTGGTAAGAAGAATTATCCCAAAAGGAACCTACCAGGACAAACATTTGTGTTGCACGTAAAACTTTCTTTCAGTGGCTGCTCACAGTCCCGCCCGCCAAAAAATGGACCGATGCAGTCACGCCGTCTATCTTTAACCCCACCCCCACACGTGACGTCACAGTCTCCCCATGGAGACCATGGGGTCAGAATACCATCTTCTGTGAAAAGCGCAAAGAGTGGGACACGTGACATGTATGGACCTGGACATGATGACCATTGCAACACAATTTCAGAACTTAACGCTAGAGGGGCTAAACTAAACACCATTGGCCTTGTTATTCAATCTTTAGAAATTCACTGTAAATGTTAACATTATTCATCAAAGCCATAAACTGTAATCTGAAGCAGAAAAGAAACTTGAATTTCTTAAAACCAAGCGTTTCATATTTGTTTTGAAAAGAAATGCTGCTGAAACAAGTTTGCAAACTAAAAACTTTTACGAAACGAAATTTATTACAATTTTATATTGTATTTTCATAAAGATTCAATTGAATGTTTCAAACTAATCTTTATTTTAAAAAAAATCAAACTTTCAATTGAGTTTACCATTTATTCATTTTTCTTTACTTTGATTATATGTCTAGCTTTGATTGGCTACTACAAATGTTTGTTTCGTTACATAATTTTTTAAAAACATTTTGTTCCTTACTTAAAGATAATTTACCTGGACATTCGGGTTGTGAACAGTTTTGTGTTTCAAACAAAGAACCGTTACAATTTCGTCCTCCATAAAACGGGCCGATACAGATTCTGTAGCGTTTCTGCTGACCAGTGGCGCATGAAACACTACACAGATCCCAGACTGACCACTGGCCCCAAACTCCGTCAACTTTAAATGTTAAAATAAGTTAGCAAGAAGTTGGCTTTAAAATGTGGAGAATTAATCTACTAAATGTTGATATTGTCAGAAATTGTTTTGATTTTTTTATATTGGGGGACACACTTGTAGCTTGAACGGATATAAATAGCTATATTACTTTTTAGTGTAGTATGTATTAAAAAGAAAACGATGTCAACATAAAAATGCATTGTTTAAATAAAATTATAATAAACAACAATCTTTTTGTAATCAAACACTATCATTATTAGTCTTTTAAGTGCTGAGACAAATCAGGAAACCTTTTATGTCAATACCATGAATGAGGAATAACATCAATGACGTAACGCAATTAATGACAACACAATTGAAGGACGAATACTATGTATGGCAGTGCTTCTCAAAGTGGTGGTCCGCGGACCGGTGCCGGGCCTTGGGCCATCCGCTATCGGTCCGCAGATGTTCTCAAAAAAGGACCGAAAAAATTGTCAGTGCAGGGAAAATAGTGCACCGGTCCCTGGTGCAATGGAAAACATTCCTGCTGGTCCGCCATACTAAAAAGTTTGAGAAGCACTGAAGTATGGCACAACACCATTATTGGGAGAACAATAAATGTCAGAATACTATAAATGTCAGAATACTATAAATGTCAGATTACTATAAATGACACAACACAATTTATAACAACACTTTACAAACACGACATTACTAACGCAAGAAACCATCGCTGAACCAATAATATCAATGATGTACAGATAATGAACAAAAGTACACTTGCAGACACAACTACACGGTTTAACAACATTGGGGTCAGGACGACAGTGACGTCACTAGGAGTTAAATGTGGACGACACCAAGGTTATATTCAATCGGAACCGTAGCACATCAGAAACTGAGACACGTGTAGATCCCATGAAATGTTAACTGAGCAGCACAACAGTGTGTGGCACATACACATCATACTACAAGAGTGTTCTAACTAAACATTGATTGCTTTCGTTATTTGCATTCGAGTGGTTCATGACTGAATGTACAGCAACGTTTTCCTTATTTTAGAAAGATCAAAAGTAATCAACTTATTTCTAGAAAACATAAAACTAACATTTTTCGTTCGGGGCCGTCCATAAAGTACGTCACGCTATTTTTGACCATTTTTGACCCCCCTCCCCCCTGTCACAAACTGTCACAAATCTCGCCCGCCCCCCTAAAGTACGACACACTTTCCAATTTTTTTTAAAATTAACACCTAATTAAAATATTTAATTTAATACTTAAAATACACTTCACTATTAATTTGTATTAAAATATAAAATTTCCACTTACAAGTAGGGATGTACCGGATTCAAAATTTTGAAATCCGGCTGGAGCTGAAGTGGGCCGGATTTATGAAGTGAAATCCGGCTGGAGCCGGAATCAGATTTGTTAAAGTGGCCGGATTCTGGATTTTCTGGGGCCATTATGATTATGAATATATATATAAATTAGGGATCTACCGGCCAGCCGGATTTATGAAGTGAAATCCTGCCGAAGCCGGATTTTTAAAATTACATAATAAAAAGGAAACAGAACAATTTGACTAAATAAAAAGATTTGATTGACAAATTATGTGACCAACTCTTGTGCTATATTTAATCTGTTTATTATGGTCCTATGAATTATATTTCATTCAAAAATATTCACTGGTCATCATCTGTGTTCATCCATAGTTACGACTGACATCAATCTTTCACAATGATCGTTTCCTGGAAGGATAATTGCAGACAGATCAACTCGTCCTCATCTAGCCACTCAACAGCCTCTGTATGTGCATTTTCTCCTCTGGCAATAACTGCCATGGGTTCTCTTTGACTTCTAGAAGTGATTCTCAAAGGACGGGTGCGTTTGATCTGAGTTGATTCTTGAACAGTTTGGGTGGGCACATTCTCCTGAGCTCTGTGTTGTCCTGTATGTTTCTTTAACATTGTTTGTGAGGCAAAATATGAGTGACATACTTTGCAAAGTCAATCACATAAGCTGGTAATCATATGGTTGTACTTTGAAAGCTCCTGTTGATCTTGGCATAAGTTCATCAAATTTGAGAGTTTGTGCTACAAACAAGGAAGGAAATTTATGAGAATCTTCATCTGCTCTCTCTTGTGCTTTGAGTCCATCATTTGTTAGGTTGATTAGGATTGGAGGAGGGAAGAATCTTTTAGGTTAAACGTTAAAATATGAGCTTCGGGCTTTGTCGCAACATTTCATGTCCTGTTTTTTAACAACAATTTGAGTGAAATATTGGCTGGTGCGAACATGATTTTCAAACCATCCTTCGATATCAGTCCTGCTGTATCCAATTCAGATTTATGTACAACACATTCAGGAAATACACATTTCAATTCTATTTTGACATAAAACTAATTATAATGTTTCACAAAATTTTTGAAAATTATTTTTAAAGCTATTTAAATTCTACTAAAAAATATAAATAAACTAGAAAAAAAATATACTAAAAATAATAAATGTGTGACATCACGCATGGCTTGACCCCCCTCCCCCCTGTCACAAAGTGTCACACTTTCTTAGACCCCCCCCTCGGAGCGTGACGTACTTTATGGATGGCCTCTTCTCTATTTCGCTGAGATATCTGTAGACAAAGCATGTATCATTTCCCTGTGTTCTTGCTATGATAATTAGATATCTGTAGACAAAGCAGGTATCATTTCCCTCTGTGTTCTACTATGATAATTAGATATCTGTAGACAAAGCAGGTATCATTTCCCTCTGTGTTCTACTATGATAATTAGATATCTGTAGACACAGCAGGTATCATTTCCCTCTGTGTTCTACTATGATAATTAGATATCTGTAGACAAAGCAGGTATCATTTCCCTGTGTTCTACTATGATAATTAGATATCTGTAGACAAAGCAGGTATCATTTCCCTCTGTGTTCTACTATGATAATTAGATATCTGTAGACACAGCAGGTATCATTTCCCTCTGTGTTCTACTATGATAATTAGATATCTGTAGACAAAGCAGGTATCATTTCCCTCTGTGTTCTACTATGATAATTAGATATCTGTAGACAAAGCAGGTATCATTTCCCTCTGTGTTCTACTATGATAATTAGATATCTGTAGACAAGCAGGTATGATTTCCCTCTGTGTTCTACTATGATAATTAGATATCTGTAGACAAAGCAGGTATCATTTCCCTCTGTGTTCTACTATGATAATTAGATATCTGTAGACAAAGCAGGTATCATTTCCCTCTGTGTTCTACTATGATAATTAGATATCTGTAGACAAAGCAGGTATCATTTCCCTCTGTGTTCTACTATGATAATTAGATATCTGTAGACAAAGCAGGTATCATTTCCCTCTGTGTTCTACTATGATAATTAGATATCTGTAGACAAAGCAGGTATCATTTCCCTCTGTGTTCTACTATGATAATTAGATATCTTTAGACAAAGCAGGTATCATTTCCCTCTGTGTTCTTGCTATGATAATTAGATATCTGTAGACACAGCAGGTATCATTTCCCTCTGTGTTCTACTATGATAATTAGATATCTGTAGACACAGCAGGTATCATTTCCCTCTGTGTTCTACTATGATAATTAGATATCTGTAGACAAAGCAGGTATCATTTCCCTCTGTGTTCTTGCTATGATAATTAGATATCTTTAGACAAAGCAGGTATCATTTCCCTGTGTTCTTGCTATGATAATTAGATATCTGTAGACAAAGCAGGTATCATTTCCCTCTGTGTTCTACTATGATAATTAGATATCTGTAGACAAAGCAGGTATCATTTCCCTCTGTGTTCTACTATGATAATTAGATATCTGTAGACACAGCAGGTATCATTTCCCTCTGTGTTCTACTATGATAATTAGATATCTGTAGACAAAGCAGGTATCATTTCCCTGTGTTCTACTATGATAATTAGATATCTGTAGACAAAGCAGGTATCATTTCCCTCTGTGTTCTACTATGATAATTAGATATCTGTAGACACAGCAGGTATCATTTCCCTCTGTGTTCTACTATGATAATTAGATATCTGTAGACAAAGCAGGTATCATTTCCCTCTGTGTTCTACTATGATAATTAGATATCTGTAGACAAAGCAGGTATCATTTCCCTCTGTGTTCTACTATGATAATTAGATATCTGTAGACAAGCAGGTATGATTTCCCTCTGTGTTCTACTATGATAATTAGATATCTGTAGACAAAGCAGGTATCATTTCCCTCTGTGTTCTACTATGATAATTAGATATCTGTAGACAAAGCAGGTATCATTTCCCTCTGTGTTCTACTATGATAATTAGATATCTGTAGACAAAGCAGGTATCATTTCCCTCTGTGTTCTACTATGATAATTAGATATCTGTAGACAAAGCAGGTATCATTTCCCTCTGTGTTCTACTATGATAATTAGATATCTGTAGACAAAGCAGGTATCATTTCCCTCTGTGTTCTACTATGATAATTAGATATCTTTAGACAAAGCAGGTATCATTTCCCTCTGTGTTCTTGCTATGATAATTAGATATCTGTAGACACAGCAGGTATCATTTCCCTCTGTGTTCTACTATGATAATTAGATATCTGTAGACACAGCAGGTATCATTTCCCTCTGTGTTCTACTATGATAATTAGATATCTGTAGACAAAGCAGGTATCATTTCCCTCTGTGTTCTTGCTATGATAATTAGATATCTTTAGACAAAGCAGGTATCATTTCCCTCTGTGTTCTACTATGATAATTAGATATCTGTAGACAAAGCAGGTATCATTTCCCTCTGTGTTCTACTATGATAATTAGATATCTGTAGACAAAGCAGGTATCATTTCCCTCTGTGTTCTACTATGATAATTAGATATCTGTAGACAAAGCAGGTATCATTTCCCTCTGTGTTCTACTATGATAATTAGATATCTGTAGACACAGCAGGTACCATTTCCCTCTGTGTTCTACTATGATAATTAGATATCTGTAGACAAAGCAGGTATCATTTCCCTCTGTGTCCTTGCTATGATAATTAGATATCTGTAGACACAGCAGGTATCATTTCCCTCTGTGTTCTACTATGATAATTAGATATCTGTAGACAAAGCAGGTATCATTTCCCTCTGTGTTCTTGCTATGATAATTAGATATCTGTAGACACAGCAGGTATCATTTCCCTCTGTGTTCTTGCTATGATAATTAGATATCTTTAGACAAAGCAGGTATCATTTCCCTCTGTGTTCTTGCTATGATAATTAGATATCTGTAGACAAAGCAGGTATCATTTCCCTCTGTGTTCTTGCTATGATAATTAGATATCTGTAGACAAAGCAGGTATCATTTCCCTCTGTGTTCTTGCTATGATAATTAGATATCTGTAGACACAGCAGGTACCATTTCCCTCTGTGTTCTACTATGATAATTAGATATCTGTAGACAAAGCAGATATCATTTCCCTGTGTGTTCTACTATGATAATTAGATATCTGTAGACAAAGCAGGTATCATTTCCCTCTGTGTTCTTGCTATGATAATTAGATATCTGTAGACAAAGCAGGTATCATTTCCCTCTGTGTTCTTGCTATGATAATTTCATTTTCAAAAACTTTACAACTTTATCTCTACTCAATTCTCGCCGCGTCATTTTGATCATCTTTTCCCCTCCTATAGTATAAATAAATGCATTTATTTCTAATTCAGTGGAACCTCCTTTTACGAGCACCTCTCATAACGAGCAAAAACTTGCTTCCTTATCGAGCGACGTTTCGCATAACCAGTTGCGCAGAAAGGGGAAGTCCGTTTTTCCCGGAATTCATTTTTTAAGCCGGGACTTATCGCCGATGCATCAGTCTGTGTTTAGCACTCGGTCTGTTAGCGTATTGTTTTTGTGTGTGATCACCTGTTTTTACAAATTCAGTAATTCAGTATTCGTAATTTTTTAATGTGCAAAGTGTAATAACATGTGCTAAAATGTCTTCGAAGAAAAAGCCACAAGGAGACAATCATAAGAGAGAAAAAAATAACTGTTGAAATGAAACGTAAAATCATTGAAAAGCGAGACCGTGACCAATCTAGCGCGCACACAATCGGTCAACATCAACGATCTGCACTATTCTCAAGAACAAAAACAAAATTAAGGAGATGGATGCTTCAAAGGGAGTGTCAAGAATGTCTACAAGACGGTTACGTATTCTTGATGATGTTGAGAGGTTGCTTCTTTTACGTATAAACGAGAAGCGATTACAAGGCGACACTAGTTAAAAAGGATTAATAATTAATTTATATTTTTATTTACGGTTTTTGTTTTCAATTGAAATTGAATTCAAAGTTTTTACACTCCTTAACAATTCATAAGTAATTTATTTGAATAAATGTTAATAACAAGTTTGAAAAATTAGTATTTTTTTCAGCATGGAACGCATTATCATATTTAAATTGATTTGATGGAGAAAAATTGCTTCCTTTAACGAGTGTTTCGCTTAACGAGCAAGATTCTGGAACAATTTATGCTCGTTATAAGAGGTTCCACTATATTTAACTCGGATGCAAATTTCGAGGGTCACTTCCGTAATCTTCATTAGTCTCTGACTGCTTTATTCAAGCTTGAATTAACTTTGTTTCAGTTTATATATATATACCTATATACTAGGGGTTGTAAGGCACCTACGGCGCCCACTTTTTCAAAAGCCCAAGTAACTTATCCTTGTTTGATAAATACGATATATTAAACTTCGTAAAATTTACACAAAGTATTTTATAATTGTTGGGGTAATTGACGTCATATAATATTTTACAGCGAGAAACACCACACGCTCTGTTAATCTCGTAACCACAATGATTATGATTTTACGTCTATATTTTAAATTTTTAAAAAAATATGCAGATTATGATAATTTTCTTTTTTAACTGCTACTAGCTGACCCGCGGCGTAGCATACGCCGCTAATGATTTAGTGACGGGTGAAGACTTCCTGAAAGACACAGTTGTCAAAATGGGGTGGGTTTGGGCAAACGACTGTGAGTGAGTGAAAAGAAGGAACTCTGGAGAGACCCGCGGCGTATCACCCGTAAAAAATGACGGAAGTGTTCAGCTGAAATCTATTTATTTTGAAAAAATGCACCTTTTTAGGGCGCCTACGGCGGCCAACTTTTTTCAAAATCCCAACTAACTTGTCCTTGTTTGATCAATACGAAATATTAAACTTTCTGAAATGTACACAAAGTATTTTATAACTTTTTACATTGTTCCCTTTTTACAAAATTAAAATATCAGCGAAAACAATGACGTCCAATAATTTTTGTTTTACAGCGCATATTTAATTTGCACACCTTTTGATGCAATGGTGCATTAATTTGGTGCGCTGCTTTCTAAAATTAGTATCTGAACATACTTGCAGGTTGGTATCTCGCAGGGTCCGACCACGAAGAGAATTATATATATAGATAGATAATAGAAGATAGAAGTATCTGTTGCACATGCAGCTTCTTGTTGCCTCGCAGTGTCCGACCACGAAGAGAATTATATATATATAGATTGATGTTATAATTAACCATCATCAAATCCTCTTTGTACATTGTTCCCTTTTTACAAAATTAAAATATCAGCGAAAATAATGACGTCATATAATTTTTTGTTTTACAGCGCATATTTAATATGCACACCTTTTGATGCATTGGTGCAGTAATTTGGTGCGCTGCTTTCTAAAATTAGTATCTGTTGAACATACTTGCAGCTTGGTGTCTCGCAGGGTCCGACCACTAAGAGAATTATATATATAGAAGATGGACTGTTGTACTATGTCCCTCAGCGTTACGGAGACACAGTGAGTGAGTGACTTGGGCTTTTATATTGTTTCTATATATATTTTTTAACCGAAGCGCTTGTTGTCTGTTTTCTACTGGTTTTATGTTCCCCAACACTTTATTTACTTATTACAACGAGTTTACAATGACAACAGTTTAGTTATTAGTTGTTTTTTTAGAGTTATACTTATTTCAAATAACTTTATATTAAATTTGTACAATCAACAATTTATTTGCGGAAATGGGAAATACTTCACCCATACTAATTTGACATGAATAAGTGAGCCAGTTGTCACCGTTTAAGTCATTCAGTTTGTCAAATTTTAAGTCTTTCAGTTGTCACCTTGTTATTCATTCAGCCAGAAGTCACTTATACTTATATAGCCAGTTGTCAACCTGTGAGTATATCAGTCATTTGTCAACAATTAAGTCGCCAGTCAGTTGTCACAGTCAAGTCGTCAGACATTTGTCACAGTCAAGTCGTCAGTCAGTTGTCACAGTCAAGTCATCAGTCAGTTGTCACAGTCAAGTCGTCAGTCAGTTGTCACATTCAATAAATGTCCATATGAAGATCAAAGGAAACATATTTAAAGAAAACACAACAAACAATTATAACGCCATGCAGACTCTGAGCTGTGCTTGATGCTTGATTGCAAGTAAAGACATGGATTTGTTGAGCACAACTCTGACCAGACAAGTGTGATAAGGTTCACATGCATGTGTCTTGATTATTAAGAAAGAAATCACTAATTAACAAAACCATCACTTTTGTAGAACCTCACAAAGTAGGTTACCGTTTAACAAGAAATGTTTCCAACAAATGACTATCAGACAAAAAATTGTGTACGGGAGTCTCAAACTGTATCGAATTATCGCCTATTCTCACGCGAAGAGACTGTTAGCGGCAGTTATTTTTAAATTTAATTTAATTTTAAAAATAGTATCTCTCTTTCAGGGGCTATTAACAATAATTGAGAACTACTTACCTTACTTCGGCGTGTCTGGCACTTTCCTTGTGAAGCTGTCCAAATTAATGAATACTCCCAGACTAAACAGACAACAAAAATGATTGAGGGAACGTTGAATAGAATCATCAACTCTCTGTAATTTGGTTTCACTAATTACCCCATACAAAATATCAGATTGTTGATCTTTCAGTAGTTCGTAAAATCACTGTCACTTTATTGCGAAATCGATTCTTCTATAGATCCGTTTCTTTTTACTTCTAAACTAAAGTCGCCGTTCTGTTTAGAGGATATGTTGAGGGCGCAACCAGATTACCTTATGTCTGCACAAATATCAAACACAACGAAGGCTTTACATTTCTAAAGTTTATGTAAATTCTGGGGTATCCGTTACATTATTACATCTCGGATCTATATAAACATTCTGTATGTCCGTGACCGAAAGAGGTATAGAGCACATTATTTCATATGATAAGATCTATATAAAAATTTTGTTTATTCGAAAATCGAAAGTGGTATCGAATATGTTATTACACCTCAACCAAGCAAATAACAGATGTAAATCACACACGTGACAGCGTGAGTAATCGAATAGAAAGGATTTGTTTAAAATTAAGCGTCTCTATAAAGCTTCATTGAAATGCTTCTTAAATGGCTTGAACAATTTACCTTAAGGTGAAATAAAAAATTAATATCTATTCGGTCTACCATGATGGGTTCTTTTAATTAAAAACCATGGCCACATTTCTACTGGATAATATCTCTTACGGTTAGAAAAACTTATGTTGATAGCTATTAATAACACAATATTAAAAAAAATTGTTTGTAAATTATACTTTTTCATGTATTTTAAGATGTTTTTAATTAATTTTTAATCATGTTTTGCATTTTTTGTATTTTTAAACTTGAATTCAATTTGCCAGGGAGTCTTGTTTACACTGTATATACTTTAAATTAAATGAATCCATTTAAGAAGCCATCGATTCTTCAAATAAAATCAAGAGATTTCTACTTGTAGCACACACGAGTGACAGCTAGACGCCGACCAAGCAACCAAGCAACCAAGCCAGTGACCTAGACCTTACCTGCACAGCTCTGGGTGTTGCACCGCTTGGCGTCCACTGAAGGTCCCGTGCAGTTCAGGCCACCATAGAAAGGCCCGTCGCATGACCTGGTTCTGACCTGGGTCCCGTTGCCACAACTGAGTGAACATTGACCCCACGAAGTCCATGGCTGCCAGACTCCATCAACTAAGAGAGGAACAATCTCAGTCTGACATCATAGCCAACAGATTTTCAAACGTTGAAAGATTTTACGCTGTAACTTTTATTAATGGTAGAAATCTATTAATAGGGATTAATCGTATTTATGTATTAATGTAATAATACAGTAATCCATTTGACCCTCTATCGGAAGATCCTTTGGTAATGAAAGTCAGCGTAAAACATCTTGAATAAGCTGAAAAGTGATATTCAATTTTATTATAGTTAAAGTTTTACAAATGGTTAAGTATACATTGTTTTACAACAACAATGAGGAAAAAACACACAACAAAAACACACAAAGTTGACATAAATAGTAACATTAAACAATGAAATGGGCCATTTTATAGCCTTAGTAGGAACACAAACCTTTAATGACAGTAACTTTAGTAGGAACACAAACCTTTAATGACAGTAACTTTAGTAGGAACACAAACCTTTAATGACAGTAACTTTAGTAGGAACACAAACCTTTAATGACAGTAACTTTAGTAGGAACACAAACCTTTAATGACAGTAACTTTAGTAGGAACACAAACCTTTAATGACAGTAACTTTAGTAGGAACACAAGCCTTTAATGACAGTAACTTTAGTAGGAACACAAACCTTTAATGACAGTAACTTTAGTAGTAACACAAACCTTTAATGACAGTAACTTTCGCACAATCACACTAAAGAGAGCTTAACTTGATAACACACACGACCAACAGCAAACTTAAATATACACACTCAAACATTCAAACGTGTACACCACAAACATTCAAACGTGTACACAACAAACATTCAAACGTGTACACAACAAACATTCAAACGTGTACACAACAAACATTCAAACGTGTACACCACAAACATTCAAACGTGTACACAACAAACATTCAAACGTGTACACAACAAACAATCTCGCAGAAAGAAACAAGCGCTATCATACACACTCACATATTTACTCACACCCACTCACATATTTACTCACCCGTGCACACATTTACTTAAAATATTCACATGCACACACCCATCAATATTCTTGTACACATTCGCAAACCCATATAATTTAAACACTATCAAAAACACATCCACACATATTAAAAAACACGTTCACATTAAATAATAATAATAATAATAAATTGATTATTTATATAGCGCTGTATCCCAGTAAGGAACTGGGCTCACAGCGCTTTACATGAAAGAAATAACATACTTATAAGTATTAAATTAACTTTCATATCACAACAAACACAAAAAATTACAATACATTATACATAAGCTACGTTAATCATTTACAAGAAATGCTGTTTCATCAATTTTAAAAATAAGTTGTGAAAAGATGTGTCTTAAGTGCATTACATCAAATACAAGCATTACCCCAAAGATCGTCAAACAGACAATTACTCAAACAGTTACACATTGGCATAAAACTATCCATTTAAAGACAAATACACATATACACAGACAATCACACACGAATACACACACCTATACACGTTTAGTCAAACGTACACAAAACAATGTTGACAAAAACGGTTGTTTCACATTAAAGTCACGTGACACTATGCTAACCAACAACAAAATGGCTGTCGGGGACGAACTATTTGCCGCTACAAATCTGAAACAAAAAATCACAACTCATTTAAAAGGGTTAAGTTAAAAGTACCCAAGAGCACTTCTAGGAACTGTAACTCTCACAATACCTGGACACGGATTAATGCTACAAGAACTTTCTTCAGAGTTGGCTCCCGTGCAGTTTTTCCCGCCATACTTTCCTAGATAACAATCTCGTTTGCGGTTCCTAACACCACCGCCACAGGACACTGTGCACTCTGTCCAACCCTGCCAGTCCAACCACTGACCATCCACTGCAGATAAATTCCCAGGAGCAAAATGATTTGTCCAGCATGTATCACGAAGAAAATAATGTAAAATTATCCAATCATATATCCGCTTTATATTTTAAAGGAACTGTCAAAAAATTAAATAGAGAGTGTATACTTTTCTGTAAGCAGTGATAAATTGACACATCTAAGCACAATGAAGATTAAAAAAAGATGTTTAGCATTGATTGGTATAGAATATATGTAGAAACTGCACTTTGTGGAACAGCTCTATTCCAAGTGTATGCAGATGAAGTGGCCAGTAAGTGATCGCCATTTATCCGAAGAGTTCATTGCTGGCAATGGAGCATCAGTTTGGAGTTTTATGTCCATACATACTAGTGCGACAACTAGTTCTACAACGCCCGACCTCGCAAAAATCATGCTTCATAATTTCTCATTGTAATATCTCTATTTGTCTATGGCAGGGGTCTCTAAACTACGGCCCACGGGCCAGATGCGGCCCGCGAGGCCCTCTCATCCGGCCCCTGAAGACCTTTTAATCTCCAAAAAAGATACTATTTTTACCTATAGTTTACCACAAAACTGTGCGTAGCTGGCCCCCAACTCCTGTTTGACAGTTAATGGGGTCCTCCAGCAGAAAATTTTGGTAACAAAATTAAAGTACATCCAAAACAGCGGCGACCTACGAGACTGTCTATTATAAAAGGAATTTAAAATAGCTGGTCCGAATTCTTGGATTTAAATTATTCAGCATTAACTTAAACTTGCTTGCACATCTAGTCTATAGCTAAATAAATATATGTAACGAAAAAAACAACATTGCACATGAAAGTATATTATGGGAAGATGTACATAAAAGCTGAGCAGCGGTGTTTAAGGACCACGAACTAGTAATGCCCATGGCAGTAAAGCGTCTTAAGACAAACTCACAACTATATGAGGGACATGTAAACAAATTGTATTTCATTCCCTGTGCAAATTTTGAAATTTGTTTGTTTAAACACTTCCGTAAAAGATACATTGGTAGATAAACAACTGCGGTTAAAAATAGGTGGTTAAGCAACTGAGTTTATAAATAGATGGTTAAACGGCTGAGGTTAAAAATAGGTGGTTAAACAACTGTGGTATAAATATAGATGGTTAAACAACTGTGGTATACGTGTAGGTGGTTAAACAACTGTGGTTAAAAATATAGGTGGTTAAACAACTTTGGTTAAAAATACAGGTGGTTAAACAACTGTGGTTATAAATACAGATGGTTAAACAAGTGTGTTTAAGTAACTCCCAATACGCTAAGGATGACTAACGCCAAACCTGCTAACTAATATTTCAGCTTTTTTAAAAAGGCCTTGTTTCTTTTTCCGCAAAAGGCTAAATTTAAACGAACGGCATGTTGTTAAATTATCACGCCCCTTTATTTTCACTAATCATAAAATTATCATCAGCGCTTGAAATCATATCAAGACGTATTCAATGACAACGTTTTAGAAATGTCTGTGAAAATATGACACAGTTCTTACACAACAGTAGAAAGTAGTTAGTGTAGCGCAACGGGTTATTTGAGTTGCAAAGACTTTAACAATTTCTCTGAAATCGTTGGAATTTCAAATATTAAAACTAAAACAATTCATTTAGCTACGCGTTTTCCAGAGCTGTACGTTTTAATATATTAACTAACCTTGTTAGTCGGATAAAAAGGATGAAATAGCAATTGGATTCTGGTAATATGGAAAAGATGAAATCGCTAATAAGACAGATATAAGAAAGCTAACTTACCTGGACAGTTTTTCGGGTGACATATCTGGGTTTCATTGCTGACGCCCTCACACGGCTGTCCCCCGTAATAAGGTCCATAACATGTTCGGTTCCGCCACTGAAATCCATCGCCACACGTGACCGTGCACTCTGACCAATCAGACCAGGCGTTCCAAAGTCCGTCAACTGGAAACATATCAGGTTAGACAATAACTGACAGGGGGTCTATGAAAGAAGTTGTGGTGATTCCATAGATCACATTTAAAAACTTCTTCATATACACCCGATAGATGATCAGTTACTAAAAAGCGTTAGTTTGTGTAACGTTCAGCCTCATTCACCTAAACTTAATACAGTGCCTTAGAGTAAGCCCCCCTAATAAAATTAACTTGATTTAAGCAGATGGACTTCATATAAACAAGAAGAATATGACACGCGTGTGTTGGTCAGTTCTATACCGATATCTATATTACGATAGCTACGTGTTCACCTAAAGCTCAGTTCAGTTCTATATTGATATGTACAATGTGACCCCCATTGGTTTTACTTTAAATTTTATGTGAATATATTTCCACAAATTAAAAAATAATAAAATGCAAAAAATTCCACACATCTAGAAAGCATCGGTTACACACTGGGGCATTTCTGTGTGTTGCATGCTCGAGTTGCCTCCCCTACTCCAGGACATTCAGCGCCACCATAAAGGGGCTGTTTGCACTGGCGCCCCCTCGTCTGGCTGCCACCACCACACGACAAGGTGCACAAACTCCAGGTGGCCCACACAGTCCAGAAGCCGTCCACTAAATCGAGGGCCAGCGCAAGAAACGTTGGGTTATTGACGATATATGTAAATATGTTACTTATACATGAACTTAATAATACATCCACCTTTAAAGAGTTATTGTACAACACAACATGCAGAAATAAAATTAAACGATTCTTTTAAAATGAATGTTTTGCGAACGTAAATTAAATACTTATATTTTATCAGAAGAGAAATAGAAAAAATGCAAAAAGCAAAGTCTGGGGTAAGTAGGTCAAGTCTCAACAACAAGCGTGATAGCCATCTAACTACTTCTGTATTGACACAAAACAATCATTTCTAGAACTCTCTGCAGTCTGAATCTTTATACCTGAAATACGCACCCGAATTAAGCGCACCGCTTTAATAAGATAATGGGCAAGATTGCACACGTATGAGCACGAGACTTTATAAAAAGTGCTGCACTATTTAGTTTTAAATTTTAAAAAACCCGTAAAAAACCAAGTTTTTGACTATAAATCCTTTATGTACGAGAAGTAACTAAAAGAATGTTCATTATAATACGCAGCGCAAGACCATCCAAAAATACAAAATTGCAGTTGTGTCGTAAAACATGTTTAATATAATGCGCACCGATCAGGAATATGTTTATAAAAAGAGTTGTCAATAAAATACGCACCTTATTGCGCGACAGAAAGGTTGTTCAATATAATACCCACCGCGACGCTCTATCTCAAAAAATAGCATGATACATAGGAATAAATAAAATAATCTAAAAAATCAATAATTTAATTACGGTACATGCGATCGATCTGAAATTTGATACGTTGTTTTTATCTCGGTACGAAACTGCCTGCAAAATTTCAGCTCGCTAGCTTACGAGCAAGTGGGTTAAAAATTGATCCAAAAGTTTTGGCGACAAGCAAGCGGTGCAAGCAGACACCACGAGTTAATATAAAGGATTTTAAAAAATAAGAAAAACCCGTAAAAAACCAAGTTTTTGACTATAAATCCTTTATGTACGAGAAGTAATTAAAAGAATGTTCATTATAATACGCAGCGCCAGACCATCCAGAAATACAAAATTGCAGTTGTGTCGTAAAACGTGTTTAATATAATGCGCACCGATCAGGAATATGTTTATAAAAAGAGCTGTCAATAAAATACGCACCTTATTGCGCGACAGAAAGGTTGTTCAATATAATACGCACCGCGACGCTCTATCTCAAAAAATGGCATGATACATAGGAATAAATAAAATAATCTAAAAAATCAATAATTTAATTACGGTACATGCGATCGATCTGAAATTTTGATACATTGTTTTTATCATCGGTACGAAACTGCCTGCAAAATTTCAGCTCGCTATCTTGCGAGCAAGTGGGTTAAAAATCGATCAAAAGATTTGGCGACAAGGTCGGTCGGCCGCAGACACCACGTGTTAATATAAAGGATTTAAATAAACGCTGCTCTGTTACTCTACACGTGCTGGAAACTAATTCTTTTAATGAAATTGATTTATTCCGGCTGGCCTCAGTTTAAAGAGATGATGGTAGTGAAACCCTAATATACTACTTTCTGCGATCCTTCGCTTAACTGAGGATATCCATAAAACACAGTGATCGCAATAATGAAACCAATATAACAAAATTTTCAAATGAATTAGTAAGAGTCCATTAAAATTTTCACTTATTAATAAAAAAAAAGCTTTAAAATATTATCTACATCCAAATAGGCTACTCTATTTTTAAGGAGACCTTTTTTAATATAAGAAAATTGAAATCGTTTTCAGATTATGTTTTGACGCCTAGGTTTTGATCGCTAGAAAAGATGATGCATCAAATCCTTAATTATGTCTAGATAAAGTCTCTCATTAATTTAACTTGTAACAACAGTTTTGAAATTCCAGATTAAAATATTTGATTGTAACTGCGAAATTTAGCCTTGAAGAAAACACAAAGAATTTAGTTTAAAAAAATTACATTAATTGTTGGTTTGTTTAAGAGTCAAAACCAAATGTCAAATACTCAAATACTTATCACGTGCTTGCAAGTAAAGAATGTGTAGTACTAGCATATATTTCTATCTAAAATATATTTTGAAGCAATCTTTTACATTTATTTATAAGTGTTCATTTCATTGACCAGGTCAATATGATTCATGAATTGTCAGCTAACATATTGCTTAAAAATGTAAAAAATTATTGCAATAAAATATAAGTATTTTTTACACGTTTTGTGATGAAAATTTAACAAATTTTATGGACGCTCTGTTCGTCATCGATTAGTTTTATTACGGTAACACAAAAATTGACTTAATATCATTTATTCTCAGGAACCCCAACGACAGTGCAACAATAAAGACCTGGAGACTAACTTCTGTCAATGTTTCTGAAAGTATGTACTTTCAAATATCTTTTTAATGACCGTATATACTTGTTCTATAGCCCTTTCGTTCATAAGCCGACCCCCCCCTCACCGTATATGCTTGTTCTATAGCCCTTTCGTTCATAAGCCGACCCCCCCCTCTTTTGTAAGAGAATAGTATAAACAAATGTGTAACCCACTCGGAAGCCTACCCCCAAAATAATAGGACAGTGTGAACAAAATGGTACATTATTTTTTTAAAAACTACAAGATAAATAGGTAATAATGATTTTTTTTAAAAACTTTGTTTAGGTTGAAGAACAAAGAGATATGAATAACATATCTTCTGGTAGAGCAGTCTAATCTTGTAGAATATAGACAAGGACCTTGATGATCTACAATAACAACACTGATATTCAATGTACATGCAGAAATCGCATATGACCCGCTCGTTAGCCGACCCCCAACCTTTTCCCCTAGATTTTGTCCAAAAAATGTCGGCAATAGAACGAGTATATACGGTATTATTTCAAAGATTAAGATCAAAATAAGGCAGAATTTAAGACTTTGGGTAGAATTTAGGATAATACTTTAGGCAGGATTTAGGATAAGACTTTAGGCAGGATTTAGGATAAGACTTTAGGCAGGATTTAGGATAAGACTTTAGGCAGGATTTAGGATAAGACTTTAGGCAGGATTTAGGATAAGACTTTAGGCAGGATTTAGGATAAGACTTTAGGCAGGATTTAGGATAAGACTTTAGGCAGGATTTAGGATAAGACTTTAGAGGCAGCTCTCATGTTCAGTATTTAACTAAATTGATAAAATGATGTTGTCAAAAAATTAAAATTAAAATGGTCAAAAAAACACACGGGATCAAAATAAATTGTTTACTACAGGAAATAATTCTTGAGAAATTTTAGTTTAATTACAAAATCTGATAAATTAATTTATAAAGAAAAAAGCTTTTCTTTTCCTCCAAAAAAAAACAACCTTTTTTTAAAAAAGCTACTCAGAAGTAAATCTTCATAATTAATTTTAATTACAAAACAAACTCTACACTCAATCTACTGGGGCTAGTGCATAAAATAAAGGATATGTTTAGCCTAGAGTGGACCCTAATCACTACCGACTCGATATTCAATCTACTGGGGATAATAAATAAAGCACATCGAAGCATGGCGATGCTGCAAACACAAGTTTTACAAAGTTCTGGTTCATAGATGTCGCAGAGAGTCACATGGTTATATAGAGCAAACTTCTCGCGCATGACATTTAGACATTGATTAAAAAAGTAACAAAGTATGTGCGTCGATATTTTAATAATAGACAATAATATTTAATGATGAGAAAATAAACACTCAAAATGGAGGTCTCTTCTTTAAACGTGAAGCATAAAAGTATGTGTTTACAAAAATGATGATAATTATTGTAACAAAAGTATAATTTAGCATAAAAGACAAGTAGAAATAATTGATTACATGATTATACTTCGATGTTTTATAGACGTGTAACGAGTTGTTATATACATTGTTATATATATATTATATATATTGTTATATATATTGTTATATATATTGTTATATATATTAATCTTAATCTTAATCTTATCTGTTTACAGACGCTCCTTCTATACAGAAGATTATTGCGTCCTACGCTTATCTATGGTTTGTGTTTAGTCCTGCATTTTTATTAGAGATTTAAATGTTGATAAAGTGTTGGTTTTCCTGGATTCTTCAGGCAACCCATTCCACGCCCTAATTCCGGACGGGAAGAAGGAAAACTTGTATGTGTTTGTTCTTGCATACGGAATAAGAAAGGTGTTTTTATCCTTATGTCTATCTGAGGGTTGTATTAAGTTATCTTTGTGTTGTATTTCTAAATTAGAATTAATTGCTTTATGTATGATTACTACTTTGCTCTTGGTTCTTCTATCCTCTAGTGTTTCAAGGTTTAATGATTTAACTAATGGTGTTACTCTTGTCAGTTTCGAATATTCTCCAGTAATGAATCTGGCAGCTCTTTGACCAATATCTTTAATTGGTCAATATATATTGTTATATATATTGTTATATATATTTTTTATATATATTGTTATATATATTGTTATATATATTGTTATATATATTGTTATATATATTGTTATATATATTGTTATATATATTGTTATATACATTTCCAATGAACTTTTACCGGGGCAGTTATTTGTATTGCACTCGCTGCTATCATTAGCCGGGCCTAAACAAACTTGGCCGCCATAGAACGGACCGGTGCATGTCCGGTTTCTGGAGCGAGATCCACCACCACAGGTCAGAGAACAGCTTGACCACAGAGTCCAATCTTCCCAGCGCCCATCAACTGGGAAATAATTGGACAGTTTTATACGATCTAATAGAATGGTTTAATTCATCATAGGAAATTTTAGATCCATAAAATATCCGTAATTGTGTTTCATTACGTTTCTTATACCTCCTGTTAATTTGAAAACCATTTGAGTTTTAAGTGTTTTTTTTTCGATATATGTTCAATTTGGGTGCATTGAAGCATATTGATCTTATTGAAAATTTATTAGTTCACAGCCCATGATGAACTGGTCATTTGTTACTTACTGGGACATTCAACGTCTTTGCATGGCCTCAGCTCCACATCGTCACCGGTGCAGTTTTGTCCGCCGTTAAATGGGCCGTTGCAGGTCCTCCTCCTGACCTGGGTCCCATCCCCACAGGTTTCTGAGCAGGATGACCAGGGCATCCAAGAGTTCCATTCTCCGTTGACTAAATTGTATTACCAGAGCGGAGGCTTATAAAAATGGGGACATTGAAATGTCTTTCTTTCTTTTGTTAGGACTACATCAAGGGAACTGAAATCACAGGCGCATCAAATGTGGGTCGTTCGTTTGTGACCGCATGCAGTTGTAAAGGTACAAACCATGCCTTAGGGGTGGTACAAACCATGCTTTTGGAGTGGTACAAATCATGCTTTTGGAGTGGTACAAATCATGCTTTAGGACATTTCGGAAGTCATGCAATGTTTACAAGTCGTTATGGAAATCCAATGAATTGTTTCCACCAGAAGCATCATGCGGCACAGAAAAATATTGTTGATAAAATATAGCAGCGTGAGCATTGTTGCTTCAAATGGAAGGTTTGGTGACGTCAATTCGGAACATGCAAGTAAGATGGGGTAAAACGGGGAGTCAACTCATTATAGCAAATAGGAGTTATCCCAGATCATCATAACTCCTGTTTGCTGTGTGCAAGATGTGCGAGGTTAGGATAAAAGGGATAAAAGTGACGGGCGAGATGTCAAACTAATTCATGAGATTAGCATCTCATCGGTATTTTTGGTCTTACTATGGTTTAACTCTAAAGTTACACTACTCTTGTCTACAATTTAATTCTTAGCATTATTATTTTAGCCTAATTATCCCCTGGTATAACTCTTTAAAATATAAAATTAATTCATCAATGATTTTTTTTTAAAATTCGTTTTATGTGTATTTTTGTCAATTTGATCGAAAGCAGAAAATGGAAAAAATATTTGATCAGCTAAACATACATATTAGTGAAAAGCTATTCCAACCAATCAAAAAGCAGGTGAATTGAAGGAAAAAAATATGTGAAAGTTGATGAGTTTACATGGATCCTCAGGCTCGGTCACTGCAACGCAATGCATATATGGTCTTGTATGTGAGAGTTATTGGTAGGGGGCCATGGTACATGGCTTGAGAACTAGCAGAGTACGTCCGGGTGTTAGGAGTTAGAAGAGCAAAGAGAACGACGACAACAACATGGCAGCTCGTTGACGCAGAGATGTGTGTTAAAGTAAGTAGTCGGACATCATATACAATAGTGTGTTAGAAGGTAAGAAAGTCAGAGAACTTAATGGCATGTCAAAGATGTGAAATTAATGATTTAAAAAAAAACCAGTATATTTATTATTTTTAATGAATGTAAAACTTTATAGCAATAAAATGTACAATAATCAAGTAAAAAGAGTGAAAACAAGTTTTAAAGAAAAAAAATAAATTTGCAATAAATTTTAAGAAGAAAATGCAGGAGAATTAAATAAATTGAAAAAAAACAAATAATTGCATTCCATAATTATTATGTGTTAATGATAAAAAGTGTTTAAGACTCATTGAGTAAAAAATCTTTTAAAACTTCAAACATTAAAAAAAAATTAGATCAATTGTATGAAGATATCATAATAGTTAAAATGCAACAGTAATATTTGTCTTAGTAACAGAGAAAATGGTATAGTTTACCCAAGTAAAATATTAAATAAATATTCATAGTCATCCCTTCGATATGTTATCCCATGATGCTGATCTTGGAGGTTATATATTTATTGTATAATATATTTCAGAAGTTTAATTTTTTAAACTTCAATAATAATAAAAGTAGAAACACTACATTGGACCGAAAAATGTTTTTACATCAACAAACTAAATACTAATTAATCTATTAAATAATTTTCGATTCTATTGTTGGCATATAAAAGTCATCGTTGCTTTTTATTAATTTCGAAATTCCAGAGAACATTAGTGGATTTCCTTTCAATTAAAAAAATCGATATTTGATTTTTCACAGACGTTATATATAGCCGGGTCTCTAAATATTTGGGATAAAAAAAAACCCACGCCTAAAAAATATTTCTGACATTTTATGTTTTCCCTCTTCAGTTCCCGATTTAAATAAATGAGGATCTCAAATCAATAAATATATTTCAAAATGCATATATCTAATTCAGGGGTCTTCAACCTTTTTCAAAAGGAGACTCCCTTAATGTATAAACTTTCGGGGGGACAAACTTTTTTTTATGAACTAAATCTATAACTTATACTTATAACTCTTTTTTATGTTATTTTTAAAGTTCGAAACAAATGTATACGTAAAAAACTGTAGACGAAAATATTTCAGAGGCAAGTAACGTTAATAAGAAATCGTTCTGTTGCCAAATGAAAGGGATTCATAGTATCCAGTGGTCCGAATTTGAGCCGTTGGTCAAAGTTTTAGAACCCTTGAACTTCTTTTTGAGTTAACTGTACAAAACAACAAGACATCGGACGAGAACCTACTTGGACAGGGGTCAAGGGTGCAGGGTTTATGCTCTATGTCCACTCCTGAACATGGCGTGCCGTCGTACATAGGTCGCGGATGGTCACACTGTCGAGTTCTGGTTCGATTCCCATCTTCGCATGTGACGCTGCAGTCACTCCATGATGACCACAGTGACCACACACCATTGACTGACAAATAAAATACCGGACTTGATTGTTACACCTGTACATTGTAACACTGTTTATAATGAATCATAATTAAGTCCCTTCATGGGTTTAATTTGTATTGGTCAAAGAAAAATAATAAAAATACAACAAAAAATATACCTCCTGGTAGGGAAAAGCTGGATAGGGTTTTATACTATTTGTCGGATCCGGATAGACGATTCACGTTTAATATGCTGTTGGTTAACTTAGTTTGTTATCTTACGTAGTAGAGTAATATCTATAATTGTAACTTTGTAACTTAATATTTTTTCTCGTATTAAAATTGATTGTTTTACTATATTTTGCATGACTTTGAATGATTTCATAATCAAAGCTTGTTAATTTGTTTATTTTGTTCTATATTAATAATTTAATGTATAACTTAATTTTTTATTTAATTTATTTTGTATAATTATAATATTCACAATAGACTAGAGTTTTAAAATAATATGGTTGAATAAGATATAACACGTGAGACAAGCAACATTTTTATTTTTAAGTTCGCAAATCTAATCATAATTGCAACTGTCATTTAAAGTTCAACTGAAAAAAAAGAAAGAATATAAAATTATAACAATGATATAACTTATATCATGTAGGTAAAATGTTTAAAATGTAAATACTAAATTGAAAGTATTCAATAATTAACTAACGTAAGCGTACTAGTTAATGACATAGAAGTTAAAAACGAAAGCCAACACACATCCTGCTCCCAGTTTCCAAAGCTCATTTTTAACTATAAAGTTTATAGTATAAACTAATAATTACAAAAATTAAACTTAAAATTATTATTTTTAACATAAAAGTATTATTTTTAAAACATAAAATTAATATATGAGCTATATAATTTAATGACATGAGTAAATAAAATACTTACTAATTAGTATTTACTAGTTACTAGTAAGTTGTAACATACTACTCAGCATTACTTGTTACCTTTAAGTTTGTAGTTTGTTTCTTCAATTTTTAAGCTTCGAAAAAATAAGTGTTTGTCATACCCAAATTCTTTTTCAAGAACAATAACATCCCAAGTTTGTTCGGCGACAAGCGAGAACGCTTATCATCATTTATCTTCCCGGCTGTGCTGAATGCTCTCTCACTATCCATTCTTGTTAAATGTACTGATTTCTGGTAATTGTTTTTTATTTTTATATATATTTTTTATAAATTTCTTAATATTAATTTAATTTGAAATAAAAAATTCTTTACTAAATTAATATCCAAATACTATCCGGATCTGCCATAAGTATTTGCCGAATCCGGATAGTGGCAAAAATTGTGATATCCGGTCCGGATATCTGGCATTCCGGATTTACGGCTGTCCCCTACCTCCTGGGTAATGCTCTTTAATTCAAATTATAGACCCATAAATATGTTAGAATTTAAAAGATACTAATATCGACAAATAAAGAAATGGTTAAATATACTTACTTATGAAGAGAAATGAATAAGTAGATTTAGAATTAATTTTCCTTTTATTTGTTTTATGATTATTATCTTTTTTTAATTAAAAAAACTGGTTTATTTAAAATTGTATTTAAAAAGATTCGTTTATTATATATATCTGAACTACATGTATCGTCTCGTTTTACTCATCTCATATCTACATGAATATCAGAATATTGAGCGAAATCTGAAACATTTCCAAAAGTCTGCTACAGTCGCTCATTTCCAGGGGAAATGAAGTATAGGTGGAGCCGTGTGTTAGTTCAAGACTCACCATTGCATTGTATTCCTCCAGGTACCACGGAGCCATCGGAACACCGGCCACCCGCTGACCACAAGTTGTGGGGACACGCTGCCACGCTCTTCTCACTGCCGTTGCAGCTGATGCTGGTTAAACCAAACTGACCGTCTCCTAGGCCGAAACGATTGTCTTTGATTGCTGGAAGGAGACATAAAGTAGCCTTTTGGCAGCAAGAATCGTAGTTGCCATAAGGGCTTGACTTGAGTAGTCTATTATGTTATACCGCATTGAACAATTGTAATCATTTTTTTTTATAATAAAGTATCGCATTTGAGTTTGAGTGAAAGTTATAGCAACAAAAAAAAAGATACCTTTTAAGGTACAATAAAGAACCTCCAACAATTTTTCCCGATACACACGTTAGAAATAAAGTGTTGGTATTACTGTTTTAATAATCTAGCAAAATCCCTTAGAATAAAACATATCGATAACCTATCGCGATTTATGCCATTTAACAATTCTAGGAATGTAACCTTTGGCCAAAGAATCTAAATCAATAGACTGAACGATAAAATATATATTTTATTTAACTTTGAACATTTTGCGCTAAAAGGATTATCAATTAATTTAAAAAATATTTGTTTCATGTTGATTATTATTATTATTATTATTATTATTATTATTATTATTATTATTATTATTATTATTATTATTATTATTATTATTTTACTATTACTCGAACAAAACTACTATCTGATGAGAAGGAAAACGCCATTTTCATTTTAACGAAGGACAGCTGTAATTTATAATTTTTCGTTTCGTTTACGTGAATAAGTAAAAATAAGTGAGTAAAGTTTTAGAAAACAACTGAAATCCTTAACACCCCCCCCCCACACACACACACACCTAAATATTGTATAAAAAATGGCTAGACATTAATCGACATGTTCAGTAATAAGCCTCAGCGTAATAATTTCCAAAGTTGCAAACTGTCCAAAGAAAGTCATTTTTAAAATGTCACCTAAAAATAAATAATCCAATGTTTGATTTTCGAAAGATCAACTCTGTAACTTACCCGCATGAGCTCCTGGCCACCCAACTTGGCGACATGCCAGGTTGGCCAAAAATGATGTCATCTGATTTGCACAAATTAGAGACCAAGTTTTAATGAGGTCATTGTACAATTCTACACGCCCTTCACCGGGATTAACGCCATTGACCAGTCTGACAGGACCTGGATTCAAAACGGTTTCACCATTAGTCAATTATATATATATATATATATATATATATATATATATATATATATATATATATATATATATATATATATATAGAGAGAGAGAGAGAGAGAGAGAGAGAGAGAGAGGGAGAGAGAGTCTTCAGTGGTGTCCGATTACCTTAACCGTTTTTCTAATAAACTAAAATCACATGTGGTATCATTTGAACGTTTCAATCAAATATATACTTGTTTCCTAGTATGGGAATATGTTTTATTATAAGTACAACAAAACAGAACTAGCGAGATGAACGCGTGCTCAGAATGCTATGTGAAAAATTGAAATGGCCGAAGGCTGTGGTTCTGTGGAAGACAGAAGACCCGCTTTATCGGCAAAACGGAAGTATTTTCAAAGGTGTTAAACTCTATCGCTCAAAGTATTGAGAGCCTCTGTGCCTCCACACACACACACACAACTTCCTACAACATGAAGCACACATTACAGTTACTGCAAAGCTTATCAAAAGTCAGAAGATGACAATGTAGCAGCATTTCTCCTGGCCATCACAGTTGAGTACACGAAACTTATCCCTAGCATCGGTCTGATGTGGCATATGCGCACCTACAGAGACATTCCTTTAACGCCACAGGTAGATGTTTAACATCACTTTAAATCTTTGTCAGACGCTTTTTAAATATAACAATAAAATATGGTTCTGTTTTTACCAGTGAAGTTATATTTAGGCTCTATGCTCCAATCTCATTGGGATTATTATATATCCACAGTTGAACATTTTCATTTGCTATAATCTACTTTATTTTAACGATTCTTGGTTCACAATTCAATTTGTGTTACATTCCAAATTGCCCAGGCGTTAAATGTATTGGCATTCTATTAGGAAATCATTCTAGAAATATACTATATTTTACTAAGAGGTAACCCATTTGTTTATTTCACTCACCAACAGAAAAACTTCCCTTACTTGAGATTAGCCAGCTAACTCCTGCTGTGTTCATTCCATTGTTTGAGATAACCTCCCCTTGTTTTGTAAATGAGAAAAACTCCCTTCATTGTGTTCATACAGTGGTCTATCAGATTAACGTGTTCAGTAAATAACACTATCTAAAGGGGAAACTTTCCTGTCACGCAACTTTTCCCTACAACTTACAACACAACCTACAACACAACCTACAACACAACCTACAACACAACCTACAAAACAACCTACAACACAACCTACAACACAACCTACAACACAATCTACAACACAACCTACAACACAATCTACAACACAACCTACAACAAAACCTACAAACAACCTACAAAACAACCTACAACACAACCTACAACACAATCTACAACACAATCTACAACATAACCTACAACACAACCTACAACATAACCTACAACACAACCTACAATACAATTTACAACACAACCTACAACATAACCTACAACACAACCTACAACATAACCTACAACATAACCTACAACACAACCTACAACACAATCTACAACAAAACCTACAACATAACCTACAACACAACCTACAACATAACCTACAACACAACCTACAACATAACCTACAACATAACCTACACCACAACCTAGAACACAACCTACAACACAATCTACAACCCAACCTACAACAAACCTACAACATAACCTACAACACAACCTACAACACAGCCTACAACACAACCTACAAAACAACCTAGAACACAACCTACAACACAACCTAGAACACAACCTACAACACAATCTACAACCCAACCAACAACAAACCTACAACACAACCTACAACACAACCTACAACACAACCTACAACACAACCTACAACACAATCTACAACACAACCTACCACTACAACACAACCTACAACACAATCTACAACCCAACCTACAACAAACCTACAACACAACCTACAACACAACCTACAACACAACCTACAACACGACCTACCACTACAACACAATCTACAACACAACATACAACACGACCTACCACTACAATACAATCTACAACACAATCTACAACACAACCTACAACACAACCTACCCCTACAAAGAACTCCCTGGCATGGTGTCGTCTGAGTGTCCAGTCCCAGGCAGTACCTGTCCACTCCAATGGTCCCTCCATTACCACATGACCGTTTCCGTACTTTGAAGCCTTGATCGCATGTTGTCTGTGTTGAACAATCTCCCCACTCCCCCCACGTGTTCCAGCCTGACGACAGTTAAAGTAAACACATTTAAACAAAAAATACCATTGAACAGCATAAATTTGATTGGAAATTTGACTTTTAAAGTTAAAAGTAAACTTTATCTTAACTGGTACTGAAATTTGAACATTTGATGAGGGAAAAAAAACTTAGCACAAAAGAAATGTTCAAAATTACTCTGTTTATTTAGACGAATGGTAAAGAATGAAACTTTTTGTCTCTAAGACTGAAAAGAAAATCAATTATTTTAAACAAAAGTTACACGTGCAGTATTTTAGTAGCATAACTGGTTCTAAACATGGTAACATTGTACATACTAAGCTCTAAAGGAATATTTTTGTTTTCACTAACAATAATTTGATAAAAACAATGAGATCAGTTTATTAAGAATACTACTATGTTAAAGACGAAAAATGATATATTTTTGGTATTTTGTAAAATAAAGAGAACATATGTATTTTCAGTAGTTTTGATATGTGTATATGTAATCTGCAATAAAATTATGAAAATAATTAATTCATTACAATATTTTTTGAAAATAATGGATTTTCTTCACGAAAAATTAATTAAATGAACTATAAAGAAGGGGAATAGGTTGATACTTTCGGTTAATATAAAACAATTTTATTTCGCTGCTACTTCATAATAATTCATTTAGAATACCAACATATTTAATGTCCCTTTTTGGGGATGAATCAATATCAGTTTTTAAAAATTGGTCTTACGAGGACAGTCTTTTAATTCACACGTTCCATATTCTAGAGGCGCGCCGTAACACAACGATGGGTTTAAACTTTGTTGGGTTGTTGGGTCCTCACAGACTCTCGTCCTTGACCTCCAGCCACGCATACAGGTCACTGAACAGGAACTCCAGCTTGACCAAAGTGACCACTGAGGCCCTGGATCTAGTGGCAGGATTATACATTTAAGTGATTATTTGACGCTAATATTATTTGACATTTCTTGTTGTAAAGTGATTAATTTTGTCCTAAAGCAAAGGAGGGGAAAGTGCTATGTCAAGTAATAGTGAGCGACTTTACGTAAAGTAACTTTGTAAATGTAAATTGTATATTTTATCCATCTTCATTTCTCTTCAGGCCACTTTCATAATTTAATACATAACCTGGTAGATTACACTGACTTCCTTATGTAACATTACCTGGTAGATTACACTGACTTCCTTATGTAACATTACCTGGTAGATTACACTGACTTCCAGGTGTAACATTACCTGGTAGATTACGCTGACTTCCAGGTGTAACATTACCTGGTAGCTTACACTGACTTCATCGTGTAACATTACCTGGTAGATTACACTGACTTCCAGGTGTAACATTACCTGGTAGATTACACTGACTTCCTGGTGTAACATTACCTGGTAGATTACACTGACTTCCAGGTGTAACATTACCTGGTAGATTACACTGACTTCCTGGTGTAACATTACCTGGTAGATTACACTGACTTCCTGGTGTAACATTACCTGGTAGCTTACACTGACTCCTGGTGTAACATTACCTGGTAGATTACACTGACTTCTAGGTGTAACATTACCTGGTAGATTACACTGACTTCCTGGTGTAACATTACCTGGTAGATTACACTGACTTATAGGTGTAACATTACCTGGTAGATTACACTGACTTCTAGGTGTAACATTACCTGGTAGATTACACTGACTTCCTGGTGTAACATTACCTGGTAGATTACACTGACTTCCTGGTGTAACATTACCTGGTAGATTACACTGACTTCCAGGTGTAACATTACCTGGTAGATCACACTGACTTCCTGGTGTAACATTACCTGGTAGATTACACTGACTTCCAGGTGTAACATTACCTGGTAGACTACACTGACTTCCTGGTGTAACATTACCTGGTAGATTACACTGACTTCCTGTCCAGCCATCATCACACAAACAGATTGGAATCAGGTTTCCAGCTGATGACCTGGTTTCCATACAACGACCATTCGAATTGCAGGGATCCCCATAACAGGGACCAAGTGCCTCCTAATGAAAACATTAATTACTACGCTTTATGAATTTAACAAAGTGAGGTTCCTTCTCTGAAAGGATATTAAATTTCAAACTTCATCTTCTAATTGTGTGTCCTATCAATAAATTTTATTTAGCACTAGCGACCCTGTCACGCGTTGCAACAATCTCAGTACATATATATAGGAATAAATTCAAAAGAACAAATCGATGCAAGAAATGAATTTTAAAATACCTGTTTATTTCAATCATGATCGTAATACAAATATTTATCAATAGTTTTCAAGGTAGTGTAAAATAATAAAAAGAATTAAGTCTTAAACGCTAATGAAAAAAAGATTGTGGGCCCCCGGCCCCAAAGGAACTGACATTAGGGCTTCAATTCCCGTATGGTATTTTATATGGGCTATCAAGTTTGTATGCACAAAGTTTGTTCAAGATCCATACATTTTCCAAGTAGCTAACGCTTTAACTAATTTTATATAGCTCATATAAGAAAAAAACACACATTTTGGGCCACCGTGAGTGTCAATGTTACATTTTTTTTTAACAATAACCATTCCAGAAACATACTCATCAATTTCCTAAAGTTTCATGGTGATCGGATGAATGGTTTAGTCAGCTATAAAGGACAAACATAAATAAATACTTTGATTTTTATATATATATATTAGAAAAATACCCGCACTTTGTAGTGGGAGTGTGCTGACCCTTTATCCAAGTATTAGTTGCTGGTTATTACAATTTGTATTTGTCAAGATAAATTTAAGATTCATCTATTTAGTTAAAATCTTATGAGAAGCAGAGATATGCCATTTTACCGCATGAGTTGTTTTCACTTAATGCAGTGCCTTTTAACATAACCTTACTATTTAAAAGATATGATTTATTAAATAATGATTCTTGCCGACCATAATAACTAAATTTACATTTTCATTCCCACTTGTACACAATTAACATAACTTACAGGTTTTCCGAAAGAGCTCTACCACCCTCGTCACTCAAAAATTTAATGTATAATTACGAAACTGCATCGTATCGCAATTTTAAGTTATATAATATTTGTAACCACGTCTCTGAGATAAAGAACACGTGGCACTATCCCTTTAAAAGGCAAAAGCTAAGTGACTCATAGCGCAAATAAACAAAATTATAAATGTACTTTCTAAAATAATTTTTAAAAAGAAAACGTTCGTATTAAAATTATATCAAAAAATGTGCACACCATACTTAGACAATATAGAGAGCTGTCCGCATAAAATAAAGTCTTGTTATAAAGTAAATGTACTGGACCAAAATAACTCCTCCTTTTGATGTATTCATAATTATTTTGAAAGTGAAATAACATTTAAAATTTTGTATGTCTCTATATTTTACGATTTATATTTACGGTTTATAAGCAATGTGTATAATTTCAAAAAGGAATCATTTTTTTGTGTTCCCTCTTTCGGATAAGGCATCATATTTTGTAAATTATATTCAATGCACACACACACACACCAGATTTTATATCTGAAAAAAAAAGAAAAAAAAAGATTCAACCATCTATTAATAAGTGCATCTTAAAAATGATTAAAAGGCAATTTTATAACAGGCCTATGCTATTCTGGATACAAAGGAATGAACATAAAAAACATATTCAATTCGCAATTCATATTAATTAAGCGTTTTCCGGATCACTTCATTCAATTTAGTCAAGTTTTGTTAATAAATTCGGTATCGAAAGTTTATAATGTATAGTGTATATAAAGCTTAAGTAAACTGTTGTAAAGTGTAAGTTTATTTGACATAGGCCATAACTTTCAACATAAAATAAACTCGCTACATCTATGGTTTTCAATTAAATGTCGAGTTATGAATTAAATTTTAAAAAATCCCAATTTTATTCATTGCATGTAAAATATTATTACAATGCATCGTGAAAATAATTAAAATTAAAATAATTTAAACGCATATGTAATATATAAAGCTCAGTTGATATTTTTATGTTTGTTTGTTTGAATCCATTAAAGGAAGGCCACTGCTTTGTTGCCATTTTCCAAAAGATCTCTGCCACTGTCGTCACTAAAAAAGCTCTTATATATTTACGACACTGCATCGTAACACAATTGTAATTAATACAATATTTGCAACAGCGTCTATGAGATAAAGATAATAAAGATAAATAAAGAAATTAGGCTATATTCCTAATTTAAAAAACAAAAACAAAAAATAAATCAATTTTATTTTAAAAACGCATGTGAAACCATGACAATAATTGATTTTTTGAAATGGCCTATGTTAATCCATCATCAAAGAAATGAACATAACATATTCAATTTGCAATACAAAGTAATTAAGCGTTTTCAGGATCATTTTATTGAGTTTAATCTACTTATGTTAATATGTCCGGTAGCCTAAGTTTAAATAGTTTGAAAATAATACTGACACAATTATTTTGTAGCCGTGTGGTGGCTAAGTTAATTTAACACAATAACAAAGTCCAATTCACTGGGCTAGGATATCAAACAGTTTTATTTCACCCCAAAAATGGAACAGCTGTCCTTGCACACTTCCTTCTCTCTCGCGCATCAAACTGTCATTCTCTCTCTCTTTCCCAGTGCATCTCGGTGCGGTGCACATGTTGCGGCGCTGTGTGGGTGTGCAGCTGCGTGGGTGTGCACCACACTACCACATTATTAATCAACATCTCACACAGACAAGGGGCAGTGTATTACTGGCCCGCTGGCGTGGTGAACTCCAGCCAATAAGGCGGACTGCTGATGTTTAACTCTAGCAGACGGCTACAATTACATAAATAGGTTTTTATTAAATGTATAATTAAAACAAATTCGCAAATAAATTTAAACGTGTAAACGATTAAATCTAATGCATCGTGTGGCAGTTGTAATTTAATATGTTTACGTGTCTATCTAATATATAGAAAGTAACAGTAAAGAAAATGACAATTCTTTGTACTACACAGCTCAAATTATGAAGCGTACACGCAAATGTGCGCACCGTAATTAGACATTATAATATATTTTGAATGCGCAGCGCTGAAAATAAAGTATTGGGGAAAAAAGCGTCACCAAAAGTAACTCGCTTTGAACGGCATTTGAACGTCCGCGTAAATTTGTTCGATACAGAAATGAGGTTAAATTTTTTATTCTTTGTCTCTGCATTTTCTGATTATTTAATTTACGGCATTCGGGCAAATGGGACAATTACAAAAACTAACTTAAAACCACCTTCGGGGTAAAAGGAACCGTCCTGCCAAATTTGGTCCCCGTCTGTCATTTGGTTTTTCCGTGACTGTCTAACAGAAAGTCGAAAAGTGAAACATACAAAGATACAAACACCAACTGAGCTTTATATATTAGATAGATTTAACTTACATCATAATCTAACAAGAAGCGTAATAACATTTCCTATCAATAAAAATAGTGTCTTCATAAAATTTCGCTAATTATATTTTACTTATCTTCTTTGTCTCAAATAAATATAATCTTTTTGTCTAAAATTCTTCCTCTCTGTTTTGTCTGATATAGCTCTTACCCTACATGTACTAACCTTTTATGTCTTACTTAGAATTCTTTCTTAATTTTAAAAAAAATTGTCATAATTACGTTAAAATCAATGTTTTTTGCCTAATTTTCATAAGCTACATAACAACATATATTGTAAAGTTTGGTCTAATGCCATGGCGGATTAAAATTAAGGGGGGGGGGCTGAACGGGCTAAAGCCAGAGGCCCTCGATAATTTAGGGGCCCTCAAATTTAGTATATTTTATATAAAGGTGGACACATGTTTGCATGGACTCCTGAAAAGTTCATAAATTAAATACATTAATAAAATCTTATCAATTAATTTGATCGCTATTCGGACATGGTTTTATAAAAAAACTTGATTTTATAGGCTCAATAAGAGAAAATATTGAAGAATATTCTTTATATTTTTTTAATTTACTTCTCTCATAAAGTTCGTGTGGTCATGTGGAAGGCGCTCGGCCTGCGGTGCAAACATGTACGCGATCGATTCCCGCTGGGGAAAGCGTTTTTTTTTCCATTTGTCTTTTTTTTTAAATTGTCTTTTTACACTAAATTTTAGGATACCGGCAAACAGTTATGTCTTTGTATTCGTTTTTTCATGAATAATCTTTTTGACTGGGAAGGCCGATCCCGTAGTACAGACAAAGTAGGAGTACTATTTAGTTACAAGCCGCGGTCCTAACCATTGAGACTCGTATGCTTTGCGGGGTGGCGCCAAAGTGGTAGCGGGTCGTAGTAAGGAAATTCCACCCCTCATTGTGAGGTCAAACTTAGTGGGAGGCATCTTCGACTCTTTGTCCTGGATGCTCAGGTGGCCGCTTCAGAAGCGACCGCTCGTCCCAGCTGTTACGTCCCTTTCTGGGGGAGGGGGGCCAGATAGCTGGGAGGGTCTTCCAGGAAGACCCATGAAGAGCATTAGGCTCGGGGCTTTTGATTTTCTTCCACATGTAAGATCATTAGTTACAAGTTACAGTCTTATATTAGCTGGTAGCAATCATTTTATTTAAAGGGACGCTGACTGGATAGGGCCCCAGTTTGAATTGCAGCCAGGGGCTCCGTGCAGTCTTAATCCGCCCCTGGTCTAGTGAATGAAAAAATAGCATGACTAAATTTAAATCACAATCGATACATATTCTTTCGATTGTTATAAATACTATTTTATAATTATAACGCCCATCTCATATTTTATTGACCTCGATGATAAGGCACCAAACAATAATTATATATTAAAAAGTCCATGTATAAATGTGTGTGAATTTCAATAGAGTAACATTTATAGAAAATAAAATTTAAATAATTAGTTGCAATCAGTTGTAGTTCCCCCCCCCCTTTTTCTACAATTTTAACTACAGTAGAATTGTAAACAATCCACAGCGACAAGCTATGTCGTCCCTCCAACCCATAAAATCATAATTAATTCAAACCATAGTAACGACATTTCTGTACCAATCAATATGAACATTTATGAATCTAAGAGAACACAGTTTAAAAAAACATGAAACTTCCCGTATCACTCAGATATCTCAATCCAGACATTTCCCGTATCATTCAGATCTCTCAATCCAGACATTTCCCGTATCATTCAGATCTCTCAATGCAGACATTTCCCGTATCACTCAGATCTCTCAATGCAGACATTTCCCGTATCACTCAGATCTCTCAATCCAGACATTTCCCGTATCACTCAGATCTCTCAATGCAGACATTTCCCGTATCACTCAGATCTCTCAATGCAGACATTTCCCGTATCACTCAGATCTCTCAATGTAGACATTTCCCGTATCAATGCAAGCTCCCAATCCAGACATTTCCCGTATCAATCAGATCTCTCAAGGCAGACATTTCCCGTATCACATAAAACTTACAATCCAGACATTGCCCTCGCCCGAAATGATTTTCTTCCATTGTTATAGAAATTTTAGGAATTCATCAAGCACAATGTTACAAAATATCTTTACAATTATCGACATTTTGCGTAGTACGACAAACATCTCGTTTCTACACCTTGCCCACTTAAATTATTATTATGATCACCAACAACCAACAGTTTTGGGAGACACACAACATGACAACAGCGTATTAAAATTGCGCACATTTTTAGGAAATTTTCGCTACTGAATATACGCTATATATTTGCTCGGTATTATAGAAGTTTAAAAAACGGAAATGAACATTAAAATATCGCTATTGAAAACTCTTAAACGATTGATTATAAATGATTGGCAAGACATTGTCCAGTTAACGTATTTTAAATCTTACCGACACTTCTCTTTAAGTTATTTTGAGTTTTCCGAATGTTTTACATTTTGTCAACTTAAAACTACACTTGATTGGATTGTAAGCTGGTTGGTTTTGTAAAATGATTGGATTGTAAGATCACGACTGGATTGTATGTACGTTAATTGGTTTCTAAGATGATTGAGATTTGAGATGTTAGATGATTGGAGTTTAAGATATAAATTTTGTTACATTCAATTTTATTATGAAATTTGTTGAGATTTAATTTCATAATGTTTTAATTATTGACTTAAATCATTGATCATTGCTATTTTAAGGGTAACAGGATTTACCTCTTTACTGATAGTACATGAAATTAATCTATTCATCTATTAATGTTTAATTTCCTTTTACCCCAGGTTTCGAGGTAGAGTTGACCATTAGTTAACAAAAGACTGATTCCATTGGCCAATAAAATACAAGAAGAATGATAATTTCTTGACAGACAGAAGACGAGTTAATGAAATTTATCTGACGACATCACGAGATCAATGATTAATTATTGTCACTCGTCAATTTTGAGAGTGACAGAAACTGAAAAATTTTTATGACTGTACCACGATGCTTTGCTGTAAGGGATGTTTTGGAAAGGCTGTTTCGAGTGCTGAACAATTGAAGAGAAGAAGAACCAGTTTCTACGGCATTGTCAACGAGGTGGAAGCCAAAGACGGGAAAATGAGGAACGCCCTTAGTGTCAAGTTACAGATGGAGGTAGGCCCCACAGGATGTAGTCGAGTTAACAATGCCACACTGTTTCAAAAACAAACAACAACAAAAGAAAGGGGAAAACATAATGTGTTTATGTATGTGGGTTTCTGTGCGAAAATCTATTTAAGTTGCACATTAAAGTTAACTAGTAATTTGGTTAATGTTGAACGTTAAACTATTAGAGCGGAATTAAGTTGGCGCTTTTCTATAGGTTGATTTCTTTTAACTTACCGTCAAAACTTGATTCATTACCATTGAATCATCGCTTAAAATAGGTTTTACCACATTATTATATTATCAATGAAATAGCAAAGTTTACTTTTAAATGGACAGATCAACATTAATTTCGGAAGTAATTAGTATTGAAATCAAACGATTTGAGCAGTGTTTGTCTCTTTTTATCGTGTTGACTTTGTTGAATTATTCGTTTAAAACAAGGATTGTGCAAACAGCTTATGGTTTTTCATAAGCCGAAGGATGTTATAAAAATATCTTTTCAACAAGTTTATTAAAAAATTATAAAATGTGTATGTTTTGAAAGATAGAGAGCACTTTACATGACGTGTAGACAATCCATTTACTACTAAACCTCAACACATTTCATTGCATAGGTTCACACGAAATGGAATTTTTTGCTTTTACAACAATGTAAAGACAAGCTTCACTTGTTGAATAATTCCAGATCACAGAAGAACTGACAGAATCGACCTACGGCCTTACACCTGAAGGGACAAGTGGGCCAAATTTTGAGGCCCAGGACTTCTTTTCGTTTAAAGAAATCCTAGGAAGTGGTGCTACTGGGGTCGTTTTTAGGGCAATTTTCAAACCAACCAACCAAGTATTTGCAGTTAAATTTATTCCGAATTTTCGCCAGTCTAAGATTTTGGTAATAAGAGAGCTAACAGTCTTGAAACTAAGTTCAGATTGCAGGTGAGAAAAGTTTATTGACTTAAAGTGTGTTAAAATTAATAAAGAAAACAATAGTTAAAGAGAAAACTACATTTAATCAAACCAGGCTATTGTTAAATTTTGACATTTTGCAATTAACATTTTAAATAAAATTAATGACATAATTAATTAAATGATCATTGATATAATTATTGATATCATTAATGATAGTTTAATGATCTTTATAATTATATAAATAGTCACATAATTAAAAATGGAATAAATTATAATGGTAGTTATATCATGAAGCTTGCTTTAAGTATTTGTAAAAGTAAATTTTAAAGAGAAGATCATAGACCCATCGTTTGTTGGTGACATTTACATTCATGAGTTTGTTTCCAGATATCTGATTGGCTACCACTCCCACTTCCGGGTTGGTTCTAACATGTATTTTGTTATGGAGCTGTGTGAGGGAGGGACCCTGGAGGACCTGCTGGACCCAAAACACAGCATGCCCCCCAAGTTAGCACGGTAAGTGATGGAGCTGTGTGAGGGAGGGACCCTGGGGGACCTGCTGGACCCAAAACACAGCATGCTCCCCAAGTTAGCACGGTAAGTGATGGAGCTGTGTGAGGGGGGACCCTGGAGGACCTATAGGACCCAAAACACAGCATGCCCCCCAGTTAGCATGGTAAACGCAAGGTGTTGGTCCTACGTGTAACACTGGCCTTTGGGGGGATGCAGTCTTGATATTACAGGCTAAAACGTTGAGTGGGGGTGGGGGGGGAGAGATTGTGAAATATACCTGAGGCTAAAAACATATTTTAGAATGGGTGCTGATAATAACTGAGACTATTCAGCGTGTTGTTACAGGCCAAATATCTTCTTACATGGGTTACAAGGGAAAAACAAGCATTACGCAACTATGTGTCTGCTATAAGAGTTTCTTATAACCTAATTAAACAAAGATGTCTCCGTTTTTTTGAGGGGGTAAGATTGTGTAGCAAGTATGGTTGATTATTTTTATATAATGCCATCTAAAATCTTCCTGTTTCAAGGACATTGCTTGGAAATTGTTTATTTTCCAGTTGTTGTTTTTTTTATTTCTACTCAGCGTTTATTTGAAAGAACTTGCTCAAGCCATCTTCTACCTCCACAAACTTAGAATCGTTCACAGAGATATCTACCTGGCCAATTGCGTGTTAACAAAGCGAGGTGAGGACTACGTGGGTCGGGTCAGCATGCGCAACTACTGACAAATTGTTCAATGTCATGGTCACAGTCCGATTAATGAACTTTAAGCTGGAAGACAGACATGATGATGAAATAAAATGTTCAGACATGAATAGGGCAAAAACGCAAGCCTTCAATTACATTATATATCAAATATCCAAGAAGTAAATGGCAGGAATATCTGGCCATATAACATTAATCGCACTGGTTTATTATAATTATAAAATCTGATAAGAATGTCATTATTGAAATATTTAAGAAGTTAACTTCAAGATTTAAAAAAAGTGTAAACTACAAAAGGAACAAAATTCCAAATGCATATTTCGATTTTAAAAAAAAATAATTAAAAAAAAATTAATTCATTTTATAAACATTAAATTGTACAGATGTGTTCAGAATAGGGGTGTAAAGGATTTCGGCTCCGGCTCAGACTAATCCGGCATATGTTTATTTTTACAAATCCGACTCCGGCTTCGGCAGAATTTTACTTCAAAAATTTGAATATGGTACACCCGTTTTTCAGAATTATTGGAATAATGTTTATAAATTTTTCAAATCTTTTTTTCTCATTTTTAAGTCATTAATATCCACTTTTGTATATAACTTACACAGCCCATCTGAAGCTGATTGACTTTGGTCTGTGTCGAACGATAGATGAACCTCAAGGGGAGATAATGACCGACTGCGGCAAGCCCGCCATCAGAGCACCGGAAATTTACCTGGACAAGCCTTGTGGGCTGGCCATAGATTGGTGGAGCTTTGGGGTCCTTTTGTACCGCTTTATTACGGGATACAACCCGTTCAGAACGGACAAACTGACCCAGGGGTAAGGACACCTTCTTTTATCTGTGTCAAACTGACCAATCATGTATTGGCAAGTTTTCTGTCAGTACATAAATTAACACCATTTTAAATCCCTTATATTAACTTCACCGCCGTCTCTGTCTTGGGCCCGCCCGCCCGCCCAACCACGGAAAAACGAAAGTCAAAAATGACCCACTTCCAGTCAAGCCATCGAGCTGAAATTTGGCACACGGACCCGTGTCACTTAACAATGCATCGTATCAAAATTTCAGATCGATCGATTGTAAATAAATTAATGCATTTTTAGTTTATCTATATAAACTATATGTAGCGGTCGCTATCGTTTAAATTTTACGGGTCACTTGACTTCAGGCCAGCCACCGGTGAACACATCTCGTGTTTAAACCAAGTAAACCACCTGGAGTTGAGCTAACGCCACCCGACCACTACACACCCTCATCACTTCCCCCAGTTTTATAGCCAAGGGAGATAATTTCGGTTTCAGTCTGTAAATGTTTGTCGCGTTTGCACATAATCAATACTCTTAGTTATGTCTCATATATAAGGGATAAATAGTCAAAAACTTTATTTTTACGGGGTTGTTTTATCTAAACATTATATTTTAGGTCAAAACATTATTTACTTGAGACATAAAATATTTATTTATTTGAAACTAAAATCTGATTCAAATGATGTATAAATGTGACAATTCAAAATAATTTTTACATTAATAACAAACTAACGATAAAAGACTGTCAGAACAAATACCATGCTCGTCACTCTGTCGTAAAACCTTTAATTAATTCCAAAATAGTTTTTTGCTCTACGGCGAAATTTTACTATTTTAAATTTCATAGCAATTACCAATCCGCATCAAAACGATTACGTTAATCTACAGTTGATAATCTGTAACGAAACTTAAATGTCATTTACAGCTACGAATACGTAACCAAACTTGAATGTCATTTACAGTTACCAATCCGTAACAAAACTCAAGGAAAAGTATCCAGAATGGTTGTTTGATGATTCGTATGCTAAAGACTTTTGTCAGAGGCTGCTCACCAAAGACCCGAAATTGCGAATCGGATCTGAAAACGAGGTGGTTGAAATCAAGGTAATTAATTACTGGTGGAAAGAAACGAATAAAATAATGTGAGTTATGATGAGATCAGTAACTATCAAGTTAGCTAATTGAGTTTGAGTCAAAACATACTTGTTATTAAGCTTCGTTTTATCAAAATGTTTTAAAGACAGAATCTAATTCTACTTGTGAAACATTTTAACCCAATTTTAATGCAGAAATTAGAAGTTTGCATGGCACGTTTGAAAAAAAAGCTTAACAATCATCTAAACCAGGGGTCTCCAATCTTTTTGTCAGAGGCCCATAGAGGCGTAACTAGGTTTTTGGCACCCTTGGCTAATTTATTTTTGGCGCCTTTGATAAATTGACAATTTTCAGCTTTGCGATTTTTTCATTTGTTAGAAAAAAAATAATTGAATTTCTCTTATTTTATTTATGACAATAATTACGTAGTCTGAAAGTGACAGTCATACAACGTGAATATAAACAATGCATAAGACGGGATCAATACTAATTTGCAGTTTATTATTTACTAAATAATACTTAATAAATTGGTGGATGAAATGGGATATTCTTGTGTTAATAAAGAATACAGCAAAAGTTTAAGTAACATTTATTATAAATAAAAACAATAGTGTCAATGTGTCATACTCATTATCTCATACTTAAGGATAGAAACTCACAATTAAAAGTAAATTGAAGTAACACTCCACCGTCTACAGCTAAGCACTTCCGTTAGATGGCGTATTTGCGTGTTGCTAATACAGTCGGACCTCTCTAAGTCGAACTCAAGGGGGAAAAAATTCGACTTACGGAGTTTTCGAGTTAGGGAAACTGGTGTAATAGGCGCAGATTAATCAAGGACAATGTTGATATTTAGAGGGGGGACAGCCATAGTGGCTAGAAGGCTTGACAGAAAGAGGGACGGTGATGTTTCAGATGAAAGAAGTCAACTTGCTTTAAAATACCGACACAAGCCTGTGAGAGAAGACACCTTCTCTCCCCCCCCCCACTTTATTCCCTCGATAGTGGGATGGGGATAGTAAGATTTTTTTAAAAAAGAAATACTGTAAAATCATATCGACATTTGTATGATAAGAACCCCCGCAAAGGCAACAAACATAATAAAAAATATTATAATAGTTTAAGTAAAATATATTTAAATATAATTAATTATTCAATTTTTTGTTATCGAGGATAAAAGTGAAATACAGTCGGATCTCGCTAAGTCGAACTTCCTTAAGTGGAAAGCTAATTCTTAGGTCCCGGCCAAATTCTATAAGACTAATGTATTTTAGATCTCCTTAACTCCAAGATTTTTGTCTTTCAACCTCTCTTAGTCGAATTTTCCAGGCGTTTGGGTTATTATTCTGGAGTGACATTTCAGAAAACGTGTTCCGTAGAGCCTCGTAAATAGACGTAAAATCTTATCTTAGTGCATTTCACAAGGGATTAAGCGACCCTAGCAAGTACAAAAAATGACAAAGACAAAAAAGGGGTGGTAACTAATTCGCCTCTCTTTGACGCGTGCTGTGACTCTTTTTAAAAATAAAAATCTTACTCCCCCATCCCACTGTCGAGGGAGTAAAGGGGGGAGGGGAGCGAAGGTGTCTCCTCTCACGAGCTTGTGTCGGCATGTCAAAGCAAGTTGGCTTCCTTTCATATGAAATATCAGACACCTCCTCTTTTTCCTGTCAAGCTATTAGCCGGTATGGCTGTTACCCCCCCCCCTCTCAATATCTATATATTCCTTGATTAATTGGAGCCTATTACGCCATTTTCCCCAACTCAAAAACTCCTTAAGTCGAATTTTTGTTCGGATCCTTTTGATTTCGACTTAGAGAGGTCCGACTGTGTTTATTTAAATACAAATTTAAAAATTACAGATTTAGTGGCACCCTTTTGAGCTGGCGCCCTTGGCAACTGCCCCGATGCCAACCCATTGTTACGCCAATGGAGGCCCACATTAAATGTCAAACAGCAGTTTGGGGGCCAACTACACACAGTTTTGTGGTAAACTATAGTTAAAAATAGTATCTTTTTTGGAGATTAAAATGTCTCCAGGGACCGGATGAGAGGGCCCCGCGGGCCGTAGTTTGGAGACCCCTGATCTAAACATTAACCGAAATGGCCAGGCTTTGGGAAGTTATATTGTAAGCTTTTATTTACCATCAAAGTCATTCAGCCCGTTAGAACTATAATTTTATTGGTTCTAAGAGTATTGTGAATTCATAAAAAAATAAAGGAAAGAAGAAATGACACTATAATAGAATGGCCAGATTCCAGTGATGATATTGTGTGTCCCTTGCAAGCAAGCTTATTCAATTCAACATAATTATGTCACAACTGACCAGCTGATATAGGACAACTGGGGAACAAATGACGTCATAGAAAGTTCTGGCCAATCGAAAGTGTCTCGATGTGCCGTACCTGAGGCTGGTGCCAATCTCAAAGCCATGTGCTCATTTAATTTCAATGTGTGTTTGTGTGTGTCTGCTATCATAGAGCGTAGCGATGACCACAAGTGGAGCGTACAGCGTTTGGTCTCTATACTACGGAGCAACTTGCCATAGACAGATAACAGACAGGTTACATTTTTTTGTTTCCAGACATCAACAAACTTTTGCCCACGGACTAATATATTCTTATATATATAAATTTCTTTAATGCCTTGATCAATATTCATAGCATATATAAATGATATGTAGGTTCAAATTTAACAATGTTTTATTTATTATACCTATATCAAAGAACAGGCGTTAAACGAACAGCTGACATTTGGTCTTATTATCAACAAGTTCTAAACATTTAATGATATATTCCATATTTATAACGTTGTTATTTTTTCGTGTGTGTGTTTCATAGGCGCATCCTTATTTCAAATCTGTCGACTGGGACAACGAAGACGACATCACGTTGCTCCTGGACCTAGAAGGTCAAGGTGACATTGATCGATACTTCGTGGTCATCTCCCGAGTCTGTCAGATCCTGAACATCCCCACTGACCACCTGGCGTCCTCGGTGACCAAAGCCCGGGGCAGCATCATCTCCCTGGAGCACAACGACAAGAACCGACTCATCTCAGCGGCCCTCAAGAAGATGTTACCGACATACCCGAGAACCAAACGCGAGTGGTCCAGGTCGACATTTGATCGAGACACAGCCGTGTAATTGTGCAGTTGTATTTACATGGTGGCAATGTATGAAGGCCACAATTTGTTTGTTAGACAGGGATACATTTTTGTATTGGCTGCCAGTTAAAGGCGTGGTCATTGGTTTTCATGGGAGATGGGGAGGAAGGAAAAAGTTTTTTTAGAAAAAGCTTTGATTTGAATATAACTGTTTACAATTATTGTAGAACTAAGAAATTAATGTTCTCAACCAACTACTGAGTATTACAATGGGCTTAGATGAAACACATTGTTAACGAAGCTAATTCATTTTGGTCACATAATACATATTTCCATCCAGTTGCAAAGTGTCGTCTTTTGACCCCGACAGTATTACTGACTTGCCAGTTGGGAATTTTTACCATTTTACAATTTTCCCAGAAGTTTCCAATTTTTAAAGCATTGCTCATCGTTTAAAGTACAACACGTTTAGCATTGATCAGAACTTTCAATAAACCATGGCTAAGATAGTGATCTTTAAGTATTGGTCACAACCACATATCTAACCTATAATTATAGTCATAATTCAGAGAGTGTTTTATTCATTCATTTAATATTTGCCGTTACGAAACGTTCCAGTAGTCAGCAATTAAGTTTGGTTGATCCAGACGAATGCTCGTCACAAGGGTCTACATAATTATTGGTTTGGGGTCACTGTCTGGGGCTACTTAATTAGTTTAGGATCCCTGTTTGGGGCAAAATAATTGGATTATGATTCTGGTCCCATTTTTGGTTTATGGTAGTTGCACAGGGCAAGATAATTGGCGTATGGTCACAGTCTTAGTACAAGCAATGCCACTCTTTTAAAAATGTATGCTCGCTCATAAACTGTATTTTAAGTTTCTGATTTTATGTATGTTTTGAGTTTTGTGTTTCGATTTAATTTTTCTAACATTGGCTTGTCTTTATGGGATGTTATAAGAAGGCAGAGTTGTGCGTACAATGTCTTATCTATACAGACGCTCCTTCTATGCAGAAGATAGTTGCGTCCACAGACCATGACAGATGATCTGTTGGAAAGTGATGCAGCGTTCACAGGCCACGGCTTTGTGGGTTCCACGCATTACCCAGCCGCCTAACTACATGTAGTGTTAGGTACCCATTCGGAGCGGGGTGACTCAGGGACGCCCTAATGCCCCGGGAACAAACCCTTGCCTTCACACGGATTCGAACCCGTGACCATCGGTACGACAGTCCAGTGCGCTGCCACTCGACCACTGCGTCAATTGTGTTAATAAGGAATTGTAAAGATTTGGTTACGAGGATATATTGCAAGAATTAGTCCATTTCCTGACAAATTTGTCTTCTAATTATAATACAAAAATAAACTTTACAAAAATAAATTCAAATTTTTTTTTAACGATTTTATTTATTTAACTGTGGGGTTGGGGGCATTACAATTTTCTCTTCATTTAAGACTGAACAATGACAAGGAAAACATACTTTACATATATAAATGATTTTTAAAATATTTGTTTCAACATACTTTGCTCAGTGAATCAATTTGTTAGCACCAAAAGATCGCTATGTTTTCGTTCAGTAGGTTTCATTTCCATTCAGTTTTGTTAAGGCAGTGCTTTAAACACAATGATCAGTGTTCAATTTATTATTTTGTATAGAACAACAATTATTGTGTTCAAGACTGTGCAAGGAGAAGTAGCAGACGATAGAATGTATTGTTTAAAATGATTTCCACAAAAAAAAATTGTTCAGGAGAAAACGTTTTTATGGTAAAATTGATTAAAATTATTGAAATTTAAATTTGTCTCTTTGTTGGGTTATTTGGTTGGTTTTTTAAGTCACTAAATATTTTATTTATAATTTCAACAGAAAACGCCATGTAACAAATTTGGATTACCTGATGCCTCCAAACCATGCCACCTTGTCTTCCCACCCAGTAATATGCAATAATTTCAAGAACGTATCAACAACAATAATTTGAATTCTTTATCAATGGAAATAATTTCAAGAATCAAAAGAGTTATATTCTGTATTTCAGGCAATAAATTAAATAAATTAATCCCCATTTATCGTATTCACCGTATTTTACGGAATTTAAGACACACTTTTTTTCTCGGAAAAATGTCCTACAAAACTCAGGTGCGTGTTATACTTGAAATTAGTATGTTTAAAAATATGTATTTTTTAATTGCTTAAAATAAATTAAAGTGCGTCTTATGGTCGTTAATTACTATAATATTCCAATACCCAATCGTTAGCAATAATTTTAGAGTTAGGTTTTCGCTTGTCATATGAAATATTTGATTGGTTAAACTTTTGTTGTTCTCCTTTTTTTCCCCAAACGAAAACCAAGCCAACAGGCTAAAGGCCAACAAGCCAACAGGCTAAAGGCCAACAGGCTCAAGGCCAACAAGCCAACAGGCTAAAGGCCAACAAGCCAACAGGCTAACGGCCGACAGGCTAAAGCCTAACAAGCCAACAGGCAAAAGGCTAAAGGCCAACAAGCCAAAAGGCTAAAGACCGACAGGCTAAAGACCGACAGGCTAAAGACCAACAGGCAAAGGCCAACAGGCAAAAGGCCAACAGGCAAAAGGCCAACAGGCAAAAGGCCAACAGGCAAAAGGCCAACAGGCAAAAGGCCAACAAGCCAACAGGCAAAAGGCCAAAAAGCCAACAGGCAAAAGGCCAACAAGCCAACAGGCGCCCACCTTGTCGATAGAGAAGCTGGTCCGCAGATGGTATTCCCAGGTCTGTTTGTCAAACAGGTGACCAGGACGGTCGATGTGTGATGCATTGTTCAGGTCACACTGACCAGTAGTCTGCTGGTAATTGAACGACTGACACCTGGTGTGTTTCAAACATTCGATGGCACATTGCTGCAGCTTCTGCTTTCCAAACCAGCTCTGAGGGGGGCGGAATAAATGGAGTTTAAAACCGTGGAGCACGTACAAAGATTTCATTTCAATAAAAAAAAATTACATGATTTAAAACAGATTTATGAATTAATAAACATACGGGCATGTTAGTAAGCTGTTTGTAAATAACGTGTTATAGGCTTTCAATAAAGTGAAACTTTAAAAAAAAAGTTTAGATTATAGTTAAGGTTTCATACAGTTTCAACATTGAAAATATTCATTCACATTCTAGATTTTACAATGCATCAAATATATTTAAGAAAACATTGTAGTTTCGATTATTTAGATAAAACCTTTGAGATATTTAACGATTACGAACAATAACTTACAATGTAGACATGTCCATCTAACGCCTTGTCTTCAGTAGTGTACGTCTCTGGATACGCTACCCACGTGTAGATGGTGGTAGTAGATGAGGTAGTTGCCGTGCTGCTAATACTGCCGTTGCTGTTTGTTACTGGTGAAGAAGTAGTTCTGAAGAGAAAAAAAAACAGATGTGCAATGGAACATTTGCGACTTGCTTCCTCATTTAGTTATTAAAACGATTTTTTAAAAAGATCTTATTTCATCCATTCACCTATTAAAAAAGTCAGACATTAAATAATAATTATTTCTATAGTTATTCAATAATTCAGTCTTTAATTAACTTAACAACTTAATTAATAATTAAGATAAAACAAAACATAATTTGAGAATTAATGTAGGGCATTGCCATAGTTTGCAGCTGGGCTCACGGCACTTCACATAAAATAATAACACATATTTGTAAACAAAATCAAACTAATACATCCATTTCCTAACTACAAAATAAATGTTAAAAAAACATACAATGACACGATGGCACTCATGAGCTACGTTTATTTTTCAAATAAATATGTGATTGTAATTTTGAAAGTATAGTTAGAAGGGATATGTTTTAGTGCAGTCTTGAATGTATAAATAATAGGAATGCTACGCATGTGTAATGGTAGAGGATTCCATTGCTTAGCAAGAGAAAGACCTTCCGCGAAATGTTTTAGTGTGTGTCTTACGAACAGAGAGAATGCATGTGTCTGCAGAAGAGAGTAGGTGACGATTTGGTGATTATACAGAGAGATAGGGAGGGAATGAGTCGCAAAAGAATGATTCCTATGAATGAATTATTTCTATTGCTGAATGATTACGATGAGTGATTTTTTTCATGAGGGAATGTTTTCTATTAGCAAATCCTTCATATGAGGGAATAATTTCTATGAATGAATGCTTTCGATGAGTGAATTTTTGTGTATTAGTGAATGCTTTCAATAAATGATTTTTTTACTATGAGCGAATTCTTACTATGAGCGAATGTTTACTATGAGCGAATTCTTACTGTGAGCGAATTCTTACTTTGAGCGAATGATGAGCGAATTCTTACTATGAGCGAATTCTTACTATGAGCGAATTTTTGCTATGAACGAATGTTTGCCATGAGCGAATGTTAACTACGAGCGAATGCGTGCACTAAATTCTATGGGAATGACTTACACTACACTGGCGATTGTTGTCTGCGTGACGTCACTGCCCCCACCATCATCTCCTTGAGCTGACTGTACCATCCAAACAACAGTCAACGCCGACAAAACAGTCATGGAGACTTGACTGAGGGAAGTCATTGCAGGTCAACTGGCAAGAAAAGTTTACATTACAACTCTCATATTAAAATATTCAATAACACAAATACACGCTAATAACGCACACGGCTATTGAGTAACATGAAATGATACAATCATAAATGGATTGTTTTGTTTAAAAAAAATAGGATTCCATATAATTACCTCAACTGTGGGATACTGTGTCCGAGAAGATCCCAAACTCACTCACAATACATCTCATCGTTACCATCCCAGACCAAGACTTGCTTCTGTCCACGGTATCCAAGCCGTCCAATCAGACACGTTCAATCGTCGCGTGCTAGGTGGTCAATAATTGATTCTTTGAGAGGCATTTAATTCTTGACACTCTAATTTAGGGCATAAAGCGATGTCTCTTTCTCATTTTTTCAACATTTCTATTTCTCATGAAGTTTTCTTTGATTTTGCATGAACATCTCTGAAACTATGGCTATTCTTAGTTATGGAGAGAGTCATGGCTTAGACGATCGTAACCTTTGATGAAAATTTACCTGACGTCTATTATCAAAGTGTGGGTAAAAACTGTTTGATAAAAAAATAACATGATGACAAAAGGCCGAAAATTCACTAGGTAAATTTTTCGCAAACCGACTTTATAATTTTTTAAAGGAAGAAACCTGGGAGAGGACTGGGGACGGAATTAAGGAAGAAAGGAGGCGGGAGAGACCAGGCGGGAGAGACCAGGCGGGAGAGACCAGGCGGGAAAGACCAGGCGGGAGAGACCAGGCGGGAGAGACCAGGCGCGAGAGACCAGGCGCGAGAGACCAGGCGCGAGAGACCAGGCGGGAGAGACCAGGGGGAGAGACCAGGCGGGAGAGACCAGGCGGGAGAGACCAGGCGGGAGAGACCAGGGGGAGAGACCAGGCGGGAGAGACCAGGGGGAGAGACCAGGCGGGAGAGACCAGGCGGGAGAGACCAGGGGGAGAGACCAGGGGGAGAGACCAGGCGGGAGAGACCAGGCGGGAGAGACCAGGCGGGAGAGACCAGGCGGGAGAGACCAGGCGGGAGAGACCAGGCGGGAGAGACCAGGCGGGAGAGACCAGGTGGGAGAGACCAGGCGGGAGAGACCAGGCGGGAGAGACCAGGCGGGAGAGACCAGGCGGGAGAGACCAGGCGGGAGAGACCAGGCGGGAGAGACCAGGCGGGAGAGACCAGGCGGGAGAGACCAGGCGGGAGAGACCAGGCGGGAGAGACCAGGCGGGAGAGACCAGGCGGGAGAGACCAGGCGGGAGAGACCAGGCGGGAGAGACCAGGCGGGAGAGACCAGGCGGGAGAGACCAGGCGGGAGAGACCAGGCGGGAGAGACCAGGCGGGAGAGACCAGGCGGGAGAGACCAGGCGCGAGAGACCAGGCGGGAGAGACCAGGCGGGAGAGACCAGGCGGGAGAGACCAGGCGGGAGAGACCAGGCGGGAGAGACCAGGCGGGAGAGACCAGGCGGGAGAGACCAGGCGGGAGAGACCAGGCGGGAGAGACCAGGCGGGAGAGACCAGGCGGGAGAGACCAGGCGGGAGAGACCAGGCGGGAGAGACCAGGCGGGAGAGACCAGGCGGGAGAGACCAGGCGGGAGAGACCAGGCGGGAGAGACCAGGCGGGAGAGACCAGGCGGGAGAGACCAGGCGGGAGAGACCAGGCGGGAGAGACCAGGCGGGAGAGACCAGGCGGGAGAGACCAGGCGGGAGAGACCAGGTGGGAGAGACCAGGCGGGAGAGACCAGGCGGGAGAGACCAGTCGGGAGAGACCAGGCGGGAGAGACCAGGCGGGAGAGACCAGGCGGGAGAGACCAGACGGGAGAGACCAGGCGGGAGAAACCAGGCGGGAGAGACCAGGCGGGAGAGACCAGGCGGGAGAGACCAGGCGGGAGAGACCAGGCGGGAGAGACCAGGCGGGAGAGACCAGGCGGGAGAGACCAGGCGGGAGAGACCAGGCGGGAGAGACCAGGCGGGAGAGACCAGGCGGGAGAGACCAGGCGGGAGAGACCAGGCGGGAGAGACCAGGCGGGAGAGACCAGGCGGGAGAGACCAGGCGGGAGAGACCAGGCGGGAGAGACCAGGCGGGAGAGACCAGGCGGGAGAGACCAGTCGGGAGAGACCAGGCGGGAGAGACCAGTCGGGAGAGACCAGTCGGGAGAGACCAGGCGGGAGAGACCAGTCGGGAGAGACCAGTCGGGAGAGACCAGGCGGGAGAGACCAGTCGGGAGAGACCAGGCGGGAGAGACCAGGCGGGAGAGACCAGGCGGGAGAGACCAGGCGGGAGAGACCAGGCGGGAGAGACCAGGCGGGAGAGACCAGTCGGGAGAGACCAGGCGGGAGAGACCAGGCGGGAGAGACCAGGCGGGAGAGACCAGTCGGGAGAGACCAGGCGGGAGAGACCAGGCGGGAGAGACCAGGCGGGAGAGACCAGGCGGGAGAGACCAGTCGGGAGAGACCAGGCGGGAGAGACCAGTCGGGAGAGACCAGGCGGGAGAGACCAGGCGGGAGAGACCAGGCGGGAGAGACCAGGTTTATCTATATTTAAGATAAACTTATTCACTCTGAAATTTTGAATGATTCCATTTGTAGAATGATTTTTATTCTATTCAGTGATCTATTCATACTAAAGATAAATGCAAGACTTATGTAATCTTTTCACCAGTAAGAGAATTGCGGTCTTACATACATAGACGTCATCAACTAATGTTCCAATATCGATGACGCCGATTCTGGTACAGCGTCAATAATTAAATTCCAATCAAACTGATCAAAATCGACATATCGATTACCTCATCTCTAAGTTATAGTTCACACTATGGAGCATCTCATGGAGCAACCCATACAGCAACCCGTGCAGCAACCCAACTAATCTCGTGCCAACGCAATATTTTATTGATTTACTCAAAATAAATTAGTGGCATAAATTAGCTTTCCAGTTGATTTTTATTTTATTCTATTTTAATGGGCAAAAGAAAAATTAGCTATCAAGTTCTAGATTAGCCAATCTAAAGAGTAGTGAAGACGGAGTGGAAACACCAATCCTCAGGATATCAAACGGTCTTAAAAATACTATAATACTATAATGTGAAGGCGATGCCCCCACTCCTACTTTTGGCTATATTATTACATTGATACACAGTTACTATAGGGTACAGTAATATGACTAATTCGAACTCAGACTGGCGTAATGGTATTGTAAAAGTAATGTCATTGTCAATGATAACACTGGTCTACATGAACAAAACTGCAAGTAAAACATTATAATTTCTGAAAGCTTGTTAAAAATGATAAACTTTGATGTGCTTCGTTTGTGTGTATCACGTCAGGTTTTTGAGAAAACCTCAAAGAAAATTTTTACAAGGTTTATGCTTATATATGTTAGAAAAGTATATATTAAAAGTATGCCATTTGGTGTGCCCATGATTTGGCGTGAGCCTTCAAGTCATGTGACAGACTGCTATTTATTAAATGACAAATGTTATTGGATTCGACAAGAGGAGCATGCACAATCAGTGGAGATTCATCAAAGCGCAGTAGGAAAGCAGTTTTTCCATTTAATGGAAACACAGTATCATCACTTCCAGTGGCACACTCGGTAACACTGAAAGGGACGTATGAAAACATGAAACTGTTGCTCAGATCTTTGAATTTTGACTAGCACAAGTGGTTGATTGTGGGGATTTAAAGGTCATAGCCGTCATATTAGGGATCTAAGGAGGGTATTTAAAATTTCCATGTTTTTTGTGCTTCTGGGTTAGCAGAGCAGACTCTGAGCATTATGCCAAGAAAGTGTGGCCACCAAGAGAAGATTTTACCCCAGAAAGTTACAGTGTCAAGTTACAGCCTTTGGTAGAGGCACATGGAGTTCTCCTTCCACCACTCAATATAAAACTGGGGTTAATGAAAGCTTTTGTCAAGAGTATGGACCATACTGGCTCTGGATTTCTATATTTATCAGAAAAATTTCGACACATAAGAGAAGCAAAGTTGACTGCAGATATCTTTGTTGGACTGCAGATCTGAGAAGTAATGAAAGATGAGGAGTTTACATCTACACTGGCCACGGTTGAACTGGAAGTTGGCCACAGTTGAACTGGAAGTTGGCCACAGTTGAACTGGAAGCCTGGAATACTTTTAGAGATGTCAACAATTTCTTAGATAACTTCAAGTAAGACAGTTACAAAAGTCTTGTTAAGAACATGGTTGGCAAATTTCGGGCTTAGGGTTGCCGCATGAGTGTCAAGTTGCACTTTTTGGACTCCCACGTTGACTACTTTTCTGTAAATCTTGGTGCATACAGTGAAAAGCAGGGTGAAAGGTTCCATCAGGACATTTGTGCAATGGAGAGTCGATAACAATGGCGATGGAATGTGTATATGATGGCCGACTATTGCTGGTCAGTGAAACGTCATAATCCTGGTGCTGCTCATAAACGAAAATCACTGAAAAGACCATTCACGAAGTAACATATAACAATTAATAAATGTAAGTCTGCTTTTATATTGCGTTTTGGTTGATAATTTCTATAACTTCCAATAGTTTTCTGCATATTTGAAGTTTATTATCCATCGTATATTTTTTTTCGGGTTTATTGACTTTTTCCTATATTATAATATATAAATAATAGATATTTAATATATAATTTAAAAATGTCAAAATGCAAAAAAATCCTGACGTGATACAAACAAATTGGATTACATATTTGGAATCAGCCTGAAAAGTTGTGTAAGAAACACCTATTTGCATGTCTGCAGTTTTAAAAAAATGAAAATTTGTAGACCATTGAAATCATAAAAACTCTGATAATGTTAAGTTCTGTTATTTTTTTTATATTTTTCATTTTTATAGCTTATATTTTTATATGAAATGTATTGTGATCGGCCGTGTTCAAAAGCCATTATAAGATGCATTCAAGGTCAAGGCATGAATTTATACTTAAAATAATGAATTAAATATCAACATATTTTTATTTTCAATGATGAATGTATTATATTATAAAATACTATTAGTATAATAATACTAAAATGATAACATAAATGTTGAATTATTTTTTATTATTACTACATCACTCAAGGAGAGGACTACTGAGCCACACGCGAAATGCAACCCAACCCAACGGTCATGCACCACCGTCTGGCGAGACAGAAGGATGCCGATATATGCTTTAAAATCGAGTGAAAAAATACAGTATTAACAGTTTACATCCACCACCACCACAACAACAACAACAACAACAGCAACAACAACAACAACAAAAAACAACAAAAACAACAAAAAAAAGTTGGGGCCATCGGCCACAAAGGAATTGAGTTCAATGCGCTATAACATTTAGTTAAAAATTAACAGCTTTTATGTACTAAAGTTTTGTCAAGATCCGACCGTTTGCCCAGTAGCCAATGTTTACAATACTTTTTATTTAGCTCATATACGGAGAAAAAAACATATCGGGACCCTGCCCCCCACCCGCCACGAGTTTTAATTTTTATTTATTTAATTAATTATTAGTATTGCTTTGTTAACCATTTACCAACCCGGATGCGTACTTAACAACAAGCAAAAGTTGCATGGTGGTAGGATGAATATCCAATATATATAGATAAGGGCTTGAATATCATTGACCATTTATAAAAAAAATGAGGAAGCAGATAAAAAAATGTCTATAAATAAGGGAGCTACATTTTATAATAGTCTATAAACGAGGGAGCTGTTCAAAACGGATTTAAAACAAGTTGACTGAAACAGGCATTGATAAAATAAGAAGGAAAAAGTAGTCACAAATTGATAAAAATAATTATTGTACTCATTTCGCATTTGCAATATTCGAATCTTTTTATAACTTAAAACATCGATTACTGCGATAAACCAGTCTTCGCGTCATTGATGAGCTTTTAGGACAAGACTTCCTACAGCATATCCACCATAGATCTATAGCTCAATGATGTTATATTTAAAAATAATAATTTAAAATTTAAAAAAAAACTCTTAATGATTACTAGTTTCTAGACCAGTGATGGCGAACCTATGGCACGCGTGCCACAGTTGACATCAGAGCCTCATAAGCCGGCACGCGACTAAAAATTACTTTCTTAATCAAACCAGCCAAGCCAAACCCCACATTTTCGGGTTTCATTGGAGTGTTTTGACTTTGCTATCTATATAAATAAATTGATTTTAATTGAACTTTGGGCACGCGACACGAAAAAGGTTCGCCATCACTGTTCTAGACCAACATACATTAACTGTGATAAGATTTTATTTTCACTTGTATTTGAAGACAATTAAACATGGCTGTGTTCGAAACGTGTGGATCTGCTATCGTGATGGGTAAAAACCGACAAGAGATAAGACTAGAACTTTGGACAATTTTTTAATTTTGACTACGAGGTTATATATTTTATTTTATTTTTAAAAAACCTTTTGGCTTTTAGGAAGTAGTGGAACAGGTGGCATCGTTTAGACCTCAACTATTGTACAGCTTGCTGGCCGCTGTCATCACCAGAATGGGGTTTTTACATTACATTTTGGCAGGTAGGAGGACTTCATCAACTTTATGAGTTATATCATGAAAATATTTACAAATTAGTTTATGTACAGCCATAAAGATGTATGTTAAAAAACTGTGTAATAAGTCCTTATTCTCCAGCCTGTGTCTATTGGTCACTGTAAGGTGTATTTAGTCCTTATTCTCCAGCCTGTGTCTATTGGTCACTGGTGTATTTAGTCCTTATTCTCCGGCCTGTGTCTATTGGTCACTGGTGTATTGAGTCCTTATTCTCCAGCCTGTCTTTTGGTCACTGGTGTATTTAGTCCTTATTCTCCAGCCTGTGTCTGTTGGTCACTGGTGTATTTAGTCCTTATTCTCCAGCCTGTGTCTATTGGTCACTGGTGTATTTAGTCCTTATTCTCCAGCCTGTGTCTGTTGGTCACTGGTGTATTTAGTCCTTACTCTCCAGCCTGTGTCTATTGGTCACTGGTGTATTTAGTCCTTATTCTCCAGCCTGTGTCTATTGGTCACTGGTGTATTTAGTCCTTATTCTCCAGCCTGTGTCTGTTGGTCACTGGTGTATTTAGTCCTTATTCTCCAGCCTGTGTCTATTGGTCACTGGTGTATTTAGTCCTTATTCTCCAGCCTGTGTCTGCTGGTCACTGGTGTATCTAGTCCTTATTCTCCAGCCTATGTCTGTTGGTCACTGGTGTATTTAGTCCTTATTCTCCGGCCTGTGTCTATTGGTCACTGGTGTATTTAGTCCTTATTCTCCAGCCTGTGTCTATTGGTCACTGGTGTATTTAGTCCTTATTCTCCAGCCTGTGTCTATTGTTTACTGGTGTATTTAGTCCTTATTCTCCAGTCTGTGTCTATTGGTCACTGGTGTATTTAGTCATTCTTCTCCAGCCTGTGTCTATTGGTCACTGGTGTATTTAGTCCTTATTCTGCAGCCTGTGTCTATTGTTCACTGGTGTATTTAGTCCTTATTCTCCAGCCTGTGTCTATTGGTCACTGGTGTATTTAGTCCTTATTCTCCAGTCTGTGTCTATTGGTCACTGGTGTATTTAGTCCTTATTCTCCAGCCTGTGTTTATTGTTCACTGATGTATTTAGTCCTTATTCTCCAGCCTGTGTCTATTGGTCACTGGTGTATTTAGTCCTTATTCTCCAGCCTGTGTCTATTGGTCACTGGTGTATTTAGTCCTTATTCTCCGGCCTGTGTCTATTGGTCACTGGTGTATTTAGTCCTTATTCTCCAGCCTGTGTCTATTGGTCACTGGTGTATTTAGTCCTTATTCTCCAGCCTGTGTCTATTGGTCACTGTGTCTATTGGTCACTGTGTCGATTGGTCACGGTGTCTATTGGTCACTGTGTCTATTGGCCACTGGTGTATTTAGTCCTTATTCTCCAGCCTGTGTCTTTTGGCCACTATGTCTATTGGTCACTGTGTCTATTGGTCACTGTGTCTATTGGTCACTGTGTCTATTGGTCACTGTGTCTATTGGTCACTGTGTTACTATTAGGGCTGTACCGAGTATGATTTTTGCCGAGTACCGAGTAGTGGCGGCCATGTTTTGCCGAGTACCGAGTAGTGGCGGCCATGTTTTGCCGAGTACCGAGTAGTGGTGGCCATGTTTTGCCGAGTACCAAGTAGTGGCGGCCATGTTTTGCCGAGTACCGAGTAGTGGCGGCCATGTTTTGCCAAGTACCGAGTAGTGGCGGCCATGTTTTGCTGAGTACTGAGTAGTGGCGGCCATGTTTTGCCGATACAAGGTACTGATACCGAGTACTTGAAGAAGCATTAAACCTGCTATTAGCCTACAGTTTGTCACTTTAATTCCAATTTTTGCGTCACACATTTCCCCCTCGTTTTAATAATGATTTTATTTTCAGGATCTATGCTGTAAATAAAATTATTTTTTCTTTATTTTATTTTTAAAATATATTTTAATAACTCATTTAACTTTGAATAAACAGTAAAATTTATCTTTAATCGAAGTTTCTGATGTGTTTACAAGTTCCAGTTCGCACATCTATCATGACCTACATATGACTTATGACTAAGCGAACTCTCCTCTATAAAAATGTACAGATAAAATTAGGAACTCTATTTGAACCTTCAACTTTGACTCATAATTAATTCTAACCAATAGTTAAATGGCTTTTGAACACGGCCACTTTTCACGAATGAAACAATGAGTACAAAGTAATAGAGTCAAAATTAGGTTGAAGGATGAATGGTTGCCAATGACAACAATCTGCAGACGGTACATTTTGTTATTCCATACGAAACGAAATGTTTTAGACATGCGATTCTCCGTGCATCTTTGCTTTTTAGAGCAATTACGTAATACTCGGCATCGGCATCACTTACGTGGTCTATGTGCCGAGTATTTCCGAGTACACGGAAATCGGCCGATACCGAATAGCCGAACCGAGTATTTATGTATTCTATAGCTTCATGGCTGCTGATCGCTAGGTCCCAATGAAGTATGATGGTCTTTTTTTAGTGTTATATTCTATGGCTCAAAACTCATAGAAATTGTGCCCTCGTCCTAAATGTAAAAACGACACTTGTTTACTACTGTCTGCCATGATCCATTTTTAAATCCTTTGTATTAACTCGTGGTGTCTGCGGCGGACCTTGCTTGCTTGCTTGCTTGTCGCCAAAACTTTTGATCGATTTTTAACCCACTTGCTCGCAAGATAGCGAGCTGAAATTTTGCAGGCAGTTTCGTACCGATGATAAAAACAATGTATCAAAATTTCAGATCGATCGCATGTACCGTAATTAAATTATTGATTTTTTAGATTATTTTTTTTATTCCTATGTATCATGCTATTTTTTGAGATAGAGCGTCGCGGTGCGTATTATATTGAACAACCTTTCTGTCGCGCAATAAGGTGCGTATTTTATTGACAGCTCTTTTTATAAACATATTCCTGATCGGTGCGCATTATATTAAACATGTTTTACGACACAACTGCAATTTTGTATTTCTGGATGGTCTGGCGCTGCGTATTATAATTAACATTCTTTTAATTACTTCTCGTACATAAAGGATTTATAGTCAAAAACTTGGTTTTTTTACGGGTTGTTTTTATATTAACTCGTGGTGTCTGCGGCGGACCTTGCTTGCTTGCTTGCTTGTCGCCAAAACTTTTGATTGATTTTTAACCCACTTGCTCGCAAGATAGCGAGCTGAAATTTTGCAGGCAGTTTCGTACCGATGATAAAAACAATGTATCAAAATTTCAGATCGATCGCATGTACCGTAATTAAATTATTGATTTTTTAGATTATTTTTTTTATTCCTATGTATCATGCTATTTTTTGAGATAGAGCGTCGCGGTGCGTATTATATTGAACAACCTTTCTGTCGCGCAATAAGGTGCGTATTTTATTGACAGCTCTTTTTATAAACATATTCCTGATCGGTGCGTATTATATTAAACATGTTTTACGACACAACTTCAATTTTGTATTTCTGGATGGTCTGGCGCTGCGTATTATAATGAACATTCTTTTAGTTACTTCTCGTACATAAAGGATTTATAGTCAAAAACTTGGTTTTTTACGGGTTTTTCTTATTAAATCCTTTATATTAACTCGTGGTGTCTGCGGCGGACCTTGCTTGCTTGCTTGCTTGCTTGCTTGTCGCCAAAACTTTTGATTGATTTTTAACCCACTTGCTCGCAAGATAGCGAGCTGAAATTTTGCAGGCAGTTTCGTACCGATGATAAAAACAATGTATCAAAATTTCAGATCGATCGCATGTACCGTAATTAAATTATTGATTTTTTAGATTATTTTTTTTATTCCTATGTATCATGCTATTTTTTGAGATAGAGCGTCGCGGTGCGTATTATATTGAACAACCTTTCTGTCGCGCAATAAGGTGCGTATTTTATTGACAGCTCTTTTTATAAACATATTCCTGATCGGTGCGCATTATATTAAACATGTTTTACGACACAACTGCAATTTTGTATTTCTGGATGGTCTGGCGCTGCGTATTATAATTAACATTCTTTTAATTACTTCTCGTACATAAAGGATTTATAGTCAAAAACTTGGTTTTTTACGGGTTGTTTTTATATTAACTCGTGGTGTCTGCGGCGGACCTTGCTTGCTTGCTTGCTTGTCGCCAAAACTTTTGATTGATTTTTAACCCACTTGCTCGCAAGATAGCGAGCTGAAATTTTGCAGGCAGTTTCGTACCGATGATAAAAACAATGTATCAAAATTTCAGATCGATCGCATGTACCGTAATTAAATTATTGATTTTTTAGATTATTTTTTTTATTCCTATGTATCATGCTATTTTTTGAGATAGAGCGTCGCGGTGCGTATTATATTGAACAACCTTTCTGTCGCGCAATAAGGTGCGTATTTTATTGACAGCTCTTTTTATAAACATATTCCTGATCGGTGCGTATTATATTAAACATGTTTTACGACACAACTTCAATTTTGTATTTCTGGATGGTCTGGCGCTGCGTATTATAATGAACATTCTTTTAGTTACTTCTCGTACATAAAGGATTTATAGTCAAAAACTTGGTTTTTAAATCCTTTATATTAACTCGTGGTGTCTGCGGCCGACCGACCGACCTTGCTTGCTTGCTTGCTTGCTTGCTTGTCGCCAAAACTTTTGATCGATTTTTAACCCACTTGCTCGCAAGATAGCGAGCTGAAATTTTGCAGGCAGTTTCGTACCGATGATAAAAACAATGTATCAAAATTTCAGATCGATCGCATGTACCGTAATTAAATTATTGATTTTTTAGATTATTTTATTTATTCCTATGTATCATGCTATTTTTTGAGATAGAGCGTCGCGGTGCGTATTATATTGAACAACCTTTCTGTCGCGCAATAAGGTGCGTATTTTATTGACAGCTCTTTTTATAAACATATTCCTGATCGGTGCGCATTATATTAAACATGTTTTACGACACAACTGCAATTTTGTATTTCTGGATGGTCTGGCGCTGCGTATTATAATGAACATTCTTTTAAATTCTTCTCGTACATAAAGGATTTATAGTCAAAAACTTGGTTTTTTACGGGTTTTTCTTATTTACGGGTTTTTCTTATTAAATCCTTTATATTAACTCGTGGTGTCTGCGGCGGACCTTGCTTGCTTGCTTGCTTGCTTGCTTGTCGCCAAAACTTTTGATCGATTTTTAACCCACTTGCTCGCAAGATAGCGAGCTGAAATTTTGCAGGCAGTTTCGTACCGATGATAAAAACAATGTATCAAAATTTCAGATCGATCGCATGTACCGTAATTAAATTATTGATTTTTTAGATTATTTTTTTTATTCCTATGTATCATGCTATTTTTTGAGATAGAGCGTCGCGGTGCGTATTATATTGAACAACCTTTCTGTCGCGCAATAAGGTGCGTATTTTATTGACAGCTCTTTTTATAAACATATTCCTGATCGGTGCGCATTATATTAAACATGTTTTACGACACAACTGCAATTTTTGTATTTCTGGATGGTCTGGCGCTGCGTATTATAATTAACATTCTTTTAATTACTTCTCGTACATAAAGGATTTATAGTCAAAAACTTGGTTTTTTACGGGTTGTTTTTATATTAACTCGTGGTGTCTGCGGCGGACCTTGCTTGCTTGCTTGCTTGTCGCCAAAACTTTTGATCGATTTTTAACCCACTTGCTCGCAAGATAGCGAGCTGAAATTTTGCAGGCAGTTTCGTACCGATGATAAAAACAATGTATCAAAATTTCAGATCGATCGCATGTACCGTAATTAAATTATTGATTTTTTAGATTATTTTTTTTATTCCTATGTATCATGCTATTTTTTGAGATAGAGCGTCGCGGTGCGTATTATATTGAACAACCTTTCTGTCGCGCAATAAGGTGCGTATTTTATTGACAGCTCTTTTTATAAACATATTCCTGATCGGTGCGTATTATATTAAACATGTTTTACGACACAACTTCAATTTTGTATTTCTGGATGGTCTGGCGCTGCGTATTATAATGAACATTCTTTTAGTTACTTCTCGTACATAAAGGATTTATAGTCAAAAACTTGGTTTTTTACGGGTTTTTCTTATTAAATCCTTTATATTAACTCGTGGTGTCTGCGGCGGACCTTGCTTGCTTGCTTGCTTGCTTGCTTGTCGCCAAAACTTTTGATCGATTTTTAACCCACTTGCTCGCAAGATAGCGAGCTGAAATTTTGCAGGCAGTTTCGTACCGATGATAAAAACAATGTATCAAAATTTCAGATCGATCGCATGTACCGTAATTAAATTATTGATTTTTTAGATTATTTTTTTTATTCCTATGTATCATGCTATTTTTTGAGATAGAGCGTCGCGGTGCGTATTATATTGAACAACCTTTCTGTCGCGCAATAAGGTGCGTATTTTACTGACAACACTTTTTATAAACCTATTCCTGATCGGTGCGCATTATATTAAACACGTTTTACGACACAACTGCAATTTTGTATTTTTGGATGGTCTTGCGCTGCGTGTTATAATGAACATTCTTTTAGTTACGTCTCATACGTAAAGGATTTATAGTCAAAAACTTGGTTTTTTACGGGTTGTTTTTATTATTACTTTAAAAAACACTTTTTAAAAGACTTTTTATATTAAAGTTTAGATTTCTCTTAAAGTCTTGTTATACAAACTAAATTTCTATTTCAATTATGATTTAACAGTCATATTCATCTTTAATTTATATTCTAAAAAATGTTACTTCTTTTAAATTTTAAATTATGGTACTTGTATTTGAAAACGTTAAGTATTACATGAAACCTATCCCGTCACCTATTCGTACATTTTTATGTATAGATCAAACTGTTACAACAAGAAAGCTGTAGTTGGTACCTTTGACAGGATCCTAGTTGTGCTCTAGCTTCAAACACGATCTGAAACAAGACATGTGTATGGTTAACATTATTTGAATTGTAATGTGTACACTTCTCTCCTCTATATCCTGTGTCAATCTGTATGTGGGTAATGTGTAAACTTCTCTCATCTATATCCTGTGTCAAGCTGTCTGTGTGTAATGTGTAAACTTCTCTCATCTATATCCTGTGTCAAACTGTCTGTGTGTAATGTGTAAACTTCTCTCATCTATATCCTGTGCCAAGCTGTTTGCCTGTGGGAGAACGAGGTGGTCGCTCAGCTAGCGTACAACGAGACCGAGGTGTGCTATGACGTCGTAGGGTGCTTCAACAACAGCGCCCCCTTTAACAACACAAATGGCGTCCTCCCTAAGTCCCCCGAAGAGCTCGATGTCAGGATTTGGCTCTTCACGCGAGCCAACCAAGAGAGTCATGACGCCATCAACTACACTGACCCAGACACAGTGCGAGACTCACACTTCGACCACAGCAAACACACCAAGATCATCATTCACGGATTCTCATCGTCTTTTGAAAATACCCCGTGGATATTTCAAATGAAAGACAAGTTTCTTGTAAAGGTAAGTTCCCGAGGAAACGGAAATGGAAAAGTACTACTTTTTATGTTTCATTGATTAATTTTTTTCTTCATTAAATTTTTTTAATAAAACGGTTGAAATTCAGCCAATATAAGTGCAAATTGAAATTTGTTGTCCTAAATTAAAAATCTGATTTTGCAATAGTGCAACTGACTTAAATAATCTAAAATCATTAAAATAATGTATTTATTTATGTACAAGAATTTATTATCTTTATTTTTCAATGGTATTTGAAATATTATAAATTAAAAAAAATTACAATAAAAATATCTTTTAATCCTTTGGTTTTATTGTTCGAAACATAATTGACATGTTTTAAATATCATAGCTATGCATCATGTTTAATATCATATCAAGGGAAGAGAGCATGTTAATATAATTACATATTTTGCTAGCAGGTCACTTAAATTTATATTTCTAGAATTTTGATTTGTATATACATTGTAATTAATATTATATTTTATAACTCTCATTAAAACTTTGTTTCGTTCCAATTACATTTGATTATAGTTTGATTTGTAAAACTGATTGTAAAACCATGTAAAGATAATCTATGCAAAAATGTCACTGTGCTGCATATTTGTTTATAACCGATAGCACAATACCGGCAATAAACTTAGCCAGGTTTAGTAATTTCATATGAGTTGTTAATTTTGGCAAAGTGATTTTATTTTAGGGAGATTTTAACGTGCTTGCTGTTGACTGGAGCAAGGGCGCAACTCTGCCAAACTATCCCCAGGCCACGGCCAACATACGAGTTGTGGCCACTGAGGTCAAGTTAGTGTTGGAAATAATGGAGGACCAGGGCCTTGACCTTGGGAATGTGCATATTGTAGGTCACTCTCTAGGTGCTCATCTTTCAGGATTCATTGGAAACCTCCTGGGACCTAACGTTATTGGAAGAATAAGTGGTGAGTAACTTACCTTGACCTAACGTTATTGGAAGAATAAGTGGTGAGTAACTTACCTTGACCTAACGTTATTGGAAGAATAAGTGGTGAGTAACTTACCTTGACCTAACGTTATTGGAAGAATAAGTGGTGAGTAACTTACCTTGACCTAACGTTATTGGAAGAATAAGTGGTGAGTAACTTACCTGGACCTAACGTTATTGGAAGAATAAGTGGTGAGTAACTTACCTGGACCTAACATTATTGGAAGAATAAGTGGTGAGTAACTTACCTTGACCTAACGTTATTGGAAGAATAAGTGGTGAGTAACTTACCTTGACCTAACGTTATTGGAAGAATAAGTGGTGAGTAACTTACCTTGACCTAACGTTATTGGAAGAATAAGTGGTGAGTAACTTACCTTGACCTAACGTTATTGGAAGAATAAGTGGTGAGTAACTTACCTTGACCTAACGTTATTGGAAGAATAAGTGGTGAGTAACTTACCTTGACCTAACGTTATTGGAAGAATAAGTGGTGAGTAACTTACCTTGACCTAACGTTATTGGAAGAATAAGTGGTGAGTAACTTACCTGGACCTAACGTTATTGGAAGAATAAGTGGTGAGTAACCTACTCGGACCTAACGTTATAGGAAGAATAAGTGGTGAGTAACCTACTCGGACCTAACGTTATTGGAAGAATAAGTGGTGAGTAACCTACTCGGACCTAACGTTATAGGAAGAATAAGTGGTGAGTAACCTACCTGGACCTAACATTATTGGAAGAATAAGTGGTGAGTAACCTACTCGGACCTAACATTATAGGAAGAATAAGTGGTGAGTACTTACCTGGACCTAACGTTATTGGAAGAATAAGTGGTGATTAACCTACTTGGACCTAACATTATAGGAAGAATAAGTGGTGAGTAACCTACTCGGACCTAACATTATAGGAAGAATAACTGGTGAGTAACCTACTCGGACCTAACATTATAGGAAGAATAAGTGGTGAGTAACCTACTCGGACCTAACGTTATAGGAAGAATAAGTGGTGAGTAACCTACTTGGACCTAACGTTATTGGAAGAATAAGTGGTGAGTAACCTACTCGGACCTAACGTTATAGGAAGAATAAGTGGTGAGTAACTTACCTGGACCTAACGTTATAGGAAGAATAAGTGGTGAGTAACTTACCTGGACCTAACGTTATTGGAAGAATAAGTGGTGAGTAACCTACTCAGACCTAACATTATTGGAAGAATAAGTGGTGAGTAACCTACTCGGACCTAACGTTATTGGAAGAATAAGTGGTGAGTAACTTACCTGGACCTAACGTTATTGGAAGAATAAGTGGTGAGTAAATTACCTGGACCTAACATTATTGGAAGAATAAGTGGTGAGTAACCTACTCGGACCTAAGGTTATTCGAAGAATAAGTGGTGAGTAACTTACCTGGACCTAACGTTATTGGAAGAATAAGTGGTGAGTAACTTACCTTGACCTAACGTTATTGGAAGAATAAGTGGTGAGTAACTTACCTTGACCTAACGTTATTGGAAGAATAAGTGGTGAGTAACTTACCTGGACCTAACGTTATTGGAAGAATAAGTGGTGAGTAACTTACCTGGACCTAACGTTATTGGAAGAATAAGTGGTGAGTAAATTACCTGGACCTAACATTATTGGAAGAATAAATGGTGAGTAACCTACTCGGACCTAACATTATTGGAAGAATAAGTGGTGAGTAACTTACCTGGACCTAACATTATTGGAAGAATAAGTGGTGAGTAACTTACCTGGACCTAACATTATAGGAAGAATAAGTGGTGAGTAACCTACTCGGACCTAACATTATTGGAAGAATAAGTGGTGAGTAACTTACCTGGACCTAACATGTTTGGAAGAATAAGTGGTGAGTAAATTACTTTATTCATAATTGTCAGGTCTCTTTGCACATGCCGATGGCTCAAGTTTTTCCTTGAGATTTCCTTTTACGACATCAGTCACGTGTTACGCTGAGAACAATGGGCATGCGTACTTATTTCAACTGCACTTGTACTTCATTGGGGATGGTACTCTCCTTTGATGTATTTTTTTTAAAGTCCCTTAACCTCGTGGTCGTTATAACCCCGTAGTTGTAGGGGGTTCTAATGTTTGCTTTAGAACATTCTCGGGCTTGATAGACCTGGCGGCGCCCATCCCTCTCCAGGTCAGCGGAGGACTTTCTTAGCGTTAGTCATTCATATGTATCTCAAATGTTCAAGGACTCAGACAAAATAGATTGTATGTAGAGTTCAACTAGACGAACCTGTGTTGATCGCTTTTCCAATAATGGTCACCTTTTAACTATTGATAGGTAACGATTTATAGAAAGATTTAAGCAAGATCATTTACAGTAATGAAAAGTACGTCCCAATATGATATTAACGTACTACCGTTCACAATTTTGGTTTCTTGAATGCGAGCACGTGTTATTGATAATACACAAAGGCAAAAATTACAATTATAATTATACGAACATTAATTAGCATTAAAATCCATCAAAGTAGAGTCACCTTAAATGTTCTTTATTTTTAACTTGATAAGGAAGCTGAAACAACATCTTTCATAGAAGAAGAATTTTTAAGCCCGCATATATTACAGTTAATGTAATGCTGTACCTTGAATATTTTTTGGAATTACTCTCGCAATGTAAAAAATTTCCCCTAAAATATTTCAGGACTTGATCCTGCTGAGCCAAGCTTTCTTCATTTCACACTTCCGGTCAGGTTGGACAAAGAGGACGCGAAATTTGTTGACGTCATCCACACAGACGGGTCACCTTTCAATCTGTTGGCAGGTGGCTACGGTCTGATGTTGGAAAGTGGTGACGTCGACATTTATGTCAACGGTGGAGAGAAACAGCCCGGCTGTACGGATGGCATTGGAGGAATTTTTAGTTCAGGTGAGTACTGGCTATGACATTGGAGAATTTCTTAGTTCAAGTGAGTCCTGGCTATGGCATCGGAGGAATTTTTAGTTCTAGTGAGTACTGGCGATGACAATGGGGGAAATTTTAATTCAGGATAGTACTAGCTTAAGATCCTACATGTGGAAGAAAATCAGAAGCCCCGAGCCAAGTGCTCTTCCCGGAAGACCCTCTCAGCTATCTGGCCCCCCAAAGGTACGTAACAGCTGAGGTCCCCCCCCCCGGAAGCGGTCGCTTCTGGAGTGGCCACCTGGGCATCCAGGACAGAAAGTCGAAAATGCCTCCCACTAAATTGTCCTCACAAGGAGGGGTGGAATTCCCTACTACGACCCGCTACCACTTTGGCGCCACCCCGTCAAACCATACGAGTCTCCATGGTTAGGACTGCCACTAAGCTAAATGTTTGCATTTATCTATGACACATTTATCAATTGATTTGTTAGCTCCTGCAAATACTCACTGTGTGTTTGAATGTACTTGTAATTCTTATTTCAAGTAAGAACTGAGATAATTGGACATTTTATTTCTGGATACATCTTGTACAAGTTGCGTAACAAAGACGTGAAATTTTGAATGCATGAAAGTGGCGTGAAAATGACAGTCGTGAGTATCTCAATGGCTTAAGTAGCATAGTAGCATGCAACAAGTAGCATCAACATTTTTTCTGTCTCTAGGCCAAGCCCTCAGTGGCGTCACTAGGGGGGGGGAGGTGGGCTGCCCCGGGTCAGGCAAAATCATAATTTTATTGTGTACGATTTTATGTCGAAAAAAGAGACGACAAATCTTTTGCACCTTGAAAAAAAATTACGAAATACAATGAAATACGTTTAACGCGAAAAATTATGAATAAAAATATATCAGTTAACATGCAATAATAAAACAGTCCCAAGCAAACTACAATAAAACAAATTAGAAAAGAAAAAGAAAATAAACAGCCGCACCTTTTTAGGCAGGACATGAAAGAGGAGGTGTCTTTTGTTTTAAATGAAATAAAGCCAACTGGGCTTGACATACCGACACATGTAAGCCGGTGAGACCTCACCTCACTACTCCCTCCACCACAGTGGGGTGGGGGGATAAGATTTTTCTCCTAAAAAATCAACAGACGAAAGGGGAAAATTATGTTTTATATGTCCTTGAGTTAATATTTTTGTTTTATTTATATTTATTAAAAGCGTGCAAACTTGGATATATATCTTAATATAATTTACTCTAAGACAATTCTTCTCAAAATGGTGATCCGTGGACCGGAGCCGGTCCATGGGCCATCCGCTGTCGGTCCGCAGAAGTTATCAAGAAAGGACAGACAAAGATAATTAGAATCCCTTATTAACAACCATTATTACTAACCCTATAGAATATTTCAATTTTTGCGTTAATAACCATATAAAATTAAAAATATAAAATAAAACAAATAAAATTTCGCTACCACGTTAGTACAGTGAAAATAGTTCACCGGTCCCTGGTGCAATGAAAAAATTCCTGCCGGTCCACGATACTAAACTTTTGAGAAGCACTGCTCTAAGAAAATTAATTTTCTTGAGTATAGGTACTTTTTTTGTAAAATCCTATATTCAAGTATTTTGTCCACAATTCGTAATCATAATTCCACATTCTTGCAGCAGTGAAGGTAAGCAAGTTAACCCTTTATTTAATGTTGTTAAAAGAAGGAAAGATGGTGACAATTTACTCGATTTATGTTTGAGTCAAAATGCCACGTTATACCTTTTACAGCTTAAATAATTCTTTAATAATGATTTATTTTAATTTTGAAAGCTACAAAAGTAACACAAATTACTCTCAAATTTTGGAAACGTTCAAAAAGTAAGACGAAATTTAAAACAAATATTAATAAATGTTCTTAAAGTATGACAGACAAGAATCAAACTTTCAAAAATTTCATTCAATTAATTAATAAACTATATTTTTTTAGTTCAAGGCTTGTCTCACATATGTTGGGAACATTTTCCTTCCTTAAATTGATGCCATATGTCAATAAAGAGTGCACGATGAAAGAGCGACGACAAATGGGCGCAAACATAAGAGCGCTATACCTCGCTGGCTGTCCAACTTGAAACATTAGCATCTATTAGAACAATCGCCTCCAATCTTCATCTGCGCTCTTTTGTTGTGTGCTGTATGTTCCCGTTATATGGCACTGGAAGACTAGGAGGAGTTCTATGGGTTAAGTCATGAGCAATGTTCCCTTTAAGCTGCGCGGCTGCGCCGCAACGAAGATATTTTAACAACGCCGCGCAGCAGTTTAGAATACCGCGCAGCAAATTTAGTAAACATATTACACACCAAATAAATACTGTGCAACTTTACACACGAGTTGTTGTTTTTTTTACTTTGTACACGGACCAACGAACCTTAGAGGGAACATTGGTCGTGAGGGGGTGACACCATGAGCTACCACCCCGGGTGACACCAACCCTAGTGACGCTTCTGCTAGCCCTTATTGAGTCTAAACTTTAACTTAGACTGTAAGGACTAAAAGACATTTAGGTCATTTTTAGTCAATTTTATATGTCAGATTTTCGGTGTTTCAAATGGTAGGTTGAAACGTTTTGCAACATAATATGATTCGATTAAACATTTTATCTCGGTCTTTGGAACTTTTATTTGTGTAGTTCCTGCACAGGTTACGCCCACTGTTTATATCACCATTTTGTTGTTGTATCATCAAGGTAATTCAAGCCTGGAGAATTCCGTAGCGTGTAGCCATGGCAGAGCTCACGACGTCTTCATAGAGTCTATAGACACAACTTGTAACTTTACAGCTTACCCGTGTGAGAGTTTTGTAAGTTTGAATTTATTCACAATCCTTGATGCTAGTGTTTGTGCTATTAATGATCACAATTAAATATGAACGCATTACTTTAAAAAAAAAGAAATTCTTTCTTTCTTTCTTTTTTTATTAAAAAAAAATATTTCTAAAAATAGATTAAAAAATATTTTAGAAATTCCAATTTTGAATTCTTTATTAGTGGGAAACAGCGGCGTAACAGTGACTTGGCATCGGGGCAGTTGCCAGGGGCACCGAGGGCTAATCCTTCAATAATCAATTATCCTGTATAATTTAGTATGTTCCCTATTTCTCAAGGACGCTTCTGGTGGGAAATCTGAAAACTTTATCTCATAAACAAGAATATATTGATAGTATCAAGTGTCTTACTGTGGTTGCTGCGGTAAACACTAATAACACTGTCCGATTGTGACCGCTAACTCTGGCTATGATACTGAACATGCCTTTCATTAATGTGGACATCACATTAAGATGCCTGTTGATCAGAATAACATTAAAGTCATTTATTTGTGCCCTTGTTTCCCACAGGAAAAGTTTGAAAATGGCGAATGTTTCACGTGTGGTACCGAAGGCTGTAGTTTAGCCGGCTATAACGCTGACCTTGGTCCACTCACCGGCAAGTTCTACGTCGACACGCATCACTCCCCGCCATTCTGTGGTAATTTGTGCCTCAATGTTTCCCCTTTCTTTCAGAATTAGATAACTTCTAACAATTAGTTAACTAGAGCCAAAAGTATGATTTCTTGTTGACAGATTTGAAACCCATTGCCATCTGTTCATTGATACAACATATGAGTCGATCTTATTTAAAGAAAAAATAAAATACCTCGTAAACACATATTCTGATCTTAACACATAATAGATTTGTGTCACCCGATATTGAGAAACACACAGGGAACAGGACACTATTTATCGGGGGGAAAGGGAAAATGGCAACATTTTTATTATAAAACCTACAATCAATTTTTATCTTTTGATATCTCCATCTAGGCTATCCATACCACGTCAAGGTGGTCCCCAATCCGACACAATCAAACACAACTGGGTTAATTTACGTCTCGTTGATTGGAACTCTCGACAAAACAGATTTCATACCCATCAACTCGAAGTAAGTGATGTAACAAATTGTGTGTGTCATGTGTGTCATGTGTGTCATGTGTGTCATTCGTGTCAGATGGAGTTGTAATTTATGATCTGTTTTTTATAACGTGTTTTAACATTTTTGCGTCTATTTCTAACAGCCATACGATAGCGACAGAATCTTATGCGTCATGAGGCCTTTGTCATAATATGGCGGAGAGCTATTAATAGAAATATTGGGGCTATATTTATCTTTTTTAGGGACAGATTTCATAAAAATTTAATAAAAGATACGAGTCAATATGTAAATGTAGGTATATTGAGAAGGTTGTATTTTGTCAGCTATCAGTTAATTCTTCGTTAATTTAAGACAGCAAATTGGACTTGGAAAAGGAAAAAAGTTTCGTAATTTTATTATACTAACAATTTTGAGAACATAGTGATTCGACTGTATTTATGCTTCAAAACATTGTTCCGCTAAAATGTAATCTAAAAATAGAACATTACTCGTTGAGCTATGACGTTTTTCGGCTTTAGAAATGACCAACCCTATAGGAAGCCAGTGGAGTTCCTAACGTGCTGATTTGATATGATCATATAAAGCAATTATTATTCTATTTATAACTTGTACATTTAACATAATCATCCTAGGCTTAAAGAGTACCTATTTGACAACGAAATGCATGTCTACGCATAAACAGTGCCTATTTGACCACCAAATGTCTAAACATAAACAGTACCTATTTGACCACCAAATGTCTAAACATAAACAGTGCCTATTTGACCACCAAATGTCTAAACATAAACAGTACCTATTTGACCACCAAATGTCTAAACATAAACAGTACCTATTTGACCACCAAATGTCTAAATATAAACAGTGCCTATTTGACCACCAAATGTCTAAACATAAAGAGTACCTATTTGACCACTTTTTACTTGCAATCCCCAGGAACAAGAAACTAAATGGCACATATGAGATCTCCACCAATGTTGTCTATAAAACCGACATCGGCGTCGTCACAGGGGTGCAGTTAAAATACGTTAAGGACGTGGGTTTCCTGGGAGGACTTTTTGGGTCCTCCTCCACAAACTCATACAACTTGGCGCTAATACAAGTGATGTCCCCTTCAGCTGGCATGTGGTAAGATAAACCTAGTGATGTCCCTTTTCGTGGTGACGTTACACTTTGTGCGTCATGAAACAATCCAAACGGAATGAAATATTGAAACAAGTCAAGGCTCTCCATGGGGTTTAGGGCCAATGATGATAATATCATGGGCTACTGTAACAACCAAGCAAACAGGTTTAATACACGGATTAGAAATGTTTATGTAGAGTCCGCAACAGAGGCAATTTCATATGGTGATACAGCCGTATATAACATAACTAACAGAGGCAATTTCATATGGTGATACAGCCGTATATAACATAACTAACAGAGGCAATTTCATATGGTGATACAGCCGTATATAACATAACTAACAGAGGCAATTTCATATGGTGATACAGCCGTATATAACATAACTAACAGAGGCAATTTCATATGGTGATACAGCCGTATATAACATAACTAACAGAGGCAATTTCATATGGTGATACAGCCGTATATAACATAACTAACAGAGGCAATTTCATATGGTGATACAGCCGTATATAACATAACTAACAGAGGCAATTTCATATGGTGATACAGCCGTATATAACATAACTAACAGAGGCAATTTCATATGGTGATACAGCCGTATATAACATAACTTCACGTCTAGGTTAGCGTTAAGATTAGTTGAAATTAAATATCGGTTAGAGTTATTTTTGTTGACATTATATATGGGTTAGGTTATTTCACTGTAAGTCTAGGTTAAGGCGAGTATTATATGACATTAGATCGAGGTCAGGGTTGGTATTAGATTATATTAACCTTAGGTTATGGTTAGAAGAAATTAACTGGTTATGATTATGGTTTGTTTACTTTAAGAATAGTTTAGGTTAGGGTTTAGGGGCATTAAATCTAGGTTAGTGCTATGGTTAAGAGATACTAATGCTATGTTATGGTTAGAGTTACATTTAAGGAATGTTTGTTAAGTCTGTGTTAGGATTAGCGTTAAGTGACATTCAGTCTCTGTCATGGTTAGAGTTAGGTGACATTTAGTTTGGTTATGGTTAGAATTACATGCCCATATCTCTAGGGGCGTCATGACCAAAATGCCCATGAAAGTTTTTTTTAACTCTCGTTTATCTCTCGTTTAACTCGTTTATCTCTCGTTTATCTCTCGTTTATCTCTCGTTTAACTCGTTTATCTCTCGTTTGACTCTCGTTTAACTCGTTTATCTCTCGTTTGACTCTCGTTTATCTCTCATTTATCTCTCGTTTGACTCCCAACAGGGCATCGTCGTGCCGTGGCGAGTTCAACCTGGTAGACAAACAAGTTCTTGACGTCACAACCACGGCCACCCGTTCAAGTGACCCATGTGTCGTCATAGGATAGTGGTCAAGAGAGTCGAAAGTCAATTATCCAATGTCTTTAATCTGTGCAATGTTAGCATTCATGCACTGTTCAATACAATGTATACGAATAAAGATTTATAAAAACCCACGAATCGCACACATCTTGTTTACATGTTTCTAGTTAACTCTTTCATAATCCGATTCAGCGATTTTATCTTACTTTATTTCGGATTTTAATTGAAAATTGGATTCACGTTCAGACCATGGAAAAGCCATTTACGACAAAACCTCCGTATATTTAAGACAAAACCTCCGTATATTTACGACAAAACCTCCGTATAATTACGTCAAAACCTCCGTATATTTACGACAAAACCTCCGTATATTTACGACAAAACCTCCGTATACTTACGACAAAACCTCCGTATATTTACGACAAAACCTCCGTATATTTACGACAAAACCTCCGTATATTAAGGACTAACAAAATATCAAATACGTTTGAATTGAAATTTTCAACGGTATAGAATCTATACTATACTATAGATAGAAGTGGTTAAGAATGATCAGAGTGTGAAATGTGGCTGTTAGAGTTTGAGTGTATGTCATTGAGAGGGTGTGCAAGGGAGTGTATGAGATAGAAAGAGAGGGGAGTGGGATAGAGAGAAATACTGAGTGAAAGATGGAGAGAGACAAAGAGATGTGGTGACAGAGAGGGACAGAGAGAAGTAGGAGGCGAGAGAGACGGAAGCAGATAGTGATACTGGAAAAGTTTGAAAAAAAATCAAGTATGAAGTAAAAGTGCAAATACCAGTCATGACGTTAAACATTGCATTTAACATAATGAAAAAATGGACGCACACCTTCCCGTCTCCTATCATCATTGATCAGCGCGCTTAATCATATACTGCCAAATAAATGTCACCACATGCCTTGACTCATATGTCTCATATTAGCAAAAGTACTCCAAAAAAACACACAAAAAACAGGCATATTGTTAATCATTTTTTTCTATTTCACCAATAATTCAAACATTTTACGCAAAGAACGGGCTACAAACATAATCGAGCCTAGGTATATTTACCGTCATATACCTTACGTAAACACGTTGCTTGGCAAATCAGTCATCATTATCAAAGGCAAACACAATTCTACGATGCCCTGTGGCATCGAAGTCTTTTATGACTTTAGTGACGTCAGGAAATATGTCGGTGTGAACATGCAGCAGCACCAGAGCTGATAGTCGTTCTATCCCATTGTTGAACGCATTAAACTCTTGACACGGCGGAGCGCGAGAAGCTGCGTTCAGCTGTGGCGGATGTAACAGTCATCTTTAAAAGTACATGAAAAACAGTGTGAAAATTTGGGTATAAATCATTCGTGAGTAAAAAAAACAGTCTTGCAAAGACACGGCAGTGTTGCTGACTTCTCCTCCAAGCGCAGAGAGTTTGAACTTCCACCTCTCAATCTCTACATCAAGATCATCTGAATTAATGAATACCGCATAAGCTTCCCGAATTTTATTAATGTCATCCTTAGTCAGACTGGATATATGTTGCGGCATAAGCATTTCTGCTTTCAAACGTCCTGATGATGCACAAATGTGGTCTTCAAGTTCTGTTATTAGGTGATCCAAAAAGGAATTGTGAACATTTAGTCTGAAGTAATCTTGCACCGAATTTGTCGGTCCCTGTGCATTTGATCTGTACTGTTGTCTAGCAGTAACTCTTGGTGCTTTGACCTCAACATTCAATTTCTATGCTAACTTAGATGCCTCGTCAAACAATGAATTGCATGAATCGTCATTGCTCATTTTCAATTTCAGAAGGTCGATCAACTCCTTGCACTCACTAGAGGCACGAACTAAATTCTGAACCACAGACTGCAATGAGTAGGAAATCGGTTTCATGTAGCGCAAGTGGTGATGAACAACGACAAGCGTATTTATGAACTGAAAATTCTGGATTGAAAATTGGAGACCTTTGCTTTGACAGATGTTTGACGATCATGATCTTGAGTCAAACCGGCCAGAGTTTCAAGTGTAATACAATTAATGTTCTCTTCAAACCTTTTGTAAAAATTTTGTAAATTTTAGTGGACGCACGTGCGTCCAGTGCGTCACGCTGCGGGCGCCCCTGTTTCTATAATATCAGACAGGGCCGGCCTTAGGGCAAGGCGAACGAGGCAAACGCCTTGGGCCCCGCGCTTTGACTAAATTATGTTTACTGCTATTTTAAATTTTATTTATGCTACGTAAAACTTGATTTTTTTTAATAACAATGGTATCAAAAAACTTTATATTTATTTTTTCAGGATACAATAATTAGAAAAATAGTGTAATAATATAATAAAATATTAGATCTATAATCACCCTAAATCCTAATTCTAAAAAATATTTTTCCCAGAGAATTTTAGTAGCATTTAGAAAAAAAAATTGAAGAAAAAGATTTTACATCAGATAGCAATAGACGGAAATTTTCTACAACCGACTGCAAACGACAAATGGAGAATGGAGATGTTGTTAACCGTAAATGGCTTATATATTCAGCATGCCGCTAAAAATAAAATGTTATGATTCTGTTGAAAACATTTTAGAAACACTTTTTCTGCTCTGCGATCCGACGGGATTTGTGACTTGAAAAATGTCAGTTTGAGACTGTCTGATCATGAGAAATCAAAGGGACATAATTATGACATCTACTTTTTTGAATGGTTTGAGCAGGAAAACAGGCTACAAAACGATGCACAATTGAAAAGCAAAGCCAAACATTAATTAATAGTGAAAAGACGCATTGTCATAGTTGGCGCGTGTATTTCAACGTCTCATGGCCATTGTCCAATTTCTTGCTGGGTACCACATGACTTTTCATAGTTCAATCGATAAACTACATCAGGCACACAATGGAAACTTTTTGGGTCTCTTTTAATTGCTGGCAAAATTTGATCCGGTTTTGCAGGAACATATAGCAAAAATACAAACTGATGAAATTCATGATCACTACTTGGTAAAACAAATTCAAAATTACTGCATTTCGATGATGGGAAATACGGTACGGAAAATTATTGTAGGATGAGTAAAATCAGCTATTCAGTAATACTTGATTGCACACCGGACCAAAGTCACCTAGAACAGATGTCACTGACAATTTGCTATGTAAGCCCAGGAGATGAATATTCTGAAGTAATTCATGAGCACTTTATACGTTTTCTAGAAGTAGAAGAAAGTACTGGACAACACTTGATTGATGTCTTACTATTGGAACTGACAAAATTGACCTTATATGTTTCTGATATCTGCGGTCAAAGACAGCAAAGGTGTGAATATGAAGGTACATACGTCAGACGTAGAAGCTCATCTTTTACAATTAAATCCTAGGGCATTTTTACCCCTAATACATGTCACAAATACAACTTGCTGCTATGTGATATGGCAAAAACATTTTCTAATGCAATGACGTTTTTGGTATAATGCAACATGTTTTATTTTCTGCTTCAACAAAGTATGTTCAAAATATTTATGTGAAACCACTTTGTGAAACAAAATGAAAAAGCCGCGTGGAAAGTGAAAAGGCGGTGCGACACAAAGCAGGCGAAGTCTCTGATGCACTTTTTGAAGTTGCAGAGCAAAGTAGTATTAAGTAGTGATCCAAAAGCTGAAAGTGAAGCTGGGTCATTGTGCAAACAACTTAAAAACTTCAATTTCATTGTTTCTAATGTTTTTTAGTATGACATATTGTTCCAATTTAATTACATCAGCCAAGAATTACAAAATATTTTTGTTGATCTGCTGTTGACAGCATGGAATATAATTACAAATGGTTAAAATTGAACAGAAATTTCGGATTTTACACAGAAATAGCAATAATAATTGCAAAAAAATTGCCACGGACTTACAAGTTAAAACCATTTTCAATGAGACGAGAGTGTGAAAAAGAAATAAGACTATAAATCCCTTATTTATGAGACATAACTAAAAGTATTGATTATGTTCAAGCGAGACAAACATTTACAGACTGACAGTGATATTCCAAGGCTTTAAAATCGGGGGAAGGGACGGGATGGGGTGTGGACATCGACGGGTGGCGTCAACGCGTGAATTCAACTGGCACGTGAAAGAAAAACAATAACAAACCGTGAATTTGAATTACATATGTTATATAGAGATAAACTAAACATGCATTAATTTAATTACGGTAAAATGGATCGAATCGAAATTTTGATACAATGCACTGTTAGGTGACACGGGTCTATGTGCCAAATTTCAGCTCGATGGCATCACGGGAAGTGTGTCATTTTTTACATTTTTTTCCGCCAGCCCGCGAACGACAGAGAGAGATGGCGACAGACAGACACGATTTCGAAGTTAATATAAGGGATTTTTTAAAAATTACATATGAAGGAGAAGATGAAGGATTTGTAGATGCACAGGAAAATGATTCGTTTAAACAGATTGTTTATGTGGCAGTCATGTTGATGGACGGTCGCTTTGAACAACTACGAGGGCATCATAACTCGATGGGATTTCTTGATAAATTTCATCAATTAAAACATAATAAATATTAATAATAATATTTAAAAAAATATTTTTTAATGATCAACTGTATTGCAGTAAGAATCTGGAGAAAAAGCTCACGGCCTGCGGAGATAAGGATCTTGATCGTTTCATGCTTGCTGAAGAGTTGCAATCATTGAGTTCCATAATTCACGCAGTCACCTACAAGGATCCGGTTTTTTTTGTTGTTGTTTTTTTTGGGTGTTTTTTAAAAGTTTTTTTCAGTAAACAAGCGCTATAGTGACTTTCCTAACACAAACATCGCACTTCAAATACTTCTGACTGTTCCTGTCACAGTGTCTTCCGAAGAAAGAGCTTTTCGAAACTAAAACTTTTTAAAAACTATATGCGATCAACAATCATTCAAGATCGGCTCAGTAACTTGTAACTAAGCTATTTTGTAATTTGAGAATGATGTTGCTAAGAAAGAAAGGCAATAATGAAATTATTTCAGATTCTTTTGCAGCCACCAAAGCTCGCAAGATTTGCGTGTATATAGGTGGAAGAGGAGGATACGACCTAAAATACGCTAGTGTATAGAGTTTATAGTGTTAAGTGGTGTAACTATCTATTAGCACACCTAAATGAACCATTTATTTATTAACATCTTTTTTTTAATTTTAGGATCTTCAGTTTAATTAATAAAACTGTGATTATTGATGTGTCAAGTGTCAATGATGTTAAAGAATAAAAATTTTAGTAATTTAATTTTTTATTTCCCAACATTTTTATACATGTATAAATGAAATTTTTTGCATAGGTCTCGCTCATTATCTGCTTTATTGGGTCCGGGGCCCCGCTCATCGTTGCTGCCTTGGGCCCTGCATACTCTAGGACCGGCCCTGATACCAGACCATGTCTCACAAATCACTAGAGCCTAGATCTACAGATCAATCAGATGATATCCCTAATTATGAAAACTTTCTTTCAACTCACGAATCCATCTTGAGCCTAGACTGTAAAATGTGTATTTTTATGTTTACGTTTGTGATATGTTCAGATTTCCCCGCACTCAAATAACTTTGCTGAAATGATCGTGGTAGATAGCCTCTACTTGGATGAGGTAATAAAGTGGGTAAGGAAAATCAGATATTCTTTTGTTTAAAAAAAATGTTTTTCATAGATGTCCATTTTTTGTTAGCATATCAATCTGTCGTTATCCATTGTTCAGACTCACACAACAAAATCTGAAATATAATTGGGGCGTGTGCTAATCACCACTTCGTGAATGTGGATAGAGCAGATGAGATCTTCCTGTTACAAAATTTTTAATAGTTTCATCGCCCAATGTGATCTTTAAATCAGCGCTCAACTGTGCATTCGTTGTTAAAAAGTAAATTAATTTTAATTTCATAATTAAGTTTAACTATTCAAAACAAACAAACAAATAAGATAAAATTAACATTTAACAGAATTTAATTAATTAATTTAAAAATTACATCCCAGAAGGCTTTGAAAGATTTAATTTTCATATTTATTTATTAATTTTTAAATTCAAAATTTCATGAATTGCTGACGCAAATCAATATGAGATATTCATAGTTTGCTCATTTTTTAGTTATAAAAAAAACAAGCAACTTTTTTACGTCTTAAACCTTGTCACCATACACATAATTATAACACCTATGAAATCACTTTATTTGCCCCTTGAAATTTAAACGTGGGCCGCATTTTGCCAGCGGTGCGGACTTTTGGACACTCCAGGTCTAGGAGCATCTTTATTCATTTTCAAGTTGTAATACATGTATAACGTTGTACTTTTGTGATGGGTATCTGGAACTTTGAAACGTAAGGATTTGGAAATATCGAAGCTTTAAATTTTTATGGTGACTTTTAAAAACATAGCAATGAATTGTTTCTTTATTTAGTTATTTAATTACCACCAAATAACTTTAAATTAGCCCGCTATGTTACAAAATTTAAAATTGACGTTCGTAAATACTATTAAAACGCTTGTATTTGAAGTAGGTTACCTACTTTTGTTCGTGTTATTTTTTTTGGTCTAGGCGTGACGTCACAAGGTCATGTGAAGAGACAGGTAGATAACAAAATGAAGGACGACACAGCAGAAATCAACTAAAAAATATACATAAAAGATATGAATAAACTGTGAAGTCAGTCTGACTGTCGCACGAACGTTACTGGTAGACAGACTCTTGTTGCCTTAGACTGGTTAGATAGTTCAATGAATTTCTGACTTGCTATCATGGGGATTTTCATTTTTACCAGTATAATAGCAGGTAATGTGTGTAACTAATAATGTAGTCAATTTTAGATCAACATCAAAATAATTAAATTGATATTGAATAAAGATGTCGTGATATTGAAAGCTTGATTAAATCATTAAAAAAAGTTTGCGTTGATGTATTTCGACTTTATCCAGCTAAAACTAATCAAGAGAGATAAGAGGATAAAACATGAGGATAAATCAGTGATTAATTGTATCGCAACCATTCGAGTGAAGCTGCATGGTAAAATAACGCTAAATTTACCATTAAATGCTGAAAGACGAGACACACTTGGCTCTGAATGGTTGAACCTAATTGATTACTAATGGGTGATGTACTGGACAGTGTTTTTACACACAAAGGGCTGTAATCTTACCATTTACAATACTTACGATAGAGTCAATCCTTGCAAGAAAGCGGGTCATTTTCTCTAGTCATCATTTTCCTAATGTTCATAAATAATATATTGAATTCAAAGATAATTCTTCCAGCAGTTTCCCTGGCCAGATTTTCCGTGGAGGCCCAGGCTGATAACGTCTGCTATCCAGTCATCGGCTGCTTCAACAACCACGCACCTAACGATAACACCCATGGAGTGCTGCCGATATCTCCAGCAGACATGGGGGTGCGAATGTGGCTGTTTACCCGCAGCAACCGCCTGGCGCAGGACGTCCTGAACTACGACAACCCGGCCTCCGTCACTGGTTCTCACTTCGATCCTCACAAGGCCACCAAGTTTATTGTTCATGGCTTCTCGTCATCGTTTGAGAAAACTTCGTGGATCTTGCAGATGAAAGACAAGTTTTTGAATAAGGTGAGGCATGTTCGGCGAATTGACGTAAGTAGAGTATTACTGGAGTAGAGTATTACTGGAATAGAGTATTACTGGAGTAGAGTATTACTGGAGTAGAGTATTACTTGAGTAGAGTATTACTGGAGTAGAGTATTACTGGAGTAGAGTATTACTGGAGTAGAGTATTACTGGAGTAGAGTATTACTGGAGTAGAGTATTACTGGAGTAGCGTATTACTGGAGTAGAGTATTACTGGAGTAGAGTATTACTGGAGTAGAGTATTACTGGAGTAGAGTATTACTGGAGTAGAGTATTACTGGAGTTGAGTATTACTGGAGTAGAGTATTACTGGAGTAGATTATTACTGGAGTAGAGTATTACTGGTTCAATTTGACGTTAGTAGAGTATTACTGGTTCAATTTGATGTTAGTAGAGTATTACTGGTTCAATTTGATGTTAGTAGAGTATTACTGGTTCAATTTGATGTTAGTAGAGTATTACTGGTTCAATTTGAAATTGTCTTGGGAACATAAGTAGTCTTGTAGACAGAAGTAGTCGTTTGAATGACATTGATTTGTGATAAGAATTTTGTGTCCGTTTGAACAAGACCTTAAATACAAATGACCTAGTTTAATCATAATATGCTGGAATAAGATGTCATATCTTAGGAGATATGGCGCTGTGAGAAGGGGTAAAACTAAAATGAAGCAATCAAAACATCAATAAAAGTTATATAAATAGCGAACTTTTAAAATCTGATTAAAGAGCTTTAAGAATTGTTACTTTTAGTTAATCTTACATTTTGTCAATGTAAAGATTAAAGCCATGCATCAATTTTTGGCTTTGGTCACTAGGGAGATTTCAATGTTGTTGCTGTCGACTGGAGCAAAGGGGCGGTAATGCCAGCCTACGACCAAGCGTCAGCCAACATCCGCGTTGTCGCTGCTGAAATAAAACACGTGCTGGACATCATGAAGACCAAAGGGTTGGACCTGGCCAAGGTCCATATTGTGGGCCACTCTCTGGGGGCTCATCTGGCGGGGCTGGTTGGACATCTGTTTGGGAATAACATCATTGGACGGATAAGTGGTATGCCTATAAAAATGTTTTCCTCTCTTGAAAGATATATTACTAACTTAGCATACTAGATGACCGCGAATGAATTTGTAATATTCCAAAAACTTATTTCATTAGCTGCTGTATTAGTAATAGGGATGTACCGGATTCAAAATTTTGAAATCCAGGCCGGAACCGGATTTGGCAGGATGTATAAAGTGAAATCCGTCCGAGCCGGAGCCAGATTTGTAAAAATGGCCGGATTCCAAATTTAACGGAGCTGGAGCCGAAATTCGGTACACCCTTAATTAGTAATGACTTCTCATTGATGACTTCTTTTTGATGACTTCTCTTTTATGACTTCGGTTTGCTTGATGGTTTCTGTTAGCTTAATGACTTCTGTTTACCTGATGACTTCTGTTTACCTGATGACTTCTGCTTACCTGATGACTTCTGTTTACCTGATGATTTCTGTTTACCTGATGACTTCTGTTTACCTGATGACTTCTGTTTTCTGGATGACTGCTATTTTCTATTAGTTTTTTTATTTTATTTCTTGAAGTCTTCGCTTTTATCATATACGATTTTAATTAAGAGGACTATACATTTTTAAAAAAGGTAAACAAAACCCCTCTTTTTAATCATATAAAAGTTACTAAATTGGAATCGTTCCCAATCTAACCTAGAATTGTAAAACACCCCTTCAGTAGTAAGTATTTATGTTCACATTAATATATAAGAGCTCGGTCGTAGAGTAATTAACATAAAATATCGTGATGCATTCAATTTGAGGCGACGCCCTGCCAGCATTCTGAACCACGCACGCTTTTCAACCCACGATTCCATATCTCGTAGTACTCTTAACAATGGTTACAATCGTAGCAAATGCCTTTCATGCACTATTAGACTGATTCAGAGATAAAAAATCTGTCGGTTGATTTTACGATCATTTTACGATCATTACACTTCAAAATTGAGAAGGTGAGGAATTGGATAATTCTTATTACACGAACACTTCTATAACGTTGTTACATAAAAATATTCGATTCATTTGACATTTATCAGGTTTGGATCCGGCAGAACCTAATTTTAAGGCCCAGTCAACGGCTGTTCGATTGGACAAAGATGACGCCATATTTGTTGACGTCATACACACTGACGGAACGCCCTTCTTTCTTCTCATTGGCTATGGCCTTATGCAGGAGAGCGGTGACGTGGACTTTTATGTCAATGGCGGGGAGAAACAGCCAGGCTGCACCGGAAGTGGTATAGTTATAAAAGGGGAAAACTTTTATAAAGTGAATGATTTTAATTAAAGCAGGAGCACTTTTTATAAAGTGGAAAACTATAAACTGGGAATACCTTGAATAGCACTCGCTATAGAAATAAATAGAAAAAAATATATATTCATGAATATTTTACGCTTTATTACCTCGGGACTAAAACAATGTAGTATAAATGTTACCTGTGCAATTAATATAATATACATACACAAAATGTGGCATTTTTCACAGGTTAACGTTTAGGGCTTATGATTTTTTTGTTTAAAACAGCAATTGAATTTTATAAGTCTTAGTGCTATCAGACATTTCGTTGAAGAAATAACCATCAATTAGATTATATCTAAAGAACAACCACATATATTTTTCAAGTGTCAATTTTAGAAGGTCTGTTAAAAAAAATGTTCCATAAACGTAAATGGCATGAAGTTTATCTGTTACAGTTACAGTGTATTTGGTAGCTAAACATGCTGAGTGCATTTAAACCTTTTTTTTCCAAAGATTTATTTTCTTATTACTTTAAATTTTGTTGAATGTTTTGTTCCCTTTACACAAATGTGTATTGAACAATAACTCTAGCCTAACCGAAAAGGCTAACGCTAACCTAACCCGAAAGGCTAACCCTAACCTAACACTAAAGGCTAAACCTAACCTAACACTAAAGGCTAACCCTATCCTAACACTAAAGGCTAACCCTAACCTAACACTAAAGGCTAACCCTAACCTAACACTAAAGGCTAACCCTAACCTAACACTAAAGACTAACCCTAACCTAACACTAAAGGCTAACCCTAACCTAACCCGAAAGGCTAATCCTCGTCTCTACTGTTCCAGCTCCCGTTGGAGGTTCCATCTCGTGCAGTCACGGTCGTGCCCATGAGATATTCCTGGAGTCCATTGACACGACCTGTCATTTCACGGCGTATCCTTGTGCCTCGTTTGTAAGTCACGCCACTAAACTGACTCCAATAACTTAACACCATAAACCAAACCTGACACCATGAACCTGACACCATTAATTTGACACCTTAAGCCAGACACCATTAACATGACACCATTAACTTGCGATTTAATTTTTTTAAATTCTCTGCAATTTCTTATAAAAATGTTGTACATACCATCAGCTTTCATCTGTATGTTTACCCTGTCATCATAATACAGTTTTGTACATTCAGTTTCCTCATTCAGAATGTAAGAGCTGCATGGCGGACTAAATAATCTTATCTTTGGTCTTAAACTAAACAAAAATGCATGAATTTTATTTATTTTTGTTTCGTTTTTACGTAGTGCGTTCACTTTCAAAATATTCATACAGTTTAGTTTTTACATTTGTAATCAAAATTGTTGTCACATTCATATCTTAAACAAGCGCCCTACATTTCTGACTTGTATTGAAGTAGAATAAAGATCATAGGTCAGCTTGACATGTTCCCCAGAGTTGAAATGGAATTGAAACAAATTTCTTCTTCCAACCAAATGACGTGACTATAAATTCGTTACAGAGGCGTAGCAACGACTTGGCATCGGGGAAGTTGCCAATGGCGCCGAGGCCTAATCCTTTAAAACTCAATTTATTCTGTATAATTTAGTTATTTTCCCTATTTCTCAAGGGCGCCAAAATTGAATTAGCCAAGTGCGCGGAAAACCCAGTTACGCTTCTGGTTCTTTAATTGTTTGAACTGGAACGCCTTATTTCTCACATTGACCCAGACGATCAATGTTTATGTTAAGTCATTCGGGATTATGGGAGTCATTCGTATAACACCGCCCCACCCCGTTTCCTTTATCTTTATAAATCTTTGCCTCACTCTTGTCCTCTTGCCAGTTGAGGTCTTCTTGTACTACACACTGCAGATAAGTTTTATTTTTATTTTCGGACTTTTTTGTTGTTTGTTTGTTTCTTTGCAGAGGAAGGCTTTTTTCCGTTATGCTCTTAATTTCAGATTCGCTCATAACTATTAAAAAACTAGGTTGCTCTGGGGCGCCCACTTTTTTAAAAATCCCAAGTAACTTACGTGAATGTTATTGCATGCGTTCGAATTAGTGTGTCCGACAACCAAAAATTGGTATGTGAATGAGTTTAGTAAAAAAAAGAATGAATAATTAAATTTTAGTTCATTAGAATGATTTATTTTTCACAAAATTTCTCTATATATCCCTTTTTCAAAATTAAAATATAAGCTCATCAATGACGTCATATAATATTTTACGGCGAGAAGGAAACACCACATGCTCTGTTAATCAGTTAATCTCGAAATAAAATGATTATGATTTTACGTTTATATTTTCAATTTTAAAAAAATGCTGATTATGTCCCTTAGCGTTACAGAATGAGTGACATGGTCTTTTATTTTTAAATCCCTTATATTAACTTCACCGCCGTCTCTGTCTCTCTGTCGTAATCTCTCTCTGTCTTGGGCGGACGGAAAAACAAAAGTAAAAAATGACCCACTTCCCGATCGAGCTGAAATTTGGCACACGGACCCGTCTCACCTAACAATGCATCGTATCAAAATTTCAGATCGATCGAACGTACCGTAATTAAATTAATGCATTTTTAGTTTATCTCTATACGAGGTATGTAATTTAATTTCACGGTATGTTATTGTTTTTTTTTCACGTGAAAGCTCAGTTCGCGCGTTGACGCGATGTACCGGGGTGCTTTTGTTTACATTTTACGTGTCAAGCTGAGCTCGGTCCAGCGATCGGTGACCAGACTTTTCCCCTCTACCACCCCCCCCCCAGGGTTATGAAGCAAAGTTGAGTTAAGACAGATTCAGTCTGTAAATGTTTGTCGCGTTTGAAAATAATCAATACTGTTAGTTATGTCTCATATATAAGGGATTTAAATTCAAAAACTTTGTTTTTACGGGTTTGTTTTATTTTGTTTATTGCTTTCACTTTCAGGCCCAGTTTGAGAACGGACAATGTTTCGCGTGTGGTCCAGGTGCATGCAGCTCTCTTGGCTACCTGTCCGACAACTTCCCGGCCCGGGGAAAGCTGTATGTCGACACTCATCACGCATCGCCGTACTGTGGTCAGTGGTCAACTAAGTCAAGAACGGTTTTTATAATAGATATATCTGGCAATGGGGAAAACTAACTAAAGATTTAAATGAGCATCATTTTTGTTACGTTAACCTAGGAGACATTTTAAATAGGGGTTATTTCTTAAGTGTCAAACTATTAAAGCTATATAAATTATTATACAGTCTATAGAACACACACACATTTCATTAAAACTTGTCCACCAAATTATCTACTGTATTTATTCACCGTTTGACCACACACCTCAATTTCTGACATGTAGCGTAATAGTATTGAAATAATCAAGATATTATCATGTGGAATGTCGACTGATTTATGAGACGTTGTTCATCAAGGTATCTACTACCACATCAAGGTTTTCCCCTACGCGTCTGCCCACAACACTTCCGGTCTCATCTACGTCCAGCTGACGGGCAGTGCTGGAAAGACAGACTTTATCCCTATTAACTCCAAGTAAGCATCAGAGTAACTACTATAGTAAGCATCAGAGTAACTACTATAGTAAGCATCAGAGTAACTACTATAGTAAGCATCAGAGTAACTACTATAGTAAGCATCAGAGTAACTACTATAGTAAGCATCAGAGTAACTACTATAGTAAGCATCAGAGTAACTACTATAGTAAGCATCAGAGTAACTACTATAGTAAGCATCAGAGTAACTACTATAGCAAGCATCAGAGTAACCCCAGCGTAAGAACTGGTTTAACATACGTCCATAGAAACATTCCTATTTCCAAACCCTTTCATTAAAGGTTGGCGAAAACTGAGGTCTTACCGAAGTTCAAATAACGCAACTTGTACAGAACATTTATATTTCAATACAATAAACAAAAATAATTATCACAAAGTTGGGCCATTAACATAGGAAAAAGAAAAAGGGGGGGGGGAGTCTTTATTTGGAAATACAAACATTTCTGAAGACTATTGTCACACTATTGTGTTTCGTCTAAGAGTCTAAGCTCTCTTTTCTTTGTACCCGTAAAAAAACTCTGTTCTGTGTACCTGCACAAAACTCACTGTTCTGTGTACCTGTACAAAACTATCTGTTCTGTGTACCTGTATAAAACTCGCTGTTCTGTGTACATGTACAAAACTCTCTGTTCTGACTGTGTACCTGTACAAAACTCTCTGTTCTGTGTACCTGTACAAAACTCGCTGTTCTGTGTACCTGTACAAAACTCTCTGTTCTGTGTACCTCTTCAGGAGTTTAATCTTAAACCACGCCACAGAAATCTCCACCAACGTGGTGTACAAAAGTGACATCGGCAACACAGTGACAGCCGTGGATGTCAGATATGAGAAGGATGCGGGGATCCTGGGGTCAGTCACTAGCGGCCCGGCTCCCACCGATACCTTCACAATTGGTGGCCTGGAGGTCCTGACAGCGGCCCACAATAGCTGGTAGGTACATGTTTCCACAATGTGCTGGTCGTTCACAGTACAAGAAAACTTCAACATGCATTTGTTAACAAATACAAGGGCTAGGATAAAAGAGTTCACTAAAAATTTAATACAAAGTGTCCACTTAATAATTTCATATATAATTTTAAAAATAAAGTAAGTTTTTACATGCAGTAGAATTTTAAAATTACATTTTATGTACTTAGTAATTTTTAATGTTGTTTTGTTGTCCAAATCACAATATTAAGCGGTAATCTTAACATTTCGCATGGATGTTAGTTTCAGATAAAGTTAAAGTAAAAATAATATTCAAATTTTGAAATGTAGATGAACTTTTTTAATGCACACAAATAAACTGTTATACTTTTGTACATGAAATATTGGACGTAAGCCCCAGTTAGCAGGCCTCTATCCATCATAACTGATATGAAGTCGGTTCTTCGTGCAAGGGGTGTAGGAAATGATGTACATGTACTAAGAGATTGGCATTACAAGCAAATTCAATTTTTAAAACAAGTTTAATCTGAAACACAAGATCAAACTACGTCGGCTTTTATCATTAAACTTTAGCATACTAAAGCCTTGACCTTTATTCTTGTTCAGGTCTGCGTCTTGTCGGGGAGCTTTTAACCTCCATGACAAAGTAGCGCTACACATCCCAACCACGGCAGGAAGGACAACTCACGCTTGTACAGTCGTCGGATAATCTACTCCTCAAAATCAGCATGTAGGCAGAGACAAACTGTATCATTCCATTGCCATGTTTATCGTCATTAATTTCATTGGAGGATATTTTCATATTTTAGCGATTAAAAACTGTATTATCATCAAGGAACATGGGTTCTCAGTACCAATGAAAGGTTTATGTTATTTCCATAAATATATTTATTTTGGTATAACTTAGGATGACATACTGATGATAACGTAATTTACAGCTTAGGGTTCATATGTAATGTATGTATGTCTGTTTATGTATGTTATAAATTAAGTTATAACTAAATGTAACAATAATGCAAACCTAACCATAACCAAAATCCACTTCCATAACTTACCAATGTTTAAAAGACTCAGTTGCTGCCTTAATTAATCTCATGGCTAATGATAAGTCTTTGATTGGCAATAAACTGGTGATAACTACATTTAACACTACTTTGACTTCATATTGGTGATAACTACATTCAACAATATTTTGACTTTATATTGGTGATAACTACATTTAACACTACTTTGACTTCATATTGGTGATAACTACATTTAACAATATTTTGACTTTATATTGGTGATAACTACATTTAACAATACTTTGACTTTATATTGGTGATGACTACATTTAACAATACTTTGACTTCATATTGGTGATAACTAGGGGTCTACCGATATGCCTTTTTGCCGATATTGCCGATACCGATATTACCGATATTTTTTTTGCCGATATGAGTGCCGATATGAGTATTTGTTATGACAAAAACCAGCGGTCATATTTGATGACGTCATTCTTAAATTTATCACTCGTAATTATTTATCTTTAATATTAGGGGACTACCCATACGCATTTTTGCCGATATTACCGATATTTTTTTCCGATATGAGTGCCGATAGGGTATTTGTTAGGACAAAAACCAGCGGTCATATTTGATGACGTCATTCTTAAATCTATCACTCGTAATTATTTATCTTTAATATTAGGGGACTACCGATAGGCATTTTCGCCGATATTACCGATATTTTTTTTTCCGATATGAATATTTGTTAGGACAAAAACCAGCGGTCTTATTTGATGACATCGATCATTCTTAAATTCATCACTCCTAATTATTTATATTTCATATTAGGGGTCTACCGATAAGTATTTTTGCCGATATTACCGATATTTTTTCTCCGATATGAGTGCCGATATGAGTATTTGTTAGGACAAAAATAACATCGGTCATATTTGATGACGCCATTCTTAAACTTATCACTCGTAATTATTTATACTTTATAATTAAGGGGTCTACCGATATCCAGTTTTGCCGAAATACCGATTTTTTTTCCCGAAACGAAGTTTCCGATGTGTTTACAAGTTCCAGTTCATGACCTACATAGGACTCATAACAAAACGAACCGTCCTTTATAAAAATGTACAAGCATATTAGGTACTCCTTTTGAAACTTCAACCTTGACTCATAATTATTAATTCTAACCAATAGTTAAATGGCTTTTGCACACGGCCACCTTTTATGAATGAAACAATGAGAACAAAGTACAATAGTAATATAGTGAAAATGAGGCTGAAGCTTGAATGGTTGCCAATGACAACACGTCTTCACACGGTACATTTTGTTATTCCATACGAAACGAAATGTTTTAGACATCTGCGATTCTGCGTGCATCTTTGCTATTAGAGCAATTACGTGAACATAATGTTTACATGTTATCCATTTATTAGAGCAATTACGGTATACTTGGCATCGGCACTATTTACACAGTATTTCTGAGTATACGAAAATCGGCCGATATCTAAACAATATCAAAGCACATGGCACACTGTATCGTGGCTGCACATATTAATACTAGGACTCTTTTGACTATTTCAATACTGGTATCGGGGTCGATATATTATTAATATTAATTTGTCGAGATATTGTAAACCTAAATGATAGTTTTTTTGTTTCCGTTTTTTTTGGGTCAAAATGTCACTTATTATGAAATATCGGTGACGTCAATATCGGGACCTTTACAGGCTACCGATACCGATATTGCCGATATCCAGATATCGGTGCCGATATATCGGCCAGCCGATATATCGGTAGACCCCTAGTGATAACTACATTTAACAATACTTTGACTTTATATTGGTGATGACTACATTTAACAATACTTTGACTTCATATTGGTGATAACTACATTTAACAATACTTTGACTTTATATTGGTGATAACTACATTTAACAATACTTTGACTTGAGTTTCTTGTATTGTACTGGTGGTTTTCTGTTAGTTTGTGGGGAATGGATTTAGACTGGGATATTTGGGTAACTGTCAATAAAATGTAACATTCTCAATCTAAAGCCAACAGCTATGTAGATTAAAAAAAAATATGGGTCCATGTGAACCGACCATAATATTCAGAGTTTATCTACTAAACAGCTGCTCCTCATCAGGAGATTACAACTAAATATAACTTATACTTATAAGCTCAAGCCATCTAGAGACTGATTGTGAAGGACAACATGTTGGCAGGACTATAAGTTAAGATAAGATGTTTGTGTCTAGAAACCATTGAAAAGTAAGGCATTCTGAAAACATTGAAAATTTGAAGTGAACAGAAAAGTACTCGTACAAGACAGCAGGTTTGAACAAGTTGAAGTGAACATAAAAGTACAAGACAGCAGGTTTGAACAAGTTGAACCAAACCAACAAACAACAAATCTTATTTCCAATAAATTTGAACTATTTACAAAAGTTGCCTTTTAAGCCTACAAGATTTAATTCACTAAATTTTTTACAAATTCTAAAGAATAATTTATTAATAAGGCAGCTTAAGGAACCATCTTTGACAAGTATAATATACTAATGATGTTCTAATAACAACTCCATTGAGAACAATTAGTAGATATGTTTAACAAAATACAATTCACTTTAGCAGGATGTTTACAGTAATTCATGAAGCTAGAACTAGAACTACGATCTCGTAATCTTGCAATCCATGGACTTGAAATTTGAGAGGGAGAAAGTTTTTACAAAAAATTGAATCTGTTATAGGGTATTTTATTTTTATCAATGAAAATACTTATGGGCTTTTGACTTCGGGCGGCATAGGAACACAAAAATATGAGCCGTCAGCTGATCAATATATTTTTAAATCAGAGTAAAACAAGAAAACTGACATCAACACTTGAACAACCAGCCAGCCATGAAATAATCAGATATTGAAAAAACATGCATGAAACAACTTGAGCTCATTCAAAAAACTCAATGACTATAACTTCTCAATCATATTTTAACTTTAATATATTTTGTTAGTATCCATGGATTCAGCCCATGTGAGGTTACATCTTTCTTGACAACAACATCTTCCAGAATTTCATTTTAAAAACAAAATCCTTTGACAATATCTACAAGTGTGTGGTTGTCATACTTTACAATAAATGAAGGCTTTCAATCTGTATCACATCTAACAGATCTTGACACTCTTGACAGCCTTTGCCAAAGTTGCTGTATCACGTTTCATTTTCTCATTTTCCATAGAAAACACAATTCTGTTGGCTTTCTTTTCCTGCCTTCGTTCCTGAAAAATGATTATTTCAGTTTAGCTTTAGGCGAAAATTACTGATTTGATCTATTTATTTATTCGTAAGCTTCAAAATGTGTAACTTTTAAAAGAAAGAGATTGAACGTCTAGAACAAATCAAAACTGTCAGTGAATTATTAAAAAAACTTGAGTCGGACAGGGCTGCAATCTTCTGTCATTGTTGTTCATGAAATACATGGAAAAAATAAGAAAAGATGGCAGTCACTGGAACACTCGGTGACTTGCTAATAAATCTGGTGTTTTGAAAATATTTTACTAACAAAATGTATTTCTTCCTAAATGCATACCAGGAAAGGGTTAACATAATTTGATGCAGCACTGAGAAACTGGGTTAATCAGATTTATTGGTATTTAATTCAGTAAAACTATACTTAAAATGATTATTTGGTGAAAATATTTTTTCTAAGAATTTCTTCAACTAAAAAGATGCTGACAACTTAATTTCTACATTTTCAGGGTAAGAATAAGAGAATGTAGTCATTTTAAATTTTTTTTAAAAATGGCAAACTGATTACAATGTAAAGTAGATAAAATGGTAACCAGACATAACGACAAGTGACAAAATGACAAGGTGACAAAACGACAAGGTTTTGTCACCTTATCGTTTTGTCTCTTTGTCGTTTTGTCATGGAACCAGATAAAATATACTAAACAAACTGGTAAAAACTTTAAAAGAAAATAAATAGCATTTGACAAGGAAAGACCTTGCAGAAGTAGTCCAGTAGAGCTCGAAATGTAACTATAGTATTTGAAGGAATGTGGATGAAAGCTGTATGTTTTTTATTTTATTAATTTTATATTATACTATATTATGCTTAAGACTTTCATTGCCTAATGAGTTTTTAGAAATTAAAATTTATTTTCTTCTCTTCCTACGTGGTATAGAGTACTTTAACAATGTTTTTAATATTTTCTATTTTGAAAGATGTAATCTAAGAATGCATAGAGTATATATATATATCCCAGTACCATATTTTCACACATATTCCCCGCGGGTTATACCAGATTTTACAAACCCCGCACCCCCCCTGCGGGGTATCTCAGTGGGCGGGGGTATCTGTAATAAGAGATATTTTTGGATGCATGGTATTGATAGAGTTGTGAAAATATAGTACGGTAAGTACATCTCCTAGAGTGGTTCACCGTGATATGATTGTACGGGGTATAAGCGAGGGCGGGTTATACCACAATTTTTTTTACAGGATCTAAAGATTATGCGGGGTATATGTGTGGGCGGGTTATCTGCGTGTGCAGGGAATATGCGTAAAAATACGGTACAACCCTTGATCTCTTCCTCCTTTTTCATCCCTTGACACCATGTAATCAATTCAGTTGTAGGGAGGGGGAAAAAAATGATTTATGAGTAGAAAGAATTTTTAAAAATTTGTGGCCCTAACCCCATGGAAGAGTTTAAGAATTGACACAGAAAATATATCTTTATTGGAATAAAATCTTGTTGGTTACAAAAACTTTACAATTATAAGCTTAAATAAGGCAAGGGAGCCTACACTTCAAATAATGGAATTAAATATTTAAATTACTTTACCTTTCTTTCTTCTTTGATGGCTTTTTTCCTGGCTTTTTTCTCTTCTACGGTTTCATCCCTTGGCCGGAAGGTGCCTGCTTTATCAGCATTTTTACTCTCTCGAATCTCAGCCTCCAGTTGCTTTAGGGACAATCCAGGTAGTTTTGAGATCTCTGTTGAGTCACTCACAGATTTAGGATGCTTTTTCTTGCCCTGTATACAAAAATAATTTTAAAATTGTATTTCTTTTCTATTAAATAAGATCAAATAATCAATAATTCTGAAATGAGACTAAACCTAAAAGCTGTAGTGGTCATTACAATCTTTTTGATGGTCATTACAATCTTTTTGATGGTCATTACAATCTTTTTGATGGTAATTACAATCTTTTTGATGGTCATTACAGTATTTTTGATGGTCATTACAATCTTTTTGATGGTCATTACAATCTTTTTGATGGTCATTACAATCTTTTTGATGGTCATTACAATCTTTTTGATGGTCATTACAGTATTTTGATGGTCATTACAGTATTTTTGATGGCAATTACAGTATTTTTGATGGTCATTACAGTATTTTTGATGGTCATTACAGTATTTTTGATGGTCATTACAATCTTTTTGATGGTCATTACAATCTTTTTGATGGTCATTACAATCTTTTTGATGGTCATTACAATCTTTTTGATGGTCATTACAATCTTTTTGATGGTCATTAAAATCTTTTTGATGGTCATTACAATCTTTTTGATGGTCATTACAATCTTTTTGATGGTCATTACAATCTTTTTGATGGTCATTACAATCTTTTTGAGTTCAAGCTTTGAATTTATTATAACAACACATAACTATAATATAATGTAATGAAACTAAATAATCTTGTGAAACAAACAGCAGATATGAAATTCCAAACTGTTTCGTGGCTGTTAAAGTTTATTCTTTAAAGCAATCCCCCATGCAACCATTTTTGGAGATCTCTCCACACCAAGCAAGGAAACAAACAAATGACTTTGTGTTTGAAATTGTTACTCAGCAGTGGAAAAAATACTGATAAGTATTATAATTAATTCTAAATCATTGCACACCACCCAAAACTTAGACCATACAGAGGCATTAATTAGTATCAACATGCTTAGGGTTGATGAAACAAAAGAGAGTCTCACCTCAACTTTGGGTGGAATCAAATCTGTAGGTAAATTTCTTGTGTTAGAATTCAAGCCTGATTGGAGAAAATGATGTTAAATCTTTTATCATAAAAAATGTATACATTACACAAGCGATAACTTTTAACAGAATTTTATTTAGGGTTGCTTAAAAACATGGATGTATTGTGATTTAAATACTGAATTTCAATGGCTGTGAATTTCTAATCATATGCCTCAAATATATACAACATGAATATCTGATTTAATTGTTTAGCACACATACAAGATATTAAATATGGTGTTTCAATTTGATTAAAAATGTGACTGAAATTGAATATTGTAAAAAACCACTTTTATGACAAAATCATGTAAAAAAAATAATAACTAGTCTCTTTAGACAGGGGCAACCATTTGTTTTGTGACTTTGAACAAGCTAAATGAATAAACAAAATGAAACCTACTGAGTATGCTGACACAATCAAATTTGGGTTTGGCAGGTTTCACTTCCTTCCATTCAAACTCATCAACATCATCATACAAATACCGAGAAGTATCAATCTTGGGTCTGTCAGTCTTGTCATCTAGCACCTCTGACCATGACCTAAAAAAATTTAATCATCAGATAAAATACCCATTAATATACACATTTCTGTTACAAAATAAAGGTTAATAAAAAAGGACTTCAATATTGTTGGTGAACCAAACTGGACTTAATGTTTTTTAAATTTCATTAAGGATTTTGTTAACATTATTGTATATTCAGATTTGGTATTTAAGATTTTTTAATTTGGTATTTAATATTTTTTAAAAAGACCATAACAGTTGAACCGGGTTATGTTGCCAGCCTAGGACTTGCTAAAAAGCATCAAGATAAATGATGATCAAGATAAATGATGATCGAGATAAACAAAAACCAATATGGTAGCAACATATTAACATGTGTATCAAATTATTATTTCTCTATGGATATGATGTGCGTTAGCTCATTCCCAACAAAATAAATGTTCTTTACTTTACAGTTTACATTTACTAATAAAAGGGTTATCTTTAATATCAATTTGGCGCATACTGCACAAAATTATCGACGAGACTGGTGAAAATTTCTATACTTTGAGTGGACACATTCTACATATAGACTAACCATACTTAACACATGAGCTAAAAGTGAAAATAGATTTCTAAAAATTTCATTGTTTAAAATATTGCAATCACACAGAAGCACACCATTGACAGAAGTCCTATGAAAAGGGAAATTTTGATGCTATTTTTATATGAAAATGCTTACAAGAATCAACACCTGGCAAGATTAGATTATACATATTACTTGAGAATGAATTAACACCCCATATAGGGATACTGGTTGTGAAATGGTGGCATAGCACAGATAACCAAGTTTTTGCTAAAGCTGGAGATTGGACGAGGGGATCGTGATAACTGATGTAAGTGGCAAATATGGGCCTCTAATATGTGCTTGAGATATTAATTGGGCAACATAAAAGAAATAAAATAATACAATGCTAAGACAAAGAGAGAATTAGGTGGCTCCATTAAAAAAACAACATTGGCTTAATAGGTTTTTTGTTTTTTTTTAGTTAACAGAAGTACAGATAACTGGTTTCAACTGTACTTACACTTTTTCTGGTGTTAACTTGTCATGCTTTAGAATTTCCTTTAAGTTTTCATAATCCTCAGCTGTTGGATGGTCAGGTTCATCATCAGAAATCTGATTGGAGCATCGGAATCCAAAACCTTCGGAAAAATTTTTTAGGATCTGAAATAAAAAGTAAGCATTTAAAAAAATTAATAAAATGTGACCTAAATTTTTACAAAATTAAAATACAATAAACTCTGTTAAATATTAGGGCGAGGGGAGAACATGATTTTACATGATTTGCTCTTGTTATTAGTAATGACCTCTTCATTGTCCCAGGTGTGATGTTAAACATTTCAACATACCAAATCTGTCTGAGCTGCTATGATGTCATCCTGGACATTTCCTCTGGTGCGATAAGCCTGCTGGCCATCACCTTCCCCCTCTTCACTAACATCAAAATCGCTGCTTTCATCAACTTCTTCTACAGAGTCATTATCACTTTCCTCACTGTCATCGTCTGAGTCAAAGTCATTTTCCCTGAAATATATTTAGAAGTATTTTAAAATTAGAAATGCTTTCTAAAAAATGATGAAGGAAAGTTATAAAAAACATTTTTTTAAATTTTAAATGGCTTTTTCACTTATAAGTTTTATTAATAAAATATTAAAAAAATTAAAGGAATATTAGCACCTGTCTGAACTTTCCAATTCTTTAGATTTTTCTGGAATCACACCACCAGCTTTGACTAAAAAATCATCATCTAATAAGTCTTCAATTTCATCCAGTTCATCTTCATTTTCTATTTTAACAACTGGGGCATTCTCTAAGGCTTCCAGGATATCAGGATCAATTTCCTCTTCTGAAATGCCAAACAAAAAGTATTATTCCTATAAGGCAAACTTTGGAATAAAGGATTATTTGTGAAAATAAACACACGCAAAGTTTTTATTCAATTTTTAAAAAATAGTACACCATTTTGGAAACATCACCAATGCCTCACTCTTAGATATTTACCCAACTGTGACATTCAATATGTCTACACTTCTCTAGGAATAGGCTAATCATTAGCAGATTAATCAGGAACAAGTATTCAATAAAAATGTAACTCTTGTAAACCGATGTGGGTATACATTTTAAATAGTTATTATTAATATCCATAAACCGCTATCAGTACAAAGATTACAAATAACAATTTTCATGAAAACACCTTTTAAAATTTATGTGTGAGTAGTATTGTAATATTATCACTAATTAATAACATTTAAAAATTTACTACCCCTCCCCCCTCTAAAAAAAAGAATATTGAACTTGTAGCAATTTTTTTAGTGTAGAGGACTATTTGAGAAATAAACAAGGTGAAAAATAGTTAAAAAACATATTTTCGAGGAAAATTATTTTTGTCTGTTAAATATCCACCATGATATTCTATAAAGTGTTATGATAACATAATTTAAAAGATTAGTTTGGGGTGGGGTATGAAAAAAGTGTTTTAAATGGGTTTAGTGCTAATTGGTTTCTTCAAAAGTTTGAATGTGTTACCTGAATGTATGAATTGTTCATTAACTCTAGTAAATGGGAAGTTTAAATTTCTTTAATTTAGGTGGGGTGGAAGATGTGGAATTAAACTTGATGGATAAGTAAACTTATCGATGAAATAATATTACAATTTAAAATATCAATTATGATTTAGAGTAATTAATTTTGCCACTATTAGATGGCTCCTTATAGACAAGTAAAAGTGGAGCCAAGATTTTGAAGACTGGATTACAATGATGAAATCAGTTGTTCACAAAAAAAAATAAAAATAACAGAAAATGTTATAATTTTTTTTGCTAACCTTCAGTTGTGTCAGTGGTAAAATATTCTTTAAACAGTGATGGGCCACTAAAAGTTGACCGGACCTTAAGAAAAATAAATAAATAGTTTTGTAACCGCAATATCAACTTTATGAAATAAAAAATTTCAGTAGATAAATCTTCTTATACCAATCAATAAGTATAAATGGAAGAGAATTAATTTTTTTAATCAAAATATCAAAATAAACCCTTTCAGAATGATAAATATGCTATTCACCTCATCTTCTGTTCGCATTTGATAGCTTTCTGTGTTTACAAGGGTTGCTTGTTCATTTATTAACCTTAGATGTTTCAGGTAGTTGTATGTGTCATCATAAAAAATGCCATATTTTCTTTGCTCCTCCTTTCTAGATTCAATCTAACAGAAATAAATGTTTATAAAGATGGAAAGACAAAGCTTAATAAACAAGAAATAAACAACTAAATTTATTTTAAAAACACTTTTAAGTTCAATAGTACATGATACAAATATATCAGCATTCAAACTTGAACTTTATAAATTATTTTCAACATACATGTTATTTAAAAGCAATACACATAATGCATAATATGTAATGTTTAGATGCCATTAAGAGGTTTAAAGAACACAAATATAATATAAACCCTTAGGCCTTTAAATATGTGATAAGTTAATCCTTTAAACCCATTATCCTGTTTTATCATGTGTGGTCAAAAGCCACACACCTCAAGGCTGATGTATTAGTCTTAGACCCAAACCTTATGTAAATATTCGCCTGGAACCCAAGAAATAGGGTTCCTAGGCTCAAAGCAAAATAATTATTATAACAAATCAAATAGCAAGAGACATATAAACGTTATAGCATAGATTTTGAAATAAACTTTATTTTATTTCAGAATTAGAGGCCAAATGTATAACCCCATCAAACATTCAGTTAAATGAATTATAAAAAATTCTATGACAATTTTCTGGAAAAATACATTTTAAATGTTTCAAAATGTTAAGAGTACCTCTTCTTTGGAGATAGCTGCAGATGTTTCATCATCATCATCATCTTTAACATATCCAGGGATAAGACGGTAAGTTGTGGATTCTTTTTTGCGAATAAATTTCTTCTTTTTCTTCACTGGTTTAGGCTACAAATGAAAGAGAAGTATAAATATTTAGGATACCAATTAATCGGCACCCTTCCATCTCACGAGACGATGGTGCATCTCTGTTGAGTTGGGTAAACGGATACGGATTATGGTGTGGTTTCTCTAAAAAATAATTAATGCTTCCAAAATAAGAAATCGCAGAGGATAGGCAACTATTGTCAATTTCATGTCACACAGTGTGAAGCAAGTTTAAGAGATTGTGCAAACAAGTTCCAACTTGTACAAGTTTAACACTAGAAGGGAACTGGCCTGTCGGCTGTGTGGCCACCCAGAAGAGACGGTGGCACACGTACTCGAAGAGTGCCCCGAGCTGTGCGGGGATTTGGAAGGTGAAGTAACGGTACCTGCAGAGGATTACCTCTACGGCGATGCCCGCTTGATGAGGCTCGCTTGCGATAAAATGAACCGGGTCCTAAGAGCCTAGCGGCTCGACCCAAAAGAGAATGTACATTCACGAGTTCCAACTGAATAATAACTGTTCCTGTTTATCAATTACAATGTACTTAAAAATTTCTTAAGCTTTCTTATGATCTTTAAAAAAAAATAATAGCTTTCATTTTTGTGAGCTCAATGGTTTTAAGAGATTGTATCAACTGGTTTTGTTATGATATTATGTAAACTCTAAGGCATGAAATTATTGAATTAATTTTTCTCATATTTGTTTTTAAAAAAAATGAAAAGCTGGACTAATTATCTGGATTAACCTTCTTCAATAATATAGAGGCAAACAAAGCCAGAGACTTAGTTTATTATAATTACCAGATGTATCATATATGCATTTTTATTTCAGAATTTATTATAAATTAGGTGCAAGCCTATTTAACTTTTATATCCATAGGAATACATTTTCAGAAAAGGAACACATAGCCTGTTACTTTACCGAAGAGACTAAAAATATATTTCGGCTTAGACAGGTACATGGCCAATCTCGCCCATAAATATATTTTATGAATTGACTGGCTAAAAAGAGTGGAATATGCTTCAATCAAATGTTACACTTCCAATCTGATCACTGAAATCAAATTCCTTATCTTAATCAATTTACAGCTTTATATTATGTATCATTGATTAATCAATGTGAGAATACTTTTTATCAGAGATAATAATGAAATGACCCCCTTTCCAGTCCTTGACGGACTATGGGGCAAGTGATGTAGCGTTCACAAGTTTTTAGCCACCACTAACGATCAGGGGAATGTGTGGCCAGCACAATGCCCCAGGGGCCTTGCCAGTACCTGGGCTCGAACCATTTGGCAATCATTATTTGTAAGGAAAAACATCATAAAATTATTCGTGAATTACAGTACAAACAGAAATATGTATGAAATATGCTAACTCAACACCTACTTTTAAATCTTTGTTTCTTTAAATTTAAATAGTTTTATTTTTATTCTAGGTTCTTGGATGAATCATTTTTCAGCCCCATTTTGTCCACTTTAAAATGTAAACAATGCAATAAAACAATGTGTGGGGAATAATTGAATTTTTCTGTCATTTCTAGATTTGCTGTGGGCAATATAATTTTTAAGGTACAGTCAAACCCACTTAACTCGAGCCCGGTTAACTCACCAACCCTATTAGGTCGACATTTTTTATTGGAACCGCCAAATTCTCTCTTTATCTTAGCATTTTCTCATCGATTAATCGATTTTTTAAAGTCGCTGAAACCTAATACCTCGAGCACAAAAGAGGGCAAAATTTGCAACTTAACGTTGGTTAACTCGATCCCTCTCTGTTCGCCTGGCGACGCACTCTGGCATTTTTAGTTCAAAATAGTGTCGACATCTCGCTTTCCTCGAGACTTCCGGCTATTGTGTGATTCTACGAGATTTCAATAAAAATTACCGGATGTTTTCACTTGTTTCAATTTTAACCGTGTGTGAATTAGTTTGACGTGTCTCCGTGGAGTATGTATTCACCCGAGGTGTTCGAAAATCACGTTAAAGGTATTTAATCGTCATAATTTCGCAGTGCATGCACCCTAATACCTTGACCACAAAAGAGGGCCAAATTTGCCACTTAACATTGGTTATCTCGATCCCATGACCAATCGCCAGCTTTTGAAAATGTTAGATGTGATTTTTTATAACCAAGGGAAGGCATTGAATTTCTGCCTCGCCTGGTCTGCTGGTGATGTCACAGCCCGCTTGCGTTCAGCTCTCAGCGCTGTGTTGCTTCTGGTACTACATGTATACCAATCGCCAGCTTTTGAAAATGTTACTTATCGATAGGGCTGAACCCTATTCAGCTACTCAGCATAGGCCGATTTTTGTATACTCGGAGATACTCTGCAATCGGCCGCGTAAGTGATGCCGATGGCGAGTATACGTAATTGCTCCAATAGCAAAGATGCACGCAGAATCGCATGTCTAAAACATTTCGTTTCGTATGGAATAACAAAATGTACTGTGTGCAGACTTGTTGTCATTGGCAACCATTCATCCTTCAACCTCATTTTGACTCTATTACTACGGCTTTGTTCTTATTGTTTCATTCATAAGAAGTGGCAGTGTGCAAAAGCCATTTAACTATTGGTTAGAATTAATTAAAATGTGTCAAAGTTGCAGGTTTAAAAGTACACAAGTAGTTCCTAATTTATTTTTGTGCATTTTTATAGAGAAGAGTTCGCTTTGTCATGAGTCATATATAGGTCATGATAGACAAACAAATAACGGCAACGCCTTTGTGTAAAAAAAAACCTCCAAAAACATGTGCATGTACATTCTCATTTATTAACACTAGTGATGGGACGATACCAAAATCATAGGGTGCTTACTGTAAACAAGGCTCCCCAGATTTTAAAATACATCATATAATATAACAGACTACAGACAGTTTACCCACCCCCACTCTCAATCTCCCTCACCATTGTTGTAGGTTAGTCCGAATAGCATCAAGTTACTGAAGGAATTCTGAGTCCATTGTAAACTGAGGGAATGGACCCAAGGAAAATGGTTTGGCAGAGAATGGTTTGGGGACAATGAGGGGATGTGTAGGTTACACGGGCCGTTGTGCAGCTTGTAAGGAAAGTCACGCAAATGCCTTCCAAAGCACAGTATCGCTCAATCTGGGAATCACCGCAAGACAAAAAAAACCATGTCACTAGCAGACCTGCGCGCGCATGCGGCGTGGCGGGCAGCAGTAGATGAATTCCTTATAGTTATGTACTAGGGGAAAAAAACTGCGCTAACGCAACAAAGGGTTATATTTAAACTTAAATGGCCCTTAAAAACGAACAGTCTTAACAACCTTAGGAAAGAGTGAAGAAATAGGGTCCTGATATTCCGATACGATTCCGATTAATCGTCACATCACTAATTAACGCACATCATGTACATAAAGAAATTTCAAGCGCATGTTAATATTTTGCCGCCATATTGGTTTTCATTTAACTCGATAATCGGTTATCTTGGCGCCATTTTTCATACCCCGAGGCCGTCGACTTAACCGGGTTCCACTGTATATAAAAGATTAACTAACAAGCTTCGGTAAACCAAATTTGTTTTCAGAGATATAACTATAACAAAAAATTTGAGAGAAACTCTACATATAAACTAGTTTTAAATAAGTTTTATTGTCAATTATTGTTCTCCTTTCAATATGATCAGTTCGATTTGCTTGACTTAATATTTTGAAGAATTATTTTCATGTCGCGCCCAAATTTCAAAATTAACTTTACAAATTTGATGGCCATTTTCAAAATTAATAAACTAAAGGTGCATACAACAGAATTAACTTTATATAGTCTGTTAGGGTAATGATATGATGAATATGGAAATATATGGTTTTTTTTTGGTTATCTTCATTCATTCCTTAAAAATAACTTCAATAAACTGTTGTTTTAAACAGCTATCTCAATCTCACTGCCCAGTTTTTACTTTAGTCTAAAGTTTAGACTTAAGTGTCTTAAGTCACCGTTAATGCCGTTATATTTTATCTGTTTCAATTAACAGAGTAATAATTCAAGAAAAACTATCTTTAGAATTAACCTTACACCATACATTTGGTATCTCTTTTACTCTTGTGACAATACACCCTGTATAATATAAAGTATAATAATAATAGCTCATCAGTTATGTAGCATGTAGCAGAGGGGTACATTTTATTTTAAATTATTTAGGACTGTCAAATTTGAAAAGGGAAGTAGACTTTAGACTACAAAAATAATTTTAAAAATACAGAATACTTCCGGACTTCAAATGTTGTGTTTGCACAAGCCACAATCGTCCTAAATTTCTTACTAAAGGCCCTTACTCCATGAACTCCATGTGTATGCCACAGTAGCCCTATGCAACTTGAAGTGACTTGTGATAAATAAGTTATTTTTATTGATGTCAAATAACTGAATGTGTGTAAATCCAGATTCTTAAGTTTGGCATTAGTTTTTTTTTAAAAGGATTTGCCCATGCATTTTAATTATCATTTTCTAACCAAATCTAGACAATCTAAATCTAGTCTTACTAGAGTCTAAACTATAAGTCATAAGTCTAATACTTACTCTAATAATAATAATACTAATGACTAGACTAATAAGTTATAAGTCTAAGTTAGTAAGTAAATAAATTAAAATGTACGACCTAAAAATTTTATATTCTGTACACTGTAGTCTTTGATCTTACCATTATTAACTTTTGTTTTAATTTACTATTTACACAAAAATAAGTTAAGTGTGTCCCTTCACTGACAGTAAAGTCCTTTTATTTGTCAAATTTTAGCTAATATCTAAAATTTCTGAATTGGTAAATAGACCAGCATTGACCGGAAGCAATCTTCAATTTAAAAACAAAGATTATCCTCATGGTCCTCATTGTTTTGTCTCCCGTAGAATTTAGGCAGTTAAATTTTGATATAAATATATTATTATTATATAATAATGCGAGTTACACTCTAAAACAAATTTATTCTTCGATATAGATCTATATTTTTTTCAAATATCTAAAAGTTATGAAATGGATCAAAAATAAAACTAATGTTTAATTCAAACATGGGTAAAGTGTAGAGGCAAAATAGTAATTATTAATTTAAAAAAGCCTTACTTGTATTATTTATATTATATTAATACAAATATGGAAACAGATCTTTATGAAATTTTTACAAACTTTACTTTAAAATCTAAGATCTAAAATATTTTAGTGAATTATTTTTACAACATTACAGCTATGGCTATATGCAGCAGAATGTGCACAAACTTTTTTTAAAAAATTAAAAAATATATCAAAATATTTAACTTTAAAATATCACGCATTACCATTTTGTAAACTTATAGATTAGAAAAGGAAAGTTTCATAATAAAATGTTAATATTCATTGTGTTACATTCTCATGCTCGTTTTTCATAAACTTTTTTGTTGCGCCTAGCACCCTGGATGCATGGGCGTCGCTAGGAATTTTTCCAGGGGGGGGGGCAAAAAAATCCCACTTTTTATTTTATTTTAACTGACAATGCTATACAGGTAAAATTTTCAATTAAATTCAAGTTCAGTATAAAATAAGGGTTGAAAAAAGCCTTAGAAATTAATAAGACTTACAAATTAGTGCTCTAATAGCTAAAATACAACATTTATTAATGCATCTAATATATTAAACACTTTTTTTCTCAAATGTAGGGGGGGCAAAAGCTCGTTGTAATATCAATCTTGTTTTTGGTACATTACATATATTGATTACCTTGGAAGACTTAAGACATAAGTATACGCATATCATTCCTAATGAATTGATTCAAAAGGACAACTTTTTTTTTGGTGTTCATTCATATATTTATTTATTTTTTAAATGTATCTTTATTTTAAATTTAATTCTTTTTAAAGATTCAAGTTCATCATTCAAGTGAACGTTAACTACTTATTTCCCCCACCCACAAAAATAAATAGATTGTGCTTATATAATCCCTTAATAAATCATTTTCATTAAAGGTATTAAGATGCTAACATTGTGCAATACAATTTTTTTCCTAGATAAGAAAAGATGTCTTAAAATAAGATAATTGTTGGAAACCCTCATCTACGCTCAAAATTAGAACTAAAGTTAGATGTAAGCTAAGTCTCATGCAAACTACACTTGCGCATAAAAAATTACTGCTATTATTACTTTTAAACATGACATAAACAGATCGTAACTTTTAAAAATTGAAACATCAAGAGGTCATTGTAAAAGAGTAATTCAATTTATTAAAGGTAAGCATATAACTTTCCCCATGAAAATTAATTTTGATTTTTTTTAAATGTGGGGGTGGGGGGCGGGGGGAGATATTGTGCTTTGCCAAACAACTATTTTTTAACAGCGAACTTTAAAAAAAAATAAAAATGTCAAAGTTAGTTAATTTTGAATATATCAAACATGTTTTCGTATAATAATTAAAATATATACATGTATAAATTTTATGATTAATTTTGAAAAATTACAACATTTCAAACTCAAGGTTTTAAGATCACAGCCATCATTAAAAAAATTAATAATTTGGAAAGACTTGTCAATGAATGCTTTAAAATCTCAGAGCTAAAATAATTTTGTAAATTTTAATACAAAGTTACAGCTATACTATACGAAGCAAATCGTGGGCAGACTTTTAAAAAAAGTTAAAAATATTTAGCCCTAAAATATTTAAAATATCTTAAGTTAAATAATTTATTGAATAGAAGAAAAATGTTATTAATTATTATTTAAAAATTTTCCCATGCGCATTTTTCATAAACCTTTTTGTTGAGTTTAGAATCCTCGATGTAATTTATTTTAGAAGTCTCAAAGTGCACTGTAATTTTCAACGTTTTATTATTCCTTCTAAATTCTTAAATATATTCATATTTGTAATAAAAAAAATATCACACAAATAAATAAACATATCAATACAAAGCAGTAACAAGTTGATAAAATCTATGTGGAAAAAAAATGTCTTAAAAATTAATGCTATATTACATTTAAATAGTCTTTATATACACGCATGTCATATAAAATATAATGAGGCGGTAAAACCAATAAATAAAAATACTATCAAAAAGGTTTTAACTCATAGTTTCAACACCAAAAGATAAATCACACGTATAAATCAATAAAACATTAAAGATGTCACTTTCTTGAGGACATCATATTGACGTGGCTGTTACTCGTGACATCATATTGACGTGGCTGTTACTCGTGACAAAAATGGCATTTTGGGTAGTGAGATCGCATGGCCTCTTCAAACTTCATCACATGGACCCTGCCTCTGGTCTCTACATCACACGTGACCTGTTGGTCAGAGCACATTGGAATCAAATAGGAACTTTACTTTGTTTTTTATTTGTTTTTTATAGCACTTCCCCAAAAGCTCTAGAAAATATTAACAAGTTAACATTTGTTGAATGGATTACTGAGAATGTGCAGAAAAAACGAAGTACATGTCTAGGTCTCAAGTCATTACGCTACCACAACTGTCGTAGCTTAAGATCACGACCCATAATCTATGGCAAGTAGCTCGTAACCAACTGTTGCAGTTTTGTGTGTCCAGTACAAGTCTATTAAACAGACTGATGGACACGGGCCTAGGACTGATGGACGCGGGACCAGGACTGATGGACACGGGACCAGGTCTGATGGACACGGGACCAGGACTGATGGACACGGGACCAGGACTGATGGACACGGGACTAGGACTGATGGACACGGGACTAGGACTGATGGAAACGGGACTAGAACTGATGGACACGGGACTAGGACTGATGGACACGGGACTAGGACTAGTTGGTCAACCCATACTTCATCATGCACACGGTTCGCAGTGTTGACTTTTTCTTTTGTTGGTTATCAAGTGATGATGTCTTTTTAAATCCCTGGTATTAACTTCACCGTATTGTCCTTCTCTCTCTCGCTCTCTCTCTATTTCTCTCTCTCTCTCACTCTCTCTCTCTCTCACTCTCTCTCTCTCTCTCTATATATATATATATCTGTCTGTCCGCAGTGGCACCGCCCGCGGGAAAAAAAAGTAAAAAATAGCCCACTTCCCGTGATGCTATCGAGCTGAAATTTTGCTCATATACCCGTGTCACCTAACAATGCATTGTATAAAAATTTCAGATCGAATTTACTATAAGCAATTAATGAATTTTTATTTTATCTCTATGTAGCATCTTATCTTATCTTATCTATACAGACGCTCCTTCTATGCAGAAGATAGTGGCGTCCACAGACCATGACAGATGATCTGTTTGGCAAGTGATGCAGCGCTCACAGGCCACGGCTTTGTGGGTTCCACGCATTACCCAGCCGCCTAACTACATGTAGTGTTAGGTACCCATTCGGAGCGGGGTGACTCAGGGACGCCCTAGGCTCGGGAACAAACCCTTGCCTTCACACGGATTCGAACCCGTGACCATCGGTACGACAGTCCAGTGCGCTACCACTCGACCACCGCGTCCCGCTATAGTTGACCTCCACGGGTCACTGGAGGTTCACTCCAGCCCTCGATGTCACAGGGGTCTGTCGCGCGGTGCGTATTATATTGAGCATAAACTGTACTTTTAGTCATGTCTCATATATAAGGGATTTATAGTCTAAAACTTTGTTTTTACGTTTTAAAAAAAAATTATTGCATGTAACAAGGGTGTACAGTTAAGATGGACACATGCAGAGAGAGAGAGAGAGAGAGACAGAGAGAGAGAGAGAGAGAGAGAGAGAGATTTGAGAGAAAGAGTAGAAAGTGTATAGAAAAAAGATAGAAACAGAGTGAGGGATGCGGGAGAGAGAAACAGTTTGTGAGAGAGAAAGAGAGAGGGGGGAGTGGGGCAGATTGTGAGAGAGCGAGAGAAACGATGTAAAGAACTGTTACAAATATACCGTTGAAATATATCTTTTAAATATAATTTTGTTCACAAACGTTGTAAAAAAAATACATTAATACTAATTGGACTCTATCAAATCTTTTACCTTCACTGAGAAAACGTCATTGTTCACCCAGTCTCTTTCGTATGTCATGGAATTTATGCTGAAACAGAAATGTAAACACTGGGTAACACCACGCTAAACACATTAACACGACTTACTTCATCTAGTGTTTAGTTTGTACCCGATGAAGGTGTCTTTCAATAAATGTGCATTTGTTTTACCAAATAAACTTTAATCAACACCCAGTTATGTTTAATACCCCCCCATTACATCACCCATATCACCAAATGCAGCCCATTACAAGTACCCTAGCATCTTCCACAAACTACAAACAAACAAATTACAAATCCCATGGCTACCCCAAAAGTTACCATTCCACTTCTATACAATCGTGATTGGAACATTTCGCCCGAACTCTTACCTGGCACCCAGTTCATCCACACGGGAGGTAAACGTTGCCAATGCTCCAGGAGAATCCGGCAACACCACATCAAATCTCATGGACCTGGATTGTAGTCTTAAACCTTTTTCAATGACGTGTCCCAGGACGGGTGTATCTATGTTGGCACCACACAGAACAACAACAACTCTAGAAGTGTGTTCAATAAAAAAAAAGAGGAACATTCATCAGAGCCATCAAACCATCTTTTTTTAAAAAATGGTTAAGTTTATAAACGGGCAAAAAAACTCGAAGAGATGAAAAGTGGCTCATATCTAGGGGCCATAATATCCGACGAAGGCTCAAAGCCAGAAATTCTTGCCACATTGGCCCAAACAATTGCAGCATTGAGTAAACTAAAGCACATCTGTCAAAGTAAGAAACTCTCCCTGAGATCAAAGATCCGACTAATACACCCTCTGGCAATGTCGATCTTCGTGTATGGTTGTGAGGCTTGGACGCTCACTGCAGACCTCCAAAGAAGAATCAATGCGCTAGAGATGAGGTGTTTCAGAAAGACATTGAACATCTCCTACACAGCGCACATCACAAACGAAGCGGTCCGCAACACAATAAGTACTGGCATTGGCCCCTACGAGGACCTTCTCAAATCAATTAAGAAGAGGAAATTACGATGGTACGGACACGTAACAAGATCTGGAGGTCTCTCAAAGCCTATATTGCAAGGCACAGTCCAGGGAGGAAGGAAAAGAGGCAGACAAAGGAAGAGATGGGCAGACGATGTCAAAGAGTGGACCGGCCTGTCATTCAGCGACTCTCAAAAGGCAGCACAGGACCGGGACAAATGGCGTGAGATATTGTGCAGTTCACGATGGTGCCCCAACGACCCAACGACGGGTTAAGGGATAGTTCAAGTTCAAAGTTTATAATTTTAACATAGCTGAGCCGTCCAACTAATGTTATGACAACGGAAACTCATTATGTTTACATGTTGCATGGACCCTGATATCGTAGAAGTGCAGAGATCTCGGACATTTAAGGCACCCGAAAGGTGAATATGGACATATGAACTAATTAACATTTATTCAGTGATTATGCCGATACACAGAGTTGGACTGCGTTAAAGCAGAACATTAAAATACAATAGACACAAACAAAATTTGTGAATACAGCACAAAACCCAAAAGTTTGTAAATATGGGATTAGGGGCGCTCCAAAGGTTAATTGTCGTCTGTATATTGATGAAACAATAATAATATGAGGAGAAGCTATCTTGCGCGGTGCTTCAGCATGTGACTATGCTTGCCGCTTCTAAAAAGAAAAAAAATAGTAAAAAATCTACGTTTCATTTATTGTTTGAGGGCTTCTTTCTTTGATTTTTATTGTTATTTATTTCTTCAAATAAAATATATAATCTCCACAACATATCCAGATTTGAAATCTACGACCTTAACTTCCACTGGTTAAATCTGGAAAAAAAATGTTGACTTACTTCTTTCCCTTTAGCTGGGGTAGCTTCCCTTCTATTATGGCTGCCAAACCCGCTGCTCCGGCTCCCTCAACAACAATCTTTTCTTTCTCCAATAGGAGCATGATGGCAGTCACGATGGAATCTTCCCTGATGGGAAAAATGAGTGGATTACAATTTAAGTATATTAAAAAAAAGGTGGTTGATGTCTACTTGGACGTCACATCACTGCAAAGTTTTACATCTTAATTTATTTCTTGTTATTGTTTTTTTATGTTTGTTGGCTGAGGAAGGCTTTTTGCCAAAACGTTGTTTGTTTTGTTACGTGTTTATCATACCTATACCCTGTCTTAAAACTTAATCTCTTCCAAGTCTGACTGCATTCCCACCCACTTTAAAAAAAATATATAAAAATAGTTTGGTATCTAAGATTTTCTTAGCAGATCTATAATTATAGTTCAAAGGTGTAAACGATAGATAACAATGTTAAAATACATGTTGTTATAAGATATTTCACTTGTTTTCTGAATTATCATATAATTATAACAAATATCATTTGTTGAGGTGAGCAGGACTCACACTTTTCTGTAATACATAAAATCAGTGATCTGATCAAACAAGAATTAAGACTTTCAACTCTGAGTAGGACACAATCTCTATGATCCACTAACAAAAAGAATCAAGACCATTGGTCTATAAAAGGTTTAAGTATCAGAACTCTAAGTAATACACATACACTATGCCACGAGGCACCATTAAGTTAAACGGATCTCAAAAGTTAAACCGAAAAATAACGTGGGACCATTGCTGTTGGAGGTGTCACATTTGTGCATATATTATCACTGGATCAGAAGATTGGAGAGTATGGGTCTCATCAACTTTTTAACACTATAAGAAGTTCAATCAGACCTCAGTAACACAAGGGTGAACATCGCATTAGTACCTCTAACCCTAATGCTAACCCCATGGGATCGGTGAGACAAACCCTTACTACGAGTAATAATCACATTGATGCTTCCATTTACGATCAAGGTGGCTCTAATAAGTTTGAGCTGACGTCTACAGAATACATTTTAGGCGTCTTAAGCCTTTATAATATAGCTGCTTTTTAATGTTTTAAAATTATTTAAGAATGAAAATGTTATTTTTCAATCAGCATTTTTTCCTTCTTTTAAAAAAAAATGTTTTTGTTTATTGTAGGTTGGGGAGGGAATTGACATACATTTAAGAGGAGATGGACAGATAAAAGGAAATGATTCCGAATCAATTCTAGATGAATAGAACTCATCGACGCTAGTCAAGTTTGTTTTAGTTTTTCTGGTAAATTGTTATTTCATTAAAGATAAGTATGTAACCCAAATGTCATAAAGTTTTTTTTAATGTTTCAATATATATCCATAAATATGTATCCATAAATATGTTACTCACTTAACAGTAACAAGTCCGGTAATGTGTTGTTTAGCTGTAGCAAGTGCGTTAGCACCAACTTCAGGCACAGATAGACCTTAAACACATTGTGAAGCAACGCACGAGTATATAATAATGATAAGAATAATCGCAAAAAAACAACATTATTATTGTTATTATTAATTAGTTGATACAATAATATAAACTTAAAAGAATATATAGCCTTTTATTATTTAAAAAAACTCAAAGCAATATCATATTCAATCCATTTTCAGGCTTATATTTATTTGGTTAAAGACGCAATATAAACGCCATCGCGTGTAAGTACTCCATTCACATCAACAAATTGATTCACCTTCAGCTATTGACCTGGAGACAGATGTCATGACAGGTCTTCCAGCTTCCATGGCTGATTTAAACCCAGTGGATTTCTCCGCCTCGACACCCTGAACAATACAAGAAAAGTAGTTGGGCAAAGGAGAGTACTGGTTAATCTGTGCACATTTCATACAATTTTGTGGAAGTGTGATGTTGAGGATTATCTCCACTCATAGTTTAAACTAAGTGGCCATAAAGGATGTCACGCGATTTTGGCCAATTTTCACCCCCCCCCTTTTCCCCCATGTCCTACTTCATCACAAAAACTTAGACCCCCCCCAGTCAATATGACGTCACACAGCTTTGAGCGCGCCCTCCCCCCATTAAAGCTGTATTTTTTATTTGAAAAAAGCATGCTTCAAATCACTTTTTCTCATTTTAGTTAGTGTAATGTTGCACTCTAAATATCGTAACATGCGTGAAGCCATGTAAAACATAAAAAAACAAAATTTATGTAATAAAAATCTAAGTGGAACTTTTATTTAAAGTTGGGAGTTTTAATGTGACATCAGATTTCTCAAACACCCCCCTGCCCCTCGTCACACATCGTCACAAATGTGTGGACCACCCCTCTCCCTAGGTGCGCGACGTCATTTATGGACGGCCCCTAAAGCAAAATCAGCAAATGTTTGTACGTAACATCTGAAACAATGTGTTCACTGGATGCGGAACAAGAAAAAAAAACTCTTGGGAATTCTTATACAAGACTTATGAATTTTTGGCCAAGTTAGTTAAGAAAATGTGAAATGGGTTACCGATGTCGTCATTGCTTGGCGGGAGGCTTCTGGTAAGTTATAAAACTCACTACAAGTTTGTTTGTTTTTTAATGTGCAATTTTGGTGTATAAAACTGTTCTAATACCCAAATCCACAGATTATTATAAAAGTGTTATTAAAATAAAAATGTTTTTACGCCATTTAAAATATCGCTAAAATTAAAATGCCTTACAAATTAAGGTCATCAGCCTTTCTTACGTATATTTCAACATCAGGTTTCAGGTTCTTGAGGGCAGTGGACAACCCGGCGATCATCCCGCCCCCACCAATGGAAGCAACCACGGCGTCAACTTCTGGAACTTGCTCGACAATCTCACAGCCCATCGTCCCCTGACCTGCCAGGATATCTGGGTGGTCATACCTACAAGTCAAGGGAAGAGACGACGCGTTAGTCCATCAAAACTTGGGCAACAAATGTGGCCAACATCAGCGTTTGAGAAGTTTTGAGCGGGATTTACCTTCATTATAAAGATCTAACAACGCGTCAGTAGAAGACATCACGGCTGTCATTCACTGTATATTTTGGTGTAACTTTACAAGTATCACTCTCCCGGAGGGAGGGGGGGGCTAAATTACTTCTACTCAAATCATCTATGTCCTTGCCAAACTGACCAAAGGGGCTTAAATTTAATGAAGAAAATAACAATGATTTCCTGGAGGTTAGATTGACTCCAAATTAACACAGTGACATGCGCAGTTGTTCAGTGCAACATCTTCGATAGCTTTTAATCAATTGCTAACGTGTAAACTTAGAGATATTTCTGATAACGCCATGCTACTATTCCAAGAATGTTTGTCGTTACAAACATTCATTAAATGTAGAAGTTAGTTGTGATGTCACAAATTAGTTATGACTTCCAATGTGTTAAAGTAACTTACCCATTTAAGTAGAGCATTCTTCGTTCTTGTCCAAAATCCATAGCGTAGCGTTTGGCCTTAAATTCAAATTAAGTATGTACAATATGGCTAGCAAACGTAAGTAAAACAATAGAAAATTGTAAATCAAGTACACAGAAGACTTGAAGACCCACCCGCAGACCCTTTTTTTCCTCCACAAAACAACAGCAAAAATCGAGTTGGCAAGAAGCCTTCTTTAAAAATAAATTAAATAAAAACACACACAAGTGCAACACAAATAACTTTAAATATTAGATGAAATATTGAATTAACTAAAACTGCAATTATCAGAAATGCGATCATCACTTGGTTAGAAAGTCATTGAAGGTGCAAAAAAATATTGTAAACGGAGGATGAAAACAAAATTACAAGTCTACCAGATGTAAACATTGGGGATAGATATTTATGAAGTGATTCAGAAGAAAAATACTTTGTCAATGTTTCCTTTCTTTATCATTTGTAAGCCAACATCAGTGTAAAGAATAAGAAACTGTAGCCCTCGAATATCAATACCCACTTCTCCAAAGTCGTCTCCATGAAGCATCACACAGGCCTTGAGTTCCTTACATTTCTGGACTTTGTCATAAGCCACATTTCTGGGCATGACAACAGTCACGGGGATGCTGATCGTGGAACATGCGTGGGCAAGAGAAAGGGCGTAGTTCCCAGCACTTGCGGCTATGACACCTCGCTTCCGCTGGTCCTATGGCAAATATACACAATGTAATTTATTTACGTACTATTTAAGACACCTTATTTAAATACTCTAATCAGTTGTTGAAGTCATATAAAACATTCCAATCGTTGAATTGTTCTCGTAGGTCATTGTTTAGAGCTTATTAAAGTTGGAGGCCAATGGCTATCGCTTTGAGAGTAATGACATCTGTACTACTTTCATATGCAATGTTTACTTTTGAAAGATTTAGAAGTGAGGTGATTATTCAGAGAGTAATAACACACAGTGTTTACCCCTGAAAGCTTGAGTAATGCGTTGAAAGTTCCTCGATCTTTAAAACTGAAATTCAAACAATAATCACTTAATCGTACGGGAAGGACACGAGATTTGCATGAAGCGGTACTATTTTATGCAATCATATGGACTATTATATGGACTACTTTGTTCTCGTATTTAACACGATCTGATTCAATCGTTCTGCAATTAGAGGGAGCCTCCTCTATGCGTAAGTGACGCACCCTTATAACGTCATAGTTGTTGACATTGATTTCGTATTGGCCGAGTGCTATAACTATTATGTCAATGTACTTTATTTGATTATAAAAAAATAATTAGTATGAAGGTTTGTAATGCTTTGCGTCATTAACTCAAACAGGTTTAACAATGTTAACCATATAAAAAAAATAATAAATTTCAGCCATATAGAGGAATTATTCAAAGTTCCCAATGAGAAGGTAAACAGAACCGTCGTACTAGAAGCGAGTTCTGATGTTAAGATTTACAAAATGATGAAGCACTGTGGCTACCTGCCAGTAGCCTGTAAGAAGTCCTTCTTAAAGTAGAGATCTAATCCTAACTCTTTTGACAAGATTTCGGAGCGCTGAAATATAAGACAACTATTAATGCATAGGGAAAGCTTACATTTTACATTTCAATTGTATATTAAAATTTATTATACTTAATTTTTTTAATATTAAAAAAAAACACTAAAATTGCACTGAAGAGACAGAGAATTGTCTCATTAACACTAACGCTGTGGAGTGTAGGTCGGAACGCGGCCTTGTAATAGGTATGTGTGATAATTAGTGGAAGTTTCATAACTAATCTTCTGTTTAGAAGGAGCGCCTGTAACAGCTAAGATAAGATAATCGTTTTAAATACAGTTATTTTTAATAATCTTACCTCACACGGAGTTCTTTTTGTGTATTTTTCAATTCTGGCTTTAGCTTCACATATTTGCTTGTAACCTACAATGACCGGAGATTTAGGGACACATGGGACATCAGGATTTATCACATCTTTTTCAAAGTCACGTTTTTTCAAGTGACTTCCACGGTGATTCTCGCGTGTCTCCCGTATTCTTGAGTCGCAGCTATTCGTCTGGCCACATTCATCCTTGATAGGATTCGATCCGCAGCATTCGTTAGAGCTGAGGATTTCACGTGAACAAGGATCAAACTGTTTACCTGCGGCACATTTGTCGGTGGTGCAGGAGTTGGGTGAACAACTCCACTCCTCAGCCTTGCAACATATCTTGTCACATCTACAGCAACCATCTTTATCTTTGTTACACTGGCCAGATGGACTCAAATCACATCCACGGCTACCATCTTTATTTGGCTTGAGACTATCGTCACAGACAAGACATTGACGTCCTTCACTTGACCTTAATTTTTCATCACGGTCTCTCTTCCGACCACATCTTTCGTTGTCACTCATGTCGAATGAGTGTCGACAGATTTAAGCAACCTATCAGTTCAACAAATCAGTTCATTAAAAAAAAACCCATTAACTTTAAAGAAAGCTCATTTATACTTTTAGGTAGGAATACGACTTTGCGTAAATAAAGTATTTTTAATGCTATCATTCCCGACTAAAATCTCCTGTTTACATATCCGATTAATGTAAAAATTCATTTTAAAGTTTACCATATGCAATCCTCATGGAAATTCTTATTTTATCAAGGGTAGCTTTTCATTTAGTGTCTAAAAGCAAAGCTGTATAATAAAGTTGGCATTTAAAGCTTTAAATAAATTAATGTCTTCTAATATATCTTTTCATACAAATCTTAAAACATTAAAGAGCCCCATTTATTTTATTTCAACGCTGGTCACGTGGTGTACAAAGATTTTCGTCTTCTCGGTAGGAGTTAAATTGCTGAACCCAGTTGACACCCCCAATAAGTGCTTCAGCTGAGCTGTCCACACGTAACCCAGTTGACACCCCCAATAAGTGCTTCAGCTGAGCTGTCCACACGTAACCCAGTTGACACCACCAATAAGTGTTACAGCTGAGCTGTCCACACGTAACCCAGTTGACACCCCCAATAAGTGCTTCAGCTGAGCTGTCCACACGTAACCCAGTTGACACCACCAATAAGTGTTACAGCTGAGCTGTCCACACGTAACCCAGTTGACACCACCAATAAGTGCTTCAGCTGAGCTGTCCACACGTAACCCAGTTGACACCCCCAATAAGTGCTTCAGCTGAGCTGTCCACACGTAACCCAGTTGACACCACCAATAAGTGTTACAGCTGAGCTGTCCACACGTAACCCAGTTGACACCACCAATAAGTGCTTCAGCTGAGCTGTCCACACGTAACCCAGTTGACACCTCCAATAAGTGCTTCAGCTGAGCTGTCCACACGTAACCCAGTTGACACCACCAATAAGTGCTTCAGCTGAGCTGTCCACACGTAACCCAGTTGACACCACCAATAAGTGTTACAGCTGAGCTGTCCACACGTAACCCAGTTGACACCACCAATAAGTGTTACAGCTGAGCTGTCCACACGTAACCCAGTTGACACCACCAATAAGTGTTACAGCTGAGCTGTCCACACGTAACCCAGTTGACACCACCAATAAGTGCTTCAGCTGAGCTGTCCACACGTAACCCAGTTGACACCCCCAATAAGTGCTTCAGCTGAGCTGTCCACACGTAACCCAGTTGACACCCCCAATAAGTGCTTCAGCTGAGCTGTCCACACGTAACCCAGTTGACACCACCAATAAGTGTTACAGCTGAGCTGTCCACACGTAACCCAGTTGACACCCCCAATAAGTGCTTCAGCTGAGCTGTCCACACGTAACCCAGTTGACACCACCAATAAGTGTTACAGCTGAGCTGTCCACACGTAACCCAGCTGACACCACCAATAAGTGTTACAGCTGAGCTGTCCACACGTAACCCAGTTGACACCACCAATAAGTGTTACAGCTGAGCTGTCCACACGTAACCCAGTTGACACCACCAATAAGTGTTACAGCTGAGCTGTCCACACGTAACCCAGTTGACACCACCAATAAGTGTTACAGCTGAGCTGTCCACACGTAACCCAGTTGACACCACCAATAAGTGCTTCAGCTGAGCTGTCCACACGTAACCCAGCTGACACCACCAATAAGTGCTTCAGCTGAGCTGTCCACGTAACCCAGCTGACACCACCAATAAGTGCTACAGCTGAGCTGTCCACACGTAACCCAGTTGACACCATCAATAAGTGCTTCAGCTGAGCTGTCCACACGTAACCCAGTTGACACCACCAATAAGTGTTACAGCTGAGCTGTCCACACGTAACCCAGCTGACACCACCAATAAGTGCTACAGCTGAGCTGTCCACACGTAACCCAGCTGACACCACCAATAAGTGCTACAGCTGAGCTGTCCACACGTAACCCAGTTGACACCACCAATAAGTGCTACAGCTGAGCTGTCCACACGTAACCCAGCTGACACCACCAATAAGTGCTTCAGCTGAGCTGTCCACACGTAACCCAGTTGACACCACCAATAAGTGTTACAGCTGAGCTGTCCACACGTAACCCAGCTGACACCACCAATAAGTGCTACAGCTGAGCTGTCCACACGTAACCCAGTTGACACCACCAATAAGTGCTACAGCTGAGCTGTCCACACGTAACCCAGCTGACACCACCAATAAGTGCTACAGCTGAGCTGTCCACACGTAACCCAGCTGACACCACCAATAAGTGCTTCAGCTGAGCTGTCCACACGTAACCCAGTTGACACCACCAATAAGTGTTACAGCTGAGCTGTCCACACGTAACCCAGCTGACACCACCAATAAGTGCTACAGCTGAGCTGTCCACACGTAACCCAGTTGACACCACCAATAAGTGCTACAGCTGAGCTGTCCACACGTAACCCAGCTGACACCACCAATAAGTGCTTCAGCTGAGCTGTCCACACGTAACCCAGTTGACACCACCAATAAGTGTTACAGCTGAGCTGTCCACACGTAACCCAGCTGACACCACCAATAAGTGTTACAGCTGAGCTGTCCACACGTAACCCAGTTGACACCACCAATAAGTGTTACAGCTGAGCTGTCCACACGTAACCCAGCTGACACCACCAATAAGTGCTTCAGCTGAGCTGTCCACACGTAACCCAGTTGACACCACCAATAAGTGTTACAGCTGAGCTGTCCACACGTAACCCAGTTGACACCACCAATAAGTGTTACAGCTGAGCTGTCCACACGTAACCCAGTTGACACCACCAATAAGTGTTACAGCTGAGCTGTCCACACGTAACCCAGCTGACACCACCAATAAGTGCTTCAGCTGAGCTGTCCACACGTAACCCAGTTGACACCACCAATAAGTGCTACAGCTGAGCTGTCCACACGTAACCCAGCTGACACCACCAATAAGTGCTTCAGCTGAGCTGTCCACACGTAACCCAGCTGACACCACCAATAAGTGTTACAGCTGAGCTGTCCACACGTAACCCAGCTGACACCACCAATAAGTGTTACAGCTGAGCTGTCCACACGTAACCCAGTTGACACCACCAATAAGTGTTACAGCTGAGCTGTCCACACGTAACCCAGCTGACACCACCAATAAGTGCTTCAGCTGAGCTGTCCACACGTAACCCAGCTGACACCACCAATAAGTGTTACAGCTGAGCTGTCCACACGTAACCCAGTTGACACCACCAATAAGTGTTACAGCTGAGCTGTCCACACGTAACCCAGTTGACACCACCAATAAGTGCTTCAGCTGAGCTGTCCACACGTAACCCAGTTGACACCACCAATAAGTGCTTCAGCTGAGCTGTCCACACGTAACCCAGTTGACACCACCAATAAGTGCTTCAGCTGAGCTGTCCACACGTAACCCAGTTGACACCACCAATAAGTGCTTCAGCTGAGCTGTCCACACGTAACCCAGTTGACACCACCAATAAGTGCTTCAGCTGAGCTGTCCACACGTAACCCAGTTGACACCACCAATAAGTGCTTCAGCTGAGCTGTCCACACGTAACCCAGTTGACACCACCAATAAGTGCTTCAGCTGAGCTGTCCACACGTAACCCAGCTGACACCACCAATAAGTGTTACAGCTGAGCTGTCCACACGTAACCCAGTTGACACCACCAATAAGTGTTACAGCTGAGCTGTCCACACGTAACCCAGCTGACACCACCAATAAGTGCTTCAGCTGAGCTGTCCACACGTAACCCAGTTGACACCACCAATAAGTGTTACAGCTGAGCTGTCCACACGTAACCCAGTTGACACCACCAATAAGTGTTACAGCTGAGCTGTCCACACGTAACCCAGTTGACACCACCAATAAGTGTTACAGCTGAGCTGTCCACACGTAACCCAGCTGACACCACCAATAAGTGCTTCAGCTGAGCTGTCCACACGTAACCCAGTTGACACCACCAATAAGTGCTTCAGCTGAGCTGTCCACACGTAACCCAGTTGACACCACCAATAAGTGCTTCAGCTGAGCTGTCCACACGTAACCCAGTTGACACCACCAATAAGTGTTACAGCTGAGCTGTCCACACGTAACCCAGTTGACACCACCAATAAGTGTTACAGCTGAGCTGTCCAAACGTAACCCAGTTGACACCACCAATAAGTGTTACAGCTGAGCTGTCCACACGTAACCCAGCTGACACCACCAATAAGTGCTTCAGCTGAGCTGTCCACACGTAACCCAGTTGACACCACCAATAAGTGCTTCAGCTGAGCTGTCCACACGTAACCCAGTTGACACCACCAATAAGTGCTTCAGCTGAGCTGTCCACACGTAACCCAGTTGACACCACCAATAAGTGCTTCAGCTGAGCTGTCCACACGTAACCCAGTTGACACCACCAATAAGTGCTTCAGCTGAGCTGTCCACACGTAACCCAGTTGACACCACCAATAAGTGCTTCAGCTGAGCTGTCCACACGTAACCCAGCTGACACCACCAATAAGTGCTTCAGCTGAGCTGTCCACACGTAACCCAGTTGACACCACCAATAAGTGCTTCAGCTGAGCTGTCCACACGTAACCCAGTTGACACCACCAATAAGTGTTACAGCTGAGCTGTCCACACGTAACCCAGCTGACACCACCAATAAGTGCTTCAGCTGAGCTGTCCACACGTAACCCAGTTGACACCACCAATAAGTGTTACAGCTGAGCTGTCCACACGTAACCCAGTTGACACCACCAATAAGTGTTACAGCTGAGCTGTCCACACGTAACCCAGTTGACACCACCAATAAGTGTTACAGCTGAGCTGTCCACACGTAACCCAGCTGACACCACCAATAAGTGCTTCAGCTGAGCTGTCCACACGTAACCCAGTTGACACCACCAATAAGTGCTTCAGCTGAGCTGTCCACACGTAACCCAGTTGACACCACCAATAAGTGCTTCAGCTGAGCTGTCCACACGTAACCCAGTTGACACCACCAATAAGTGTTACAGCTGAGCTGTCCACACGTAACCCAGTTGACACCACCAATAAGTGTTACAGCTGAGCTGTCCACACGTAACCCAGTTGACACCACCAATAAGTGTTACAGCTGAGCTGTCCACACGTAACCCAGCTGACACCACCAATAAGTGCTTCAGCTGAGCTGTCCACACGTAACCCAGTTGACACCACCAATAAGTGCTTCAGCTGAGCTGTCCACACGTAACCCAGTTGACACCACCAATAAGTGCTTCAGCTGAGCTGTCCACACGTAACCCAGTTGACACCACCAATAAGTGCTTCAGCTGAGCTGTCCACACGTAACCCAGTTGACACCACCAATAAGTGCTTCAGCTGAGCTGTCCACACGTAACCCAGTTGACACCACCAATAAGTGCTTCAGCTGAGCTGTCCACACGTAACCCAGCTGACACCACCAATAAGTGCTTCAGCTGAGCTGTCCACACGTAACCCAGTTGACACCACCAATAAGTGCTTCAGCTGAGCTGTCCACACGTAACCCAGTTGACACCACCAATAAGTGCTTCAGCTGAGCTGTCCACACGTAACCCAGTTGACACCACCAATAAGTGTTACAGCTGAGCTGTCCACACGTAACCCAGTTGACACCACCAATAAGTGCTTCAGCTGAGCTGTCCACACGTAACCCAGTTGACACCACCAATAAGTGCTACAGCTGAGCTGTCCACACGTAACCCAGTTGACACCACCAATAAGTGTTACAGCTGAGCTGTCCACACGTAACCCAGTTGACACCACCAATAAGTGCTTCAGCTGAGCTGTCCACACGTAACCCAGTTGACACCACCAATAAGTGCTTCAGCTGAGCTGTCCACACGTAACCCAGTTGACACCACCAATAAGTGCTTCAGCTGGGCTGTCGACACGTAACCCAGTTGACACCACCAATAAGTGTTACAGCTGAGCTGTCGACACGTAACGTCTCAAATGAGTTAAATTAAAGGGACACGACTCACAGGTCACCAAGAGAAGGTGATTACAAGAAAGGACGTTAGAATAAATTATATTAATTCATAGTCCAAACTCTTACGTTAAATAATTTTCTAGTCTCTTCTTAAAAATATCTAGCATAGCTTGCACAGATAAAGAACCGCTGATAAGTTATAGGAATTTATTTCTTATATATTTCAATGTAGATATTTATAGGGCTATAAGTTGTTTGTTTTTTTAAAGGCCAGGGTGGGGGGGGGGTATTTATTTCCTCTTAATTGTTCCAAAAAATAATTTTAAAAATCTCCGCTCGTGATATTTATCTTACTGGGAAACCTAAAAATAACCATCATTGAACTTTACATGACATATATTTATTGGTCTTATATATAATGATGTATATATATATATATATATATATATATATATATATATATATATATATATATTTGCTAACAAACAATTAAGGAAATTCCCTATCGTTCCCAATGTTCCAGGAACGTACCTACGGATATTGACCTGTTCGTCTTGGTTGTCTTTACTCTTTAAAGCAAGGGCTACAACCAACACGGCTTAGATTTGATCCTAGAGTTATGCCAACTGTGAAGGGCATTGACCTGTATACGTTTGGGATACCAGACAGGGATTATTTTAAAGAAATCTTTTTCAGGAGACAAAAATATAGCTAAATTACCAAATAAGAAATATTACTTCAAAACAAGTAATTAAATAAATCATAAAACACGTTTTTAAAACACAATTTTATAAAAATTTAGTCAAGTACAGAACAGAGTTGATTGAACAACCGGACATGAAGTATTTAATTGCCTTATTGTTATCCTTTTACTGTTTAGAATTGCAAAGAACTTGCATGAGATTAATTCAGCCATTATTGATAAGTGACTGAAATGACGACGTAAAATGATATTTTTGGGATGTGTTGAAGTCATGAACATCAGAGCGATTATATTTCTCTAGCTTTGATATATTATAATACAAGTCCAATCTTTGGCAGTTCTGTTTTGGATTTCTCTGATAACTTTTAGTAAATCTATTTGCCTTATTTAATCAATACGGTTAAAATCACCTAAACTTATTGTTTCAATGAGGATATTTCTAAAACTGCTACGTCCATTATACTTTTTAAATTTGTTATTAGATTCTCTGAATTTCTTCTTTAATTTGCGAAAATATCAGTTAAATATCAGTTAAATATCAGTTAAATATCAGTTAAATATCAGTTAAATATCAGTACAATTTTCTTAAGAATGAACAGCACGTTTTCTTACATGAATTCTTTGACAGCCAGCTTGAGGTTCAGCATCCAATCAAATGATGAGGTGGCAGATGGCAGAAACAGCTGTTGTAACCGAGATTCCCTTTTTTTTAATAAAGATTAATATCAAACTGATTGCGATATAATTTTAACATTAAGTCAAAACTCTATCGAGACTCCTAGGTCTTAACCAACTCACGCGTTGTTTCGGTCCCCAGAAATATATATGTACTATTGGGGTGTCAGCGGTATTTATTATGTACGTTGATAAAAATACACGTGATTTCAATCCGCAGCTGTGACGTAAAGACATCACTATATTTATGCACGTAATAGTGACCTGTCAAATAGCACCACCCACTCCCAGCACACACCCAATTTTATTCTTTCACGTCCCGATGTTTGCAAACACCAGAAATTAATTTAAAATTACGTTTTAGAATTCCTTGTTTGCCTATGTCAGAGTTTAAAATAAAAAATACTGTACTGCAAGTCATTTTCTCGTAGAAGGACATGGCGTAATGTATATATAGCTATTAAGAATAAAGTGCAAATAATATCATATTAGGGCTACATTGATTTCTAGCAAAAACCGCGTGAGCTGAATTATTGTATTAGACACTCCCGCATCAAATAAGTACAAAAAACCATAAACTGCTTTGGTTTTTAAAACAATTTCAATTTGTGTGTCTTTAAGTACTAACGCCATAAACTTTTTTTAAAACTTTTTTTTATATCAAGTTATTAGTCCTTGTTTGTATTAACTGTGAGATATAGAGACAGAAACGGAATTCCTGTGACTTGTATTTAATGCTGATAAGACTGCATCGTTCCCTTTCCAGTTTTTTCTTTAAACCAAAAATTCTTCTGACTGATCTACTTTATAAACCATGTACAAGAGATATTTAACTGCCTACAGTATATGATAGACGGTCTATATACAGTATATGTTAGAATACCTACAGTATCTGTTAGAGTGCCTATAGTATAAGTTAGACTGTCTACAGTATCTGTTAGACTGCCTACAATATCTGTTAGACTGCCTACAATATCTGTTAGAGTGCCTATAGTATAAGTTAGACTGTCTACAGTATCTGTTAGACTGCCTACAATATCTGTTAGAGTGCCTATAGTATAAGTTAGACTGTCTACAGTATCTGTTAGACTGCCTACAATATCTGTTAGAGTGTCTACAGTATCTGTTAGAGTGCCTATAGTATAAGTTAGACTGTCTACAGTATCTGTTAGACTGCCTACAATATCTGTTAGACTGCCTACAATATCTGTTAGAGTGTCTACAGTATCTGTTAGAGTGCCTATAGTATAAGTTAGACTGTCTACAGTATCTGTTAGACTGCCTACAATATCTGTTAGAGTGCCTATAGTATAAGTTAGACTGTCTACAGTATCTGTTAGACTGCCTACAATATCTGTTAGAGTGTCTACAGTATCTGTTAGAGTGCCTATAGTATAAGTTAGACTGTCTACAGTATCTGTTAGAGTGTCTACAGTATCTGTTAGAGTGCCTATAGTATAAGTTAGACTGCCTACAGTATCTGTTAGAATACCTACAGTATCTGTTAGAGTGCCTATAGTATAAGTTAGACTGTCTACAGTATCTGTTAGACTGCCTACAATATCTGTTAGACTGCCTACAGTATCTGTTAGAGTGCCTATAGTATAAGTTAGACTGTCTACAGTATATGTTAGACTGCCTACAGTATCTGTTAGAGTGTCTACAGTATAAGTTAGACTGTCTACAGTATCTGTGAGACTGCCTACAATATCTGTTAGAGTGTCTACAGTATCTGTTAGAGTGCCTATAGTATAAGTTAGACTGTCTACAGTATCTGTTAGAGTGTCTACAGTATAAGTTAGACTGTCTACAGTATCTGTTAGAGTGTCTACAGTATAAGTTAGACTGTCTACAGTATCTGTTAGAGTGTCTACAGTATAAGTTAGACTGCCTACAGTATCTGTTAGAGTGTCTACAGTATAAGTTAGACTGTCTACAGTATCTGTGAGACTGCCTACAATATCTGTTAGAGTGTCTACAGTATCTGTTAGAGTGCCTATAGTATAAGTTAGACTGCCTACAGTATCTGTTAGAGTGTCTACAGTATCTGTTAGAGTGCCTATAGTATAAGTTAGACTGTCTACAGTATCTGTTAGACTGCCTACAATATCTGTTAGAGTGTCTACAGTATCTGTTAGAGTGCCTATAGTATAAGTTAGACTGTCTACAGTATCTGTTAGACTGCCTACAATATCTGTTAGAGTGTCTACAGTATCTGTTAGAGTGCCTATAGTATAAATTAGACTGTCTACAGTATCTGTTAGAGTGTCTACAGTATCTGTTAGAGTGTCTACAGTATCTGTTAGAGTGCCTATAGTATAAGTTAGACTGTCTACAGTATCTGTTAGAGTGTCTACAGTATCTGTTAGAGTGCCTATAGTATAAGTTAGACTGTCTACAGTATCTGTTAGAGTGCCTACAGCATATGTTAGTCTACCTACAGTATATGTTAGACTGTCTACAGCAGTGCTTCTCAAAGTGGTGGTCCGCGGATCGGTACCGGTCCGTTGACCATCCGTCACAGACCCGCAGAAAGGAAAGAATTAAACAACCAGTAAAAACAATGTTTTTGACTATAAATCCCTTATTTAAGTTATATATGAGACATAAATAAAATTATTGATTATGTGCAATATAATATGCACCGCGCGACAAACATTTACAGACTGAAACTGACTGAACTCCCCTTGCGGTAAAAAACGTGATGTGGTCATCGATGGCTGGAGTGAACCCCATTGAAACGTCGCGGATGTCAACAATAGCAGACGGATACAGATGCTATATAGAGATAAACTAAAAATGCATTAATTTAATTACGGTACATTCGATCGATCTGAAATTTTGATACAATGCATTGTTAGGTGACACAAGTGTATGTGCGAAATTTCAGCTAGATAGCATCATGGAAAGTGGGTCATTTTTTATTTTTAACTTTTGTTTTTCTGCCCGCCCACCACAGACAAGACGGTGAAGTTAATGTAAGGGATTTAAAAATATAATTATAATCCTCCATTTGCAGCCTATAAATAATACTGTGTTTAACTGTAGGGATTTTTCGACTGCTGATATGGACCATTATTTATTTCCTTTAAGCCTTCCCTTTCGTTGGCGCAGACTGTTACGTATCATATGATTTGATTGGTGCAGACTGTTACGTATCATATGATTTGATTGGTGCAGACTGTTACGTATCATATGATTTGATTGGTGCAGACTGTTACGTATCATATGATTTGATTGGTGCAGACTGTTACGTATCATATGATTTGATTGGTGCAGACTGTTACGTATCATATGATTTGATTGGTGCAGACTGTTACGTATCATATGATTTGATTGGTGCAGACTGTTACGTATCATATGATTTGATTGGTGCAGACTGTTACGTATCATATGATTTGATTGGTGCAGACTGTTACGTATCATATGATTTGATTGGTGCAGACTGTTACGTATCATATGATTTGATTGGTGCAGACTGTTACGTATCATATGATTTGATTGGTGCGATACAAATTTGTATGTTTTATTTACATGGACAATTTGATACATAAAACAATGATTTTCATGGTGGTTTTTGTTTAATCCTGTTAAAAATTATTCATTTGTTGTTGCTGTTTTTTTTCCAAACCATTTTTAGATGAGAGTAAAATTAAACGCACTTAAATTTCAAGAATTATCTAGACATTTCTGACAATTTGTGGACAATCAAACGTCGGACTTGGATCTTTCTCATTGACTTATCACAGATCAAGTTACGACAGTTTGGTTTATCCAATGTTCCTAAATGTTTGGCCTGATATCACAACAAGATCACCGTGTCAGAACTGCCTGATAACAAATACGACAAAACATTCCAATTACAGCAATCAATAGACCACAAGATTCCCACTATACCGATTGATAGACCACAACATTCCCACTATACCAATTGATAGACCACAACATTCCCATTATACCGATTGATAGACCACAACATTCCCATTATACCAATTGATAGACCACAACATTCCCATTATACCAATTGATAGACCACAACATTCCCATTATACCAATTGATAGACCACAACATTCCCATTATACCAATTGATAGACCACAACATTCCCATTATACCAATTGATAGACCACAACATTCCCATTATACCAATTGATAGACCACAACATTCCCACTATACCAATTGATAGACCACAACATTCCCATTATACCAATTGATAGACCACAACATTCCCATTATACCAAATGATAGACCACAACATTCCCATTATACCGATTGATAGACCACAACATTCCCACTATACCAATTGATAGACCACAACATTCCCATTATACCAATTGATAGACCACAACATTCCCATTATACCAAATGATAGACCACAACATTCCCACTATACCAATTGATAGACTACAACATTCCCACTATACCAATTGATAGACCACAACATTCCCATTATACCAATTGATAGACCACAACATTCCCACTATACCAATTGATAGACCACAACATTCCCATTATACCAATTGATAGACCACAACATTCCCATTATACCGATTGATAGACCACAACATTCCTACCATACCGATTGATAGACCACAACATTCCTACCATACCAATTGATAGACCACAACATTCCCATTATACCAATTGATAGACTACAACATTCCCATTATACCAATTGATAGACCACAACATTCCCATTATACCAATTGATAGACCACAACATTCCCATTATACCGATTGATAGACCACAACATTCCCACTATACCAATTGATAGACCACAACATTCCCATTATACCAATTGATAGACTACAACATTCCCATTATACCGATTGATAGACCACAACATTCCCACTATACCAATTGATAGACTACAACATTCCCATTATACCAATTGATAGACCACAACATTCCCATTATACCAATTGATAGACTACAACATTCCCATTATACCAATTGATAGACTACAACATTCCCATTATACCAATTGATAGACCACAACATTCCCATTATACCAATTGATAGACCACAACATTCCCACTATACCAAATGATAGACCACAACATTCCCATTATACCAATTGATAGACCACAACATTCCCACTATACCAATTGATAGACCACAACATTCCCATTATACCAATTGATAGACCACAACATTCCCATTATACCGATTGATAGACCACAACATTCCCACTATACCAATTGATAGACTACAACATTCCCATTATACCAATTGATAGACCACAACATTCCCATTATACCAATTGATAGACCACAACATTCCCACTATACCAATTGATAGACCACAACATTCCCATTATACCAATTGATAGACCACAACATTCCCATTATACCAATTGATAGTCCACAACATTCCCACTATACCAATTGATAGACTACAACATTCCCATTATACCAATTGATAGACCACAACATTCCCATTATACCAATTGATAGACCACAACATTCCCATTATACCAATTGATAGACCACAACATTCCCACTATACCAATTGATAGACCACAACATTCCCATTATACCAATTGATAGACCACAACATTCCCAGTATACCAATTGATAGACCACAACATTCCCACTATACCAATTGATAGACCACAACATTCCCATTATACCAATTGATAGACCACAACATTCCCATTATACCAATTGATAGACCACAACATTCCCACTATACCAATTGATAGACCACAACATTCCCATTATACCAATTGATAGACCACAACATTCCCATTATACCAATTGATAGACCACAACATTCCCATTATACCAATTGATAGACCACAACATTCCCATTATACCAATTGATAGACCACAACATTCCCACTATACCAATTGATAGACCACAACATTCCCATTATACCAATTGATAGACCACAACATTCCCATTATACCAATTGATAGACCACAACATTCCCACTATACCAATTAATAGACTACAACATTCCCATTATATCAATTGATAGACCACAACATTCCCACTATACCAATTGATAGACTACAACATTCCCATTATATCAATTGATAGACCACAACATTCCCATTATACCAATTGATAGACCACAACATTCCCATTATACCAATTGATAGACCACAACATTCCCATTATACCAATTGATAGACCACAACATTCCCACTATACCAATTGATAGACCACAACATTCCCACTATACCAATTGATAGACCACAACATTCCCATTATACCAATTGATAGACTACAACAACAACATTCTCACAATATATTAATCTATCTATGATATTACATACGCTCCTTCTATACAGAATAATATTAATGTGTCATTTAGGAGGATCATCACACATTTTTAGGATCAAATCACTAGGACTCTACAAAAAAATTTAGTAAATAGGAAAATACGTGTTTGTTTTAAGCGCGGGGGGCGGGGGGGGGAGTGTGTGTGTGTGTGGGGGGGGGGTATGTCATGACCTTGTTTCTAACCGAAAGCCGTCGTCATCTAGCTCCACTTCTCTTTTCTTCTTTGGCTAAAATTGTCCAATTAATAAGGTAGGAGTAGGAGTAAAAAAATTCAATGTTTCTTTTTATACGCACATTTCTATGTATTTTTAAAATGAACTTTAAATATAAAATAAAACGTGTGTAGCGTTTAAAGAGCTACACGTGGACATCACCCAAAGATTATAATTCTTTAAAAACCTTTTTAATAAATAATTATACTTAAAAAGTACCTGCATGAAACTGAAAATTCCTTTATTTATTTATTACATTTTATTTCAATGAGTTCCAACAATTAATGAGGCATCGATACACTTTCATTATTTTTGTCAATTTTAAATAAAATTTTAAAAATTATTTTTAAAATTTTATTTTAGTACATGATAGGTCTTAAATCGAATATCGATTAAAGATTATAAAGAGAAAAATCTGATATTCCCTGGAAGTCTTCGGATATTCCATGAAATTACCGGTACCTTAGAAAGGAAGTATTTCTTATCTCGCTTATAATAGGTGCTTACCTATCAAGTACTTTTTCTTGTAAGGAGTTTATTACATTCCCTTCAATAATCTCTATTTCAGAAACAGTAAGTTCAGATTTAAAAATATCACTGTCCACGTTATGTTCCAGATAATATACATTAATTTTGGCTAGACCTCAATTGTATTTCCGTAACCTATTGACAAAAATATGTTATTTATACAGGGTATGTATAGGTCTGACAGGTCGTCACAAAACAGGGTATGTATAGGTCTGACAGGACGTCACAAAACAGGGTATGTATAGGTCTGACAGGACGTCACAAAACAGGGTATGTATGGGTCTGACAGGACGTCACAAAACAGGGTATGTATAGGTCTGACAGGACGTCACAAAACGGGGTATGTATAGGTCTGACAGGACGTCACAAAACGGGGTATGTATAGGTCTGACAGGACGTCACAAAACAATGGACGCTACGACAAAAAGCCTTCATCAACAAACAAATGCATAAAATTAAATAAAGTTATCATTTTAGATTCAACAAAATATGAAAACTTAGCTGCTGTATTACACAAAACCAGAAAGAGCAAAAGGGAGAAGAGACTTGTACCGATGATTTATAGCATATGGGAAGAGTAGGTGGGAGCAACACATTCATCCCATGGGGTCCCTCACAACACATTCATCCCATGGGTCCCTCACAACACATTCATCCCATGGGGTCCCTCACAACACATTCATCCCATGGGGTCCCTCACAACACATTCATCCCATGGGGTCCCTCACAACACATTCATCCCATGGGTCCCTCACAACACACTCATCCCATGGGTCCCTCACAACACATTCATCGCATGGGGTCCCTCACAACACATTCATCGCATGGGTCCCTCACAACACGTTCATCGCATGGGGTCCCTCACAACACATTCATCGCATGGGGTCCCTCACAACACATTCATCGCATGGGGTCCCTCACAACACATTCATCGCATGGGTCCCTCACAACACATTCATCCCATGGGTCCTTCACAACACATTCATCCCATGGGGTCCCTCACAACACATTCATCCCATGGGGTCCCTCACAACACATTCATCGCATGGGGTCCCTCACAACACATTCATCGCATGGGGTCCCTCACAACACATTCATCGCATGGGTCCCTCACAACACATTCATCGCATGGGTCCCTCACAACACACTCATCCCATGGGTCCCTCACAACACATTCATCCCATGGGTCCCTCACAACACATTCATCCCATGGGTCCCTCACAACACATTCATCGCATGGGGTCCCTCACAACACATTCATCGCATGGGGTCCCTCACAACACATTCATCGCATGGGGTCCCTCACAACACATTCATCGCATGGGTCCCTCACAACAAATTCATCGCACGGGGTCCCTCACAACACATTCATCGCATGGGTCCCTCACAACACATTCATCCCATGGGTCCCTCACAACACATTCATCCCATGGGTCCCTCACAACACATTCATCCCATGGGTCCCTCACAACACATTCATCCCATGGGTCCCTCACAACACATTCATCCCATGGGTCCCTCACATCACATTCATCCCATGGGTCCCTCACATCACATTCATCCCATGGGTCCCTCACATCACATTCATCCCATGGGTCCCTCACATCACATTCATCGCATGGGTCCCTCACATCACATTCATCGCATGGGTCCCTCACATCACATTCATCCCATGGGTCCCTCACATCACATTCATAACCTGTTTAAATAACCAGTCCCCCCCCCAAAAAAAAGCCTGATTGCAGTCTCCATATTTTAAGATATTGACACCTTAAAACATTGAAACATCTATAATCGTTATAAGACAGAGATACTCTATCAAAATAGTGTGGAACTCTCGTGTCAGAGGCGTCACTAGGGTTGATGTCCCCAAGTGCGTTGGCTCTTGGTGTCATGCGGTCACGCCCTCCCGACTTACTCCATAGACCTCCTGGGAACATGTAGAATTTTACGTCTTGAAGTCACCCCTTGTGATGGTGTCGCCCGCACCCCGCACCCGACTAGTGACGCCACTGGCTCGTGGTGAGCGTAAGCATTAAAATAAATTTAATAAGCACGGGACTAGTTTATTTATATAGCCGAGTGTTGACTAGATAGTGCAAACTAACAATACTGATCTAAGTAATCAGTGAATGCAACACGGGTCGTGAGGACCAAAGTTGTTTTACGTTTTTTAGTTGAATAATTCTCTGTATCAGGAAGGCACAAGTACCAGGGCCGTCTTAACGCATAGGCCTCTTGGGCATTTATATATATTATGTATATTTATTTTTTTATTCCTGCGGGTGGGGGGCCACACCCTTTCTTTGCCCGGGGGCCCAACATGGTGTAAAGAGACGGCTCTGACAAATACTAATGGGATATGCTACTTAAACTAAAAATCGGACAAGCTGTGTGAAGCCCTAAGCATATCTCCTATGTCCTGATAGCTCCCTAACGCGGACTGTCCTCGTCTCTCTCCGTCTGTTTGTCCCTCGATCTATCCTACACAGGAGCGGCCTTTGGGGGATGGCAGCTGGGGCAATCGCCCCAGGCCCCGCACTTAGGGGGGGGGGCGCGTTTCAGACTTGAGACTATATTTAGTAACAAAAAAGCCGGCAGATATTGCAGTAATGAGTTTGCGCAAGAATTGATCTAATCTAGGGGGGGGGGCCCGCGGGGTCATTGTTGCACCAGGCCTCGCGCGTACCTAACGCCGCCTCTGGGTCCACAAATAGCTTCTGTGAAATTCTACCCAGGATATTTGGATGTTCACCATCAAAATGTCTTTTATCCATTTACTTGGTCAAGTGTTTCATGCGATACTGGACCCCAAAAAGTGGCAGTCCAGTAACATCCCTGGTCCAGCTTGGCAGTCCAGTAACATACATCCCTGGTCCCCTTAATCTACTCATACGATCTTCACTCCGTACTGACTTCCCTACCTACACACTAAAAGTGTCACGCCTGCAATGTATAGTCCCTCGTCCCATTCATTTCGGTTGATCGCCACAGTCCTAGGTACCCTGGATCAAGTCTCCAATGCGAACAGGGCTCGCCATACTCTAAATACCTGGATTACTGTTAGTACTGTCTGGGGCACACTGCCACATTTACTTTAAAAATATGTATTATATCTATTGTTATATTATTATTTTATTTTAATATTATTTGGACGGGTACCCCCTTTTTTACTATTAAAGATTATAAAAAGTATGCCCCATTTATTTTTTATTTGCAAAGATTAATTTAAAAAAAAGAAAAAGATATTACTTATACTAAAAAATACCAAAATCCTCTTGGAACCAAAAGAAAGCTTTCATTTTTAAAAAATAATTTTTTTATATTAAATTTTTTTAAATACAATTAAAATTTGTGAAGTTTTGTTTTTCTTAAAATCTATAACCAATCAAAATCTGTATATCACGAAAGTGACAATATTTAAAGAAATTTTATTTTATCTCAAACTTGAGCTTGTACCTAAATAAAATGAAAACAAACTTTCCTTTATTTATGAAAATTTGCCTCTTTCTTAGAAGACTGCCAAAGTTATTTAAAATGTTGAAGAAATTTTACCACTCTTATAATTATATAATTATAATTATAATAATAATCACAATTATTTTCTTTTTTTTCTTAAGAACATTGCAATAATTTTATAGTGGTGACATGTAGACCAAAGAATTTAAAAAATACATCCATAGATTTTCCAAGCAAAGGCCATTGAATTACATTTCCTTGCTGCTTGCTGTCAGCTTTTCGGAGATTTTCTGATCACTTCAGTGCTTACCTTTTTCCGTCTTTAAAAAAAATTTCAAATATGTGTCTAAGATTTCCTCCTTTAAGACACTTATTTGGAAAGAGTAAGCAAAGATTTTCTATAAATAATTAAACATTAAAGTGTGCCTCCTAAAACATAAAATTGTTTAATTTTAATTAAAATTAAATAGCAAAGAATAACCTATAAATAGCATACTCCTTAACATTTGTTTAAATTTATCTTGGCGTCATTTGGGAGCCAATATTGTGTTACATTAGTGTGTGAATGCCTGCAGGTTTTAGCAAAGTGTGAAAACAAATACATGGGAAATTATATGACACGGTGCACAAGCCTGAAGCTGGGCCCACAGCACAACCGAGATGTGTGTAGTGTGTTGTTGTTCCATTGACTTTCTATATGGATTTATTTGGAACTTATTATATCCATTACGACCCAGGGTCAAATACAAAAGTGATTGCAGTTGAACTTTAAATTAAATAATGTTTTACCCTCGTGGCCCATCATGTCATTTTTTTTTATATGAGCCATTCTTGTGTCATTTCAAACATCTGCTACCAGAATGGACAAAGGAATGTACTACAAAGTTACTACACAACATTGATTATTCAAATAAATTTATTTAGGATATTGAACTCATAATTTCCACCAGTTCGGGCCTGAGAGTTTCTCAGATTTTAATTTGTTGTTCCACAAACATTATTTCTACACGGATTTATCGATCTTGAAACTTGACACAAATAGTCAGCTTAGGCCTGTAACTAATTCGTAATTCGAATTATTTGTTAGGGGCCGTCCATAAATGACGTCACGCGATTTTTGACGATTTTTTACCCCCTCCCCCCCCCGGTCGTCACAAAAACTAGACCCCCTCTAAAAATACGTCACAAATCTTTGACACACACACACACAAAATGAAAAAAAACAAACAAACAAAAAAACAGTTTATTCTCTATTTGAAAATGAGTATGTTTCAAATCACTTTTATTGTCATTTAAGTATTTATTATTTATTTAGTGAAGATCTACATTGTAATATCGTAGCCCGCGTGAAGCTTTTTAAATCCTTTATATTATTAACTCGTGGTGTCTGGTTGAACCCTTGATTGCTTGTCGGTCGCCAAAACTTTGGATCAATTTTTAACCCACTTCCTCGTAAGCTAGCGAGCTGAAATTTAGCAGGCAGTTTCGTGGCGATGATAAAAACTATGTATCAAAATTTTAGATCGATCGCATGTACTGTAATTAAATTATTGATTTTTTAGATTATTTTATTTATTCCTATGTATCATGTTACTTTTTTGAGATAGAGTGTAAGGGTGCGCATTATATTGAACAACCTTTCTGTCGCGCAAACACACTCTCACGCACACACACACATTCTCAGGCACACATACACTCTCACGCACACATACACTCTCCCGCACACATACACACGCTCTCATTCACACACTTTCTCTCTCTCACTCACACACACACTCTCGCACTCACACACACACTCTCACACGCACGCACACACACAATCTCTCACGCACGCACACACACACAATCTCTCACGCACGAACACAATCTCTCACGCACGCACACACACACACAATCTCTCACGCACGCACACACAATCTCTCACGCACGCACACACACACACAATCTCTCACGCACGCACACACACACAATCTCTCACGCACGCACACACACACACTATCTCACGCACTCCCACACACACACACAAATCTCTCACGCACGCACACGCACGCACACACACACACTATCTCACGCACTCCCACACACACACACTCTCTCACGCACACACACTCTCTCACGCACACACACTCTCTCACGCAGACACACACACAATCTCTCTCACACACACACACGCAATCTCTCACGCACACACACGCACTCTCTCACTCTCACGCACACACACGCACTCTCTCACTCTCACGCACGCACACTCTCACGCACGCACACTCTCACGCACTCCCACTTCCCCCACACACTCTCTCTCACGCACTCCCGCTCCCACCCACACACTCTCTCACGCACTGCCGCTTCCCCCACACACTCTCTCACGCACTCCCATTCTCCCCCACACTCTCTCACGCACTCTCGCTCCCCCCACACACACACTCTCTCACACACTCCCGCCCCCACCCCCAACCACACTCCCGCTCCCCCACCCCTACCCACACGCACTCCCGCTCCCCCACCCCCCCTACACTCTCTCACGCACTCCCACTCCCCCCACACACGCAATCACATATGTGCTTAGAAATCACAGAACAGTTGGGAAGAATTAAAAAGAGTTGTGCCACTGATTCTGTGATTCTGAAACACGCTGGAGTGCACGATCAGAAGCTGTTTATGAAGGACTGTTAAAAAAATTATCAGAAGATGCACTATGACGCCTGACACCAGAACTTTTGCTGACAGGTATATTGAACTTTAACTTTCTAGTTTTGTTACATTTCTGGAACATCATACTTGGGAAAATTGATCGTGTCCAGAAACAGTTGCAGAATCCTACTGTGAATTTCAAGGAAGCAGCCTCTGATCTTGAGTCGCCGGAGCAAGAAATTGTCATTTTTTAAAATAATTTGAGCCAGTTTGCGGTAGACAATGGAAAAGAAGATACACAACTTTGGGAATCGAGGTTGACGAATCTGATGACTCGAGAAAGCTGTTCCCGGTGTCCTAGATCGGCTGTTGAGTCAAGTAAGATACTGTAGTACTTGTTTTTTTTTATTTCACTCAACAGCTGATTACTTAGTCGATGTAAGTAGGTGGTTAAATTCATTTTGGATTTCCGGTGAAAAATAAAATACGGAACCTGGATTTTCTCAGGCATGTTGTGGGTGTTTTTCTAACAGTGGATCATACTGGGCAACAAATTTGATCACAGAGAGAGACAGGAAAGAGAGACGGTGTCTGATGTTTCATATGAAAGGAATCCAACTTGCTTTGACATACCGACATAATCTCGTGAGAGGAGAGACCTCCCCTCCCCCACTTTACTCCCTTCACAGTGGGATCGGCCTATTATATAAATACAACTATTGAGACTTAAAAGACTCTGAAGTGATGAGGCAGACTTTTTGGAGAAAAGTAATGAAATTCTGGATTTTTTTCGAAGAAGGTCATACCCGGAAACTGTTTAAATATCCGCTGTCAATCGAATTAAAGGCATGACCAGACAGGATACATTTAAATCATCTGTTTCTGATCAATGTGATCGATCAAAATTTATTTTAACTTTTCATCCTCATAATTTTAAAGCCCGCCAGGTGATTCTCAGAAACCGACCAATCCTTATGGCTGACCCTCTAACTCATAAGGTCTTCAAAAAACCTCCTCTTTTTGCTTTCCGGAGAGATAGATGCCTCAGAGATATTCTTGTAAGAAGTCACCTTCCCACAATGAAAGCACATATTGGAACAAGAGGTTGCAACCGTAACCGTTGCAACACTTGTCCATATGTGATGGAAATTAACAACATTTCTTTCCCTCTTGAAAAATTCTTAATAAAAGATGGATTCACTTGCACAAGTCGCAACGTGATTTATGCAATTCTTTGCAAGAGGTTTAATAAAATGTACGTGGGTGAGACTGGTCGTCGTCTTGGAGATCGGTTTCGAGAACACCTGTATAATATAAATAAACAGGCTCAATGTCCTGTGTCTAAACATTTTAACAGTGTTGACCATAACGGCATATCAGATATTGCAGTAACTGGTATTTTATATGCAAGCAATACCCATGATAGAGTCCACATGGAAAAATAGACTCATAAAAAGATTTGGTACGTTGGCTCCATATGGAATTAACCAAATTCATAATTTTACTTAACTGCAGAATCTTGTTCCCGTTGTGGTTTTTACTGTAACTTTGGATACTTCCCCCTTTTTCCTATATCCTGTGTCCATGTTTGTTTTTGTTTTTCCTTTCTTTTTATTTAACATAAATATTTTAAAATACAATATGTTTTAAGAATATTATTATTACTTATGTAAGTATTGTAAGAATGTATTTTATGTTGTACTGATGAAGGCATTAGCCGAAACGTTTACTGTCGTATCAGTCTAAAAATAAAGCTCAAATTTATTGTTTTCATTGCACAATTTGTTTGTGTATTTTGTATTTTATTTAAAAGCTTTATTGCAGTCCCATTCTATATGATGTACTAATGTGGTAGTGTGCACACCCAACACAGCGCCGCACCATGTGCACCGCACCGAGATGCACTAGGTGGTATGAGAGATAAAACAAACCCGTAAAAACAAAGTTTTTGACTATAAATCCCTTATATATGAGACATAACTAACAGTATTGATTATTTTCAAACGCGACAAACATTTACAGACTGAATCTGTCTTAACTTAACTTTGCTTCATAACCCTGGTGGGAGAGGGGAAAAGTCTGGTCACCGATCGCTTGACCGAGCTCAGCGTGACACGTAAAATGTAAACAAAAGCACGCCGGTACTTCGATGGGTCGCGTCAACGCGTGACTGAACAATTCCGTGAAAAAAAACAATAACAAACTGAATTTGAATTACAAACGTTATATAAGGATAAACTAAAAATGCATAAATTGAATTAAGTAACGTTCGATCGATCTGAAATTTTGATACGATGCATTGTTAGGTGAGACGGGTCCCTGTGCCAAATTTCAGCTCGATCGGATCACGGGAAGTGGGTCATTTTTTACTTTTGTTTTTTCACCCGCCCAAGACAGAGAGAGATGACGACAGAACGTCAGAGAGAGAGAGAGAGAGAGAGAGAGAGAGAGAGAGAGAGAGAGAGAGAGAGAGAGAGAGAGAGAGAGAGAGAGAGAGAGAGACGGCCGTGAAGTTAATATAAGGGATTTAATAAATAAAGGTAAAAAATGATTTTAAAAACCACGTTTTTACAAGCGGACTAAAAAGAAGAAAATAATTTAAAACTTGTAAGTTCAAGTACTTTGATTTAATATGACTAAAACCGTGGGGCGGGCGCTTATGAGGTTTAACATATGCAGCTCACTCATACTCTCACTTAGTCTCTCTTTTGCCTTCTAAATTAGAAATCTTTAATTTTTATACCAAAGCATGTTATTGACCCAGTTGTCAGTGTGATAAACCTCATCAGAGCCAGGTTATAACCACAGGCAGTTCAAGTTCAAGGCACTGCTTGAAGATTTGGAAACTGAATATTATGATATTATCTACCACAGCAGGGTCCGCTGGCTGAGCCTGGGCAAGATATTGAGGCGAGTGTGGGATCTCAAGGAAGAAATAGTTATGTTCCTGGAGATCAAGGGTTTGTTTGTGACTTTGTTACTAACATTTTTAATGAAGAGTGGAAGTCAATCTTCATGATACCATTGACATTATGGAAAAGTTGAATGTCAAACTTCAGAGCAATATCTTGTTTGCACATGAAATTTATGTGTATGTTAAATCATTTCAGGCAAAGCTCTCCCTGTTCTCCAGGGCAAGCAGGTGAAAACAGGTTTTGCCATTTCCCTTTGCTGAAACAGAAAACCATTTCTAGTGAAAAGGCTAACAAGTACAAGGCTCAGTTGGATGACTTGGTCGTGAAATTTGAAAGGAGGTTCCAAGGTTTCAATTTAGTGCAAAAGCTGATTCAGCCCCAGAGGATATACAGGAGATGCTTGACCTAGAAGCAGATTATGACCTAAAAGAGAAGTTCAAGTCATTTCTTTTGCTGGAGTTTTTTGGATGTTTGTCAGCAGCAGCATTTCTACACTTAAAACCTAATATTTGGGTCCACATACATCTGTGAGAAAACTTTTTCTTGCATGAAAATAAACAAGTCTAAGAAACAATCGATGTTGACTGACTGCAATTTGAATGCCCTCATGAGAATCACAAGTAAACTTGTTCCACGGTTCAAAAACATCATCCGAAATTGTAAAATTACATACTTCTCATTAATTATAATTGTAATCTATGGTCAGCTTAAATGTAAATTATGTTCCTACTTCTCAATAGTTATTATGACAGGTAACAAATTTTTGTTGAAATAATAATGAATAACAAAATCTTATTATCAAATTAGAAACTGTTTCAGTTTTTATTTTAAAATATAATGTACATATGTAATAGAGTGTGAAAGTGAAATAAAATGACAAGTACTTGGTAATTATCATTAATTTAAATTTAGAAGTTGTCAATTGTAATTGAATTATATGAGGCCCGCCTATAACAATAAAGTTTTCAATGCGGCGTAGAAAAAGTTTGTCCACTCCTGGCCTAAGGTATAAGGTGTTGCTGAACGTATTGTGTTATAAAAATAAATAGAAGTAAAAAAAAAGTGATACGACATTTCTAATTTCAGCAACGTTACCTCCAAAGGACAACTATTGACTCTCTACGTGGGCTGCTACAAACAGTGAGGCCAGGCAACACTGTGCTGACATCGGCGCCAATCTGACTCTTTTTAAAAACAACAACGAATAACACTACGGTGTACAACAACCTCATCAATGGGGCGGGCGCTTCTCAGGCTTAACTAATTCAATTCACTCATTTTCTTACCCGCCATTTGTAAACCCTAATCATTTTAGCCAAACACCTAAAAAGCGCCCGCCCACGTTTTTAGTCATATTACATCATAGTACATATTTTAAATTTTAATTTTTTACAATGTATCTTCTTCTTTTTAGTCCGCTTATAAAAACGTGGTTTTTAATAAAATGACACGCGGGAAGGTAAATAAAAATACTTGTTAATAGGTAAATAAAAAAAGTGAATCTTACCTGAATTAATGCCAATGCAGCTTGGACAACTACAGCTTCAAAAGGGACAGCCACACATCGTAAACATCTACATCTGTTCCAGTGTTCGTCTGACTACATCAGTGTTGTCCAACCGGTGTGCCGCGGCACACTAGTGTGCCGCGAGAAAATTTTAGTGTGCCGCGAAATATTTCAAAAATACCATAAATCGCTAGGCTTTTCGAACCTTCAAGTTTTGAAGAAAAAAAAATCATTAACTGAAAAAGAATTGAATAAAAACGTTTCATGTTTGTATTGTTCTGGTTGTGAGAATCTCTTGAAAGCTACACAATTTCTCTCCTCCATTGGGAATAAATAACTGTTGTAAGTAAATAAAAACCCTTTCCTGCTGTTCACTTTTTTTAAAAACTTTTAATTACAGACGGCTATGGATAATTTTTTGAAGAGAAGCCAGAAGGATTCCAGTGAGCATCAAAATGGAGAGAGAGAGAGCTGCAAAATCCAAGAAGAATATTACCAAACGGAAATATCACGAGGAATATCTTGAGTATGGTTTCATACAATGTGCAAATGATCCTTCTCTTCTTTTTTTTTATCTTAATTGTAAAATGGCATTGTCCAACGAGTCCATGAACCCCAGTAAACTGAAGCGGCATCTGATCTCAAATCATCCAGGATTGAAAGACAAGCCGAAAAGTTATTTCGCATCCATTCGGTCCAACTTAGAGCAGCAATAAAAAATAATGAAGAAATTTTCCTCAATTCCTGTTTTGAGCTCATCTGCTCCAAAGAAAACGCTCAAGTATCTCATTAATTATGAAACATCTTTTGAATTAACACTGATTTCTTGGTTTTTTTTGTGAGGTGTGCCGCGCAAATTTTTTACCAGTTAAGTGTGCCGTGAACGATTTTCGGTTGGACAACACTGGACTACATTGACATCTACAGCTACACCCGTGGCAGTAAGACAACTTGAACTTCTCTTGATGTTCTAGAAGAGGCCAGTGAATGCGGTGATCCTTCAGAGAAAACTGTCCACAACATCGTCAGTTTGTCTTTATAAAGCTTTCAAACTGGAGTCGTGATTGCTTGCTCCATTAAGTTTTATCCAATAGTATAGTGACATAGATGATGTTTTATTCATGAAAGGTGTAATTTAATTGTCTTTGCTTCTGTTGCTTCTGCAGTTAAATTTGTTTTGATATCTAAACCTATGCCAAACCCTAAACTTGTGTATTGAACCATGGCTGATGACTTGTGCATGGGATGAATGCTTTAGTCTTGTTTCTCTGCAAAGGAAAAAACATGTTTTAGGGGGCATACATTTCGGAGAGTCTATGAAATAAATAAAGGTAAAAAAATGATTTTTAAAAACCACGTTTTTATAAGTGGACTAAAAAGAAGAAAACAATTTAAAACTTATAAGTTCAAGTACTTCGATTTAATATGACTAAAAACGTGGGGCGGGCGCTTATGAGGTTTAACTTATGCGGTTCACACATTCTCTCACTTATAGATCTCTCTTTTGCCTTCTAAATTAGACTTCTTTAATTTTTATACCAAACACCCACCCCACGTTTTTAAAACGTGCTAAAAATGTCATATAAATATTCTTAGTTTTTTTTAAAAGAAATAAATTGGAAACAAATACATAACAGACACCTGCCGACAAAAAATTGTCATGATGAAATCCTAGACACATGATCCTGCCTAACTTTGACTAAACACAAGGAACGTTCAAGTAACTCTTTAAAAAAATGATATTCACTCAAAAGTCACCAAGTTCATTCGCACGGGGAACACATCGGGTGACGGGTGACACATCGCCCCCCCCCACCACCCGCTTGTATTAAAAAAAAGTTCAGAGCTACAGGGAAAAAGGGGATGCCAAATTTTTTTTTAAAGAAATTTTTTTTCTTTTGACCTCAGTTTGACCTCGGTTTCATATGCGATGATCTGTGACAACAATCTCGTTGTTAGAAACACAACAAATAACTGGGAGAAAGCGTGGCAGAAATCATTCATCATCGTCGACGGATGCCTAAGTTAAGCTTACAACATAACAATATAATAAGGGAATGAAGCGGACAAAAATGGGTGAGACTGCAATCAGGATTTTAGATAAACAAATATATGTTATTAAAACAGGGTGTGAATAGGCCCGTGCCCGACAAGACGTCGCAGAACAACGGGTATATCACAACAATATTATTAGTGAACAAGGATATAAATTTAATGTGGGGGTTAAAATTTTGTACATTAACCACGAGCGAAAAAAAATCCGAACTATTCCTCTTGATCATCACTCAATAGTTTTCCAAAATATAGTAACATAAAAATATAACAGTTTACCTTAGAACTTTGTATTTAGCAAAATGAGGTTGACGGAATCCGATCAGCTGTTTACAACTCCCAACAACCGCTTCTCGGGGTTTGATGACGGTGGACGCGGTGGTCGAGTGGCAGCGCACTGGACTGTCGTACCGATGGTCACGGGTTCGAATCCGTGTGAAGGCAAAGGTTTGTTCCCGGGGCCTAGGGCGTCCCTGAGTCACCCCGCTCCGAATGGGTACCTAACACTACATGTAGTTAGGCGGCTGGGTAATGCGTGGAACCCACAAAGCCGTGGCCTGTGATTGCTGCATCACTTGCCAACAGATCATCTGTCATGGTCTGTGGACGCAACTATCTTCTGTGGCCTTGCCGTATATCCGTTTCGAGTTAGCCCGCTTATTTTACAGCGACCAATGAAATGACAGAGTGTAAAGTTCAGCTAATAGTAACTCAATAGAGTTGTCAATCAAATTTTCCATCATGTTTACATACAAAACACAACTGGTTTGCTCCAGTTTCATGGAAATATCTTTAGTTAAGCATGGTCAGCACGAATGTCCATTCCATGGCCATCGAAGTGTGACGAGTGTTAACAAAAGGGTTTTAACTGTCCAGCATGTGAGGGGCCCTCCATAAAGTACGTCGCGCTATTTTTTTTAACCATTTTAACTCCCCCTCCCCCCTGTCACAAACTGTCACAAACCTCAGATCCCCTTCTAAAGTACGTCGCACTTTCTAAAAATTTTGTTATTTTTATAAACAAAATAAATAAAATTTAATTGAAAACACCGTGACGTCACACATGGCCGGACACCCCCTCCCCCCTATCACAAACTGTCACACTTTCTTACACTCCCTCCCCCCTCTGGAGCGTGACGTACTTTATGGACGGTCCTTGACTGCAAACACGGTTTAGTGAAATGGTGACCTTCGTACCAGAGGCGTCACTAGGGGGAGATGCGTGAGGTGCAGACCGCACCATGACAAGGAATTAACCAAAATGTAAAATTGGTTATATACTCCTGTTACTTGGCACTGGCAGACTCGGAGCAGATCTATAGGGTTAGTCGTGAGGGGGGTAACATCATGAACTGCCACACTGGGGGACACCAATCCTGGGGGACGCCTCTGCTTCATACACTGACTCTCGTACCTACTAAGATTATTGAAGATTTTAAAAAAACAAATAAATGTATCAAGAGTTAAATTTTTTTAGGAGTTAAACTAAATTAAGTCATGCAATTTTGGGAAATACATTTTTATGTGAATTAATTTGAGTAGCAGCTCTCCGCTGAATACCGAAACTTTCCATTACTGACCAAGTGTAGAGTATAATTTACGATCGCTGTCTGCGTTATGAAATGAAAATATTCGCTTATTAATTAAACTCTAGCTAGCAGTAAGACAAAATTAGCATCAAAAACATATAGGGGTCGTCCATAAATGACGTTCCGCGATTTTGGCCGATTTTTAACCCAACCCCCTCCCGTCACACTTCGTCACAAAAACTTAGACCCCCCTCCAATATGACGTCACAAAGCTGTGACACCCCCGCCCTCATAAAAGCGGTCTTTTCTATTTGGAAATGAGCATGTTTCAAGTCACTTTTTTGTCATTTAAGTCTGTATTTAGTGTATGGCATCACTCTAATATCGTAACACGCGTGAATCCATGTAAAACGTTATAAAATAAATAGTAAGAAATTGCATATTTAAGTGGAACTTTGATTTTTTAAATTTTGATGTGACGTCACAATTCTTAAAAAGCCCCCCCCCCTCGTCACGCATCGTCACCAAAGTGGGGACCACCCCCCTCCCTAAGTGAGTGTCGTCCTTTACGAACGGCCCCCAAGCAACAAGAGAATTCAGCTGACTCAGATGGAGAGTTGAGTTGAGAATGTGAGAATTAGAGAATAAGAAATGTGTATGTATTCAAAATTGTTAGCATAGTAAAATTACGAAACTTTTTCTCCTTTTTCAAGTCCAATAAGCTGTCTTAAATTAACGAAGAATTAACAAATAGCTGATAAGATACATTCTTCTCAATATACCTACATTTACATATTGACTCATACTGCCCCAACACCAGTCATAGGAAGAAGTAATCATTTTCCATCGTGAATTTAAAAGAACATATCTTTAAAATTTGATTTACGTTGTCTCACTTATGGGTTTATTTAATTCCATCATTTGTACTATATTTACATATTTGTAACAACTCTTATAAAAAAATATCCTTTAGTAGTAAATGTTGCCTAAAGTTTATTAACTATGTTCTTTTTATTATTAGCTTTGAAGTTTCTGTATATTGTTCACAAATGTCGAATGTATTATTAGTTTTATAATACTTTAGTTGCTTACACTCACGTCTGTCAAATGATCATGTTATTTGTTCGTTCTTAGTATTTTTCGTTCAAAACAAGTTTGTATGAATTTAGCGTGTAATCCAATTTCATTTTTTATGGCCGTGCGAATGACGTAATTATTTTACTAGATACTACATGTGGCGTAGCCTACGCCGCAGACTTACTCATAGATAGTGCAAAGAAAAGTGCGGTTGGGGGGGGGGAGCGAACACACACTTTAGCACGAACAAATGGAGACAACGCGAGTGAACGTTGGGGGGACCGCCGAAGCATTTTTTGGGAAGTATTTCGGACATCGCCACAATTTCTGCCTCGCCACCATACATTCCTGAAGTATTCATGTACTGAGCATATTATTGAGGAGAGTGTTTGATTACGTTTCCGTCACTGAGGACAAAGGAGAGCACGTCGCCAAAGTTATACCAATATTGAGAAACAAATTACAGCCATGTTGCGAAAGTTGGAGAGCAACAACTTCGTCTATGATCTTTTCCCAGAAATATTCGACCGATAGAAACAGACAGTTACCTGATGAAGGAATTTGTATGCCATTGAGAGAATATTTTTTTTCGTGAAATGCATGCGAAGCGGTGTTTATTTTCGCTAAGAAAGGGGAAAAGAACTGGCATAGTCATTTTTAAAATTAAAAAAAAATTTTTTTTTGCCCGCTGGGTCTTGAACCTAAGACTTACCGCATGTCAGGGGGATGTAATAACCAGTACACTACGAAATACATGTACTCTGTGAATGAACAACGAAACATGAATGCAAAAAGCATTGCTGGTCTCAAGACATGCACCACCCCTCCACTACCCACGCTTTTCAACCGTTAACCATGATAAGTTGACCCCAGCGAGGTCAATTGTCATACTCGGTTGCACATACTCGTTTAGGTGAAGTATATACATAGAGATTTCTAAATTTTTAATATATATTTTTCAGCAAAAATGAAACGACATTATGTCACTACAGGCTTTGTTTAATTAACATTTCAACATTTCTTTTTAATGTCTAACGTAACTTATGTGCATAGTACTGTCATTAAATTAATATGTGTTCTGTAGGCATTCTCACATATCACAAACTTTCGTGCAATAAATCCTTGAAATACTATTGTCAACAAAATAACTTTAATATGAAAACTATGTACACGAATATCAAATTGAAGTTACACTTCGTGGAAACATCATCACTACATTCTAGCAATCTTGAATAATATTAATACTCTCGAACTTTCTTCCCGCGCTTTCACTCACGTGACCTCTTATGTCATCCAACTCGTGTTTCACAAGTGACAGGGGGGGGGGTGTAGCTTTGTGACGTTATATTTGTTTATTTTTAGCATGTCTAGGTTTTTTCAACTGATCTAGGTTTTTTTGACATGTTGGCTAGGTTTTTCCTAAAATTGTCACTGGCAGCACTGGTCACGTGCATTCATCGCTGACCTCCTTATTACTGAGCCTACTCCATCAAAACATATACATTCCTTTTGGTTTATTCATAAATTAGGAAAGTAAGTGTTCGTTAAATCTAATGAAAAAGACATGCAGGTTTATCAAGCCAGCACGGTAAGCATTTTTAATATATATCTCCTTTCTTTCTTTATTCTACAAGGAAATGTAACCATCTTGTTCATATTATGTTTACGCCAACATTAAAAGAACAAGGACAACGATCCGATTATTTGATTGGCTTAAAAGTTACACACCTCCTTTCATGTGTCCTTGACACCACACAGCTGGCACATACTGCTAAAAAAACACGCAACACTTTCGTAAAATCGACTTCTGTGTTTCTGTAAGTAGCCTAATTAACGTATGGATAATTATAAATTTTATGATTTCTAAAGGGTATAGTTTTAAAATGTTATTTTAAGTTGTTGCTAAAAAATCCACTGATTATGGACTATAGACTAGTCTTAGTATAGTTTTAAAATGTAGTAGTAGTAGTCTAGTAGTAGAACCAGAGTAGATCAGTAGTGGCAGTGCACCAGTACGGGTGAGTAATACGTCAAAGTGAATATGAATAGTTGTTTAAGTTATTACTACTAGCTACGGCTTGTGATTTTTGAGTAATGTAGTATGCAGGCTACACATCGTACAATACAGTAGTAATACATGTTACATTCTAGCAATCTTGAATAATACTCTCGAACCTTCTTCCCGCACTTTCACTCACGTGACCTTTCCGTCATCCAACTCGTTATTCACACGTGACATTCACCCCAATCCTTCAAAAAAAATGTTTTATGAAATAAAACATTTTTGGTCTTAATACAATAAAATTCGTTTATATTCATATATTCATCATCATTGGACAATCACTACTTTACACACAATGTATAGACATGAAATTCAAGAAGAAAAAAAAATCTATCTGTAGGACTTTGTCTACATGTACTGAGAAAATGAAACTGAAACTTAAACACATCTGTAATTTTGGGTAATTAAAACAACATTTAACAATCAATATTCATAAAATTAAGTATATTATCCAATGCAATTCACACATTGCTTCTTTTCCTTTCTTCTGCAGATAATAATACTAATAATAAAACAGTCTCTGGTGTTATTGTTTATGAATTTACAAAATGTCTGTATTTATTGTCATTCTACTTAATTTGTTTGCAAGCACATTGTCTTTTCCGTTAACAGGGATTAATGTCAAATTTCTAGTCGGCTAATAGCATAGCCCAATGATTTACTTTTGCCTTGCTGATCTTCTTCTTGTTGAATGCCACAAGTGGTTTGTGGCCTGTCAGTAAAGTGAATGTTCTACCTAGAAGGTATTTTTGAAGTTTTTGTAGAGCCCAAAATATGGCTAAACATTCTCTCTCTATGGTGCTGTAGTTACGTTCTGTTTTTTGTCAAATTTCTGCTCAGGTATTGTATGGGATTGAGAATACCTTCATGTTCTTGCATGAGACACATTCCCAATGCAATAGACGATGCATCAGTAGCAACAATGAAAGGTTTGTCCCATTGAGGTGTAACCAAGATGGGTTTCTTCCTAAATGCTTGCTTAATGTTGTCCAATGCGTTGAAGCAATGTCCTGAAAACTGAAATTTTCGAAGATCTGTGTGCTTTGTAATTTCTGTAAGTGGGTGAACAATTTCTGCATAGTTTGCAATGAAAGGTCTATAAAAGTTACATAGTCCTAGTAGAGCTTGCACTTGTTTCTTTGATTTTGGGACTTACAAGTTAAAGATCTTGTTTTCATTTTCTGCAGTAGGAGAGACTTTACCTCCTCCTATTCTGCATCCCAGAAAATCAATATTCTTTTCTCCAATGTTAATCTTTTCAGGTGAGATTGTCACATTATGTTTCTTGAGTCTATCCAGTACAGTTTCAAGTGTATGGATATGTGTTTCCCAATCTTTAGTGTGGATGCATATGTCGTCAACGTAATATACCACATTTGGAATGCCTTGTAACATCACTTTCATAAATCTGCTAAAAGTGGCTGTTCTGTGGACTAATCCAAATGACATACTAACCATTCATATACTTCGTCCATAGCCACAAATACAACATATTTAACTGAATCAGTATCCATATTTATCTGCCAAAAACCTATGTTCAAGTCAAATGTAGTAAATATTTTGGAATTACCAATTCTGTCAACAATGTCTTTTGGGTCTCCAATAGGTTGATGGTCCAATTTTGTAATATTATTCAACTGTCTGTAATCACAGCATAGTCGACTCTTTCCATTCTTCTTTTTGACTATGACAGTTGGTGGGGTATAGTTAGCCTTAACTGCTTTTCTTATTTTGTTTTCTTTGAGTAGCTAATCAATTTCTTGTTTTACTGTGTCTCTATATGCCATTGTAATAGGATATATTTTAGTCTTGAAAGGTTCATGTTCTAATAGCATCTTATGAGTCACAGTTTTTGTGTTTCCTGTTTCTTTTGTTATGACACCTTTATATTTTTGAAAAAATTTCATCACTCTATCTTTCATACTATCTGGTATGTCAGATGATATGTTGTCAATGTCGGGGCTTTTCTTTTTCATCGTACTGTCATTTTCATCATTTTCTTTGCTGATGATATTTACTGTTTGTTTTTCTTCCTTATTGTCACCATATGCTCTTAGTTTATCAATGTGTAATTTTTTTCCATGTCCTTGTATATTGACACCATATGTGAAATCACTAAGTTTCTCTTCAATGTTGTATGGATCTTCCCATGTGATTTCATTTTTTGCGTTAGGCAACAATACTAAGAATTGTTGTTCTGGCTCAAATGTTCTTAATTGTCTGTGTTTATTTTTTATTTCTCTATGTCTTGTACTTTACTTGATTAGTCTTTATTTTGCTGTTTCAATACTGTAGAGTATTTTATCTCTAGTTTTTGACATCAGCTGATATCTGTCCTGTATGGCATCTTGTTTGCTTTTAAGACTTTCTTTGAAATTCTTCAAAGGACTTGCAGGGTTTTGACCAAACATTACTTCAAATGGACTAAAACCAGTTGCTGTTGTATGCAAATAGTACTACAGGTAAATATGCATGCCATTTGTCTTCATGGTCTATTGTAACCTTTAATATCATATTCTTGATGGTTTTGTTTAGTCTTTCAACCTCCATTTGATTGTGGAGGGTAAATTGTGCTGTGCAATATTTAGCATTTTCATAATAGCTTGTGTCATCTGTCCCTTGAATTGACTGCCATTGTCTGAAAGAAGGGTTTGAGGAAAACCATATCTGCTGAAAACATTGAGTAATTCAGTGCATATACTTCTTGCATCTATTCTTTTCAGTGGAATATCTTCACCCCATCTGGTGGCTATGTCCACTATGGTAAGAGCATACATATGTTTTTCTTTGACATCTTTTTGAATGTTCGTATTAGGTCTATGGCAATTATCTCGAATAAGAAGTTTGCCTTGTCAAGTGACTGTATTGGTGCTGTGTGCTTTCCATCTTTTGGATTATGTCGTAGACACACTGTGCATTTCTTGATGTATTCTTTCATAAAACTGCCTAGTCATTTTAGGCCCTTAAAAGTTTTCTGTTATGGTAGCAATTGTTTTCTTGGCGCCCATGTGTCCACCTAAACGACTGTCATGTGTCATTTTTATAATGGTTTCTTGTAACTTTTTAGGAAGAACCACTCTTTTACATGTACCTGCTTGTGCAATGTTTATCAATATGCCTTTGTCTAGCTTGTAATTTTTGTTTTGGCCTGTTTCATTGTCCTTGATGAGTTTCCTTTTTATTTCCATCATTGTGTTATCTTCTTCTTGTAGTTGTTTGAATTCTTGTTTTGTCATTAGTTGGCTGCCTATTTCAAGTTTCTCATCAACTTCAATGTCTATATTCTCTTTTCTTTTTGTGGTGGCTCTGGTTTGGACAGTAGCACATAATTGATAGCTGTTATCACACCAAGCCTTAAACATCTCGTCAGAATTTTCAATAACACCTTCAATATTGCCTATGATGAGATCACAAATAGCATATTTCAAAACTCTCGCTCCTCGAACTTCACCTTGAAACCAGGGTGAGTTGATGGTAAGAGTTGCAGTTAGACACTCTCTCTTTGTGCCATCAGCCATTATTAGTGTGTCTTTTTGACCATCATATTATTTTTCTTCCCCCGTCCTGCTGTGGACCACAATCGTTGTGCATCCTGAATCACTCACGAAGACACATACATTTTCTATTATTGATGTAAACTGGGTAGAATTTCAGCTTTCTATGACTGTTAATAGTGGCCACAGTATCACTAGATCTTGATTCTTCTTGCTTCATTTTTCCTTTATCATCTACATATTGGTAGTCAATACTTCTCCATGGCTGATCATGATTTTCTGTATCTGGAGTTATGGTTATATCTGCCTCTCCATGATCTACTACCTTTGCTTTCAAAGTGACCTTGACTTGATCTTTCTTCTGTTTTCTTTCTTGTAGGGCTGCCATTAGGTGACACCCTATTTGGCTGTCCTTTATAATGGTAACACTGCCTCGCCATATGTCCTGGCTTGTTACAGTACCAGCAAATAGTTTGTCTGTTGCCTTGGTTTGGCAGACTCTGGTTTCTCATTCCTTGTCTTTTTTCTTGGATTTTATTTTGTACTGCTGCAAATATATTTTGTCTTTTATCCCTTTCTACATTTGGATGAGAGTCCTTAAATGTGCGTAATGCATTTGTTAGCTCTGTTTGAGTACGAAATCTCTTATCAGTTAAATATGTGAATAAAGCTGGTGTTGCATTTTCTAGGAACTTGTAAATTAACACATTTCTAGTAAGGCTTTTGGATTGCTTGTATCTATTGCTGTAAGTTCCAGCCATTTTGTTAGTTTGACTTGTGCTTCATGTTCTATGATCTGTGGATCTTTGTCAATCTTGATTCTCATCTCATGAAATTCTTTTCTATAATCATTATCTGACTTCCCGAAATGACACAGAAGTGCCTTTTTGACATTTTTATATATGTTTTTGTCTTCTTTGGCTATACTGTTGTAAGCTTCAAATGCTTCTCCAGTTAGTGGAGTCATCAGTAGTGCTGGCCAATCTTCTTCATCATAACCTTTCATGGCCATTATGGATTCAAAATAATCCAGATAAACATCCATTTTTTTTCTTGCTATCATATGTTTTAACTTTGATAGTATCCTTCGGTTCTGACTTTCTATTTGCGTCATTTCAAGGATTGTGGCCTATCCTTTCTAGATCAATTTATAGTTTAAATTTGTCAATTTGAATTTGTTCAAGTTCTCTTCTTGTAACTCTTTCAAATCCTTCAATTATCTTTTTTTGCTTCTCTTTTTCTTCAGCTAATTTTTTTATTTTGCTTCACTTCTTCTTTAGCGTCCTTGACTTTCTCTTCAAACAAAGTTTTTTAATTCTTTTCCACTTAAGCCAAATTCTTTAGCTATGGCAGTGAATTTTTCATAATAATTCATGTTTAGTTTTATGGAATTATATGAGTCAGGCAATTCCGTATTCAATGTAATTATTTATCTATTAATGTATAAATCCTCCAAATGAGAAAATCTTGAATTCAAAATATGTTAATTCCAAACAAGTGACACATCTAAACCATTAAATTTAATTTTGAGAAAATGAGGCAACAAATATCCTCACACGGGATCTTAAGTATACCATATATATACGCTCCCTCAGATTGACAAAACACATCTGATGGTCCAAAGTTTTGAATAAAATAAGTCACTTAATCAAATTTTTCAATTTCCGAATTTTAGGGTAGTTTGAGACACTTCAGTTCAATCTATTAATCCAAATTGCAATTCTCAAAATTTCCATACAATGAATGAATACAAAGTCACTCATTTAGTTGATTTTGAATTCACTAATATTATTAGTTATTAAAAGATACTAATGAGTTCCTTGATTCACCGATTTAAACAGTTAAACAGCTGTTCATGGCTTCTTAAAGGTCAAGGTTTGTTTACGGTTATTTCTTGGAATCGATTAGTAATAGCGTATAGTAAGCTTGTTGACGTTGACACTGTGCTCAGAATGCCTTCACCCAGATTCAGTACGCGTAGCTGGAATGCGTGCAGTCAAGCCGCCATTTTGAAAATTTCTTATATGATATTTATATGAAGTTTATTTACTGCAGCTTACGGCCTTAAATATTCACAAATTACGATGGCTCACAATATTTCTTCCTTTAATGAATAATACTTCCCTTTATTGAAAAAAAAATAATTGTAACTTCCACGATGACCTCGTTTCTGTACCGTGATAATAGAATCATCCGTAATATTAATTTTCTTCTGACACCAATGTAATTTGTTGGTTTTATATATGTGTTTATTGTAGGAGTTCTCACA